>JAVMKO010000008.1:90803853-91208497 GCA_032164245.1 Sternotherus odoratus | reverse complement strand
GGGGGGCAGTGGGTTGGAATGAGGGGGGCAGGCTGGGATCCAGGGGGGACAGAGGGTAGGAATGAGGGGGCAGGCTGGGACCCTGGGGGGAAGTGGGTTGGAGTGAGGGGGGCAGGCTGGGATCCAGGGGGGACAGAGGGTTGGAGTGAGGGGGGCAGGGCTGGGACCCTGGGGGGCAGTGGGTTGGAATGAGGGGGGCAGGCTGGGATCCAGGGGAGACAGAGGGTAGGAATGAGGGGGGCAGGCTGGGACCCTGGGGGGCAGTGGGTTGGAGTGAGGGGGGCAGGCCTGGGACCCTGGGGGGCAGTGGGTTGGAATGAGGGGGGCAGGCTTGGATCCAGGGGGGACAGAGGGTAGGAATGAGGGGGCAGGCTGGGACCCTGGGGGGCAGTGGGTTGGAATGAGCGGGGCAGGCTGGGATCCAGGGGGGACAGAGGGTAGGAATGAGGGGGCAGGCTGGGACCCTGGGGGGCAGTGGGTTGGAGTGAGGGGGGCAGGGCTGGGACCCTGGGGGGCAGTGGGTTGGAATGAGGGGGGCAGGCTGGGACCCTGGGGGCAGTGGGTTGGAGTGTGGGGGGCAGGGCTGGGACCCTGGGGGGCAGTGGGTTGGAGTGAGGGGGGCAGGCTGGAACCCTGGGGGGCAGTGGGTTGGAGTGAGGGGGGCAGGGCTGGGACCCTGGGGGGCAGTGGGTTGGAGTGAGGGGGGCAGGGCTGGGACCCTGGGGGGCAGTGGGTTGGAGTGAGGGGGGCAGGGCTGGGACCTGGGGGGGGGGACATAGGCAGGGGGTCCATTGCTGGGCTGTCACTGCAGGCAGGGGGGTGGGCTGGGACCTGGCTGAACCCCGCTCCCAGGGTTTGGGACAGGGGGTGCTAGGTCCCAGCGGGCTCTGCTGACCACACTGTCTCCCTGGCTCTGCAGGTGCCCCGTGGGCCTGGGGAGTCCTGCACCCACTGGCACGTCCCCCGGCCTGGCCCCATCGCTCCGCAGAAAACCAGCCCCCGGCCCTGCCCTAGGCCGAGTGCCCCCCGCCCGGGACAGCTGCTCTCGGGGCAGCCTGGCTGGGGTACTCCGTGGAGGGGCCCGTGGCCGAGGGCAGATGGACAGTGCTGTCGACCCGGCCACGCCGTCCCCCTGGGGAGCTGGGGTCCCTCCTGCCAGCCCAGCCTGTGGACCCAGCGTGGCCTTCCTCCCCTCGCCACCCGCAGAGCAGCGCCCGCCCCGGCGCCCCCTCTCCGGCCGCCGCCTGAGGCTGCTGGGCTGCCCAGGGCCCAGCTAGTGGGGAGCCTCACCCCGCCTGCCCTGGGGCACAGGGAGGGGAGCCTGGTGCAGCTCGGGGAGGGAGGGGAAGCCCGGAGCGGTCCAGCCTGGGGAGGGGGAGCCCAGAGCTGCCCGGCCTGGGGAGGGGAGCCTGGAGGGGCCTGGCACGGGGCGGGGTCCTGCCCCAGCTCCCACACTGGTTCCTGCCCTGCTGGGTCCCTCTGTGCCTGGCTCTGCCTGGAGGCAGCCCACCCCCAGGGGCATTTCCCCCCCCCCCCACCGCCTGAGCCGAGCACTGGGCCTGGCCTGCAGCGCCCCCTCCTGGCTGCCCCTGCTGTGGTGCGTGGGGAGCTGGGGGGGGGGGGAAAGGGGCACAAGTACCATGTACCCCGGGGTGAAGGGACAGTGGGGGAAGAGCAGCAACCTGGGGCCTGCTCAGCTCCTGCCCGGGGTGGGGGGGGGGAGGAGCCTTGTAGCCAGAGGCGGGGGCTGGCTCTCCTGACCCCCGGCTGGCACCGTGCCCTCTCGGCGGGCCCCACACAGCTGCCCCAAGGGGCGTGAGGCTAGGAGCTCCGCACAGCTGGGGCGGGAGCTGGGACCTGCTGTGGGGGGGGGCGGGGGCCAGGCACGGGGGGCAGGGCCTGGGCCCCTCCATGCAGCCTGGTGGACCCCTCGCCGTGCGGCTGGGGGGGGGGCGCAGTGGGGTGCCAGGCTCGCTAACGTGTCTTCCCCCCCCCAAAGAAAGGCAGCTTGTACTCGGACACAGGAATAGAAATTTCATTAAACTCGAGCGCCGGTCAGACTACGGGGCGGCCCCAGCGCCGGGTCGCTACCGATGAGCCAGGAAGAGGCGCTGGGGCGTCACTGGCACACGGGGCGGGCACAGGATCCATGCAGGACGTCGTGCAGCGCCGCGGTGGCGGCTGGGGGGGGCGGGTAGACGGGGGGGCTGGGAGAGGCCCCCTCCCAGCGTTGGCACGTTCCTCAGCCGCTGCCTTGGTGGCAGCAGTGGGGCCGGCTCCGCTGCCCGTGGCCCCGTCCCACCAAACTCGGTTCCTGAGCAGCCCCAGGGCGCCGCGTGCCCCCCCTGGCGTGGCACTGGGCACCCAGCCGGAGCGGGGAGCACCCAAAGGAGTGTGCCCGGCCCGCCCCCACCCTTGGGCCAGGTCCAAAACTGGAGGTGGGGTCAGGGCCCAGCGGCTCGGCCACCCCCGACCCACCCGGAGCCCGGGCTGTATCACCCCCTCGGGGGCTGGGCGCTGGCCCCCCTCCCGCCTGGCGGGGGCCGGGTACAGGGGGCCCAGTGCCTGGCTGAGTCAGCCCCATGCCGTGGGCACCCTCCTGTGCAGGGCTGTGGGCAGTGATCTGGGGAGCACCCCCTTCCCCCACAGCGAGGGGGCGTATGCAGCCCCCCCCCACTTACGGCTTCTGGCCCTGGAGCCCGTGTGTGCATCTCCTTCGCTGCTAGGGTCACCCCCCCCCCCCCCCGCCTGCCCCTCCCCACCATGGGGACTGTGGGGCCCGAGGTGAGTCCAGTGGGGCCAGGCAAACCCCTTCCCGGTGGGGTTTGGAACCAGCCCCCCCCCCCCCCCGGGCCATAAAGTGCTTCCCGGCCCTGGGGCAGAGCCATGAGGGTGCAGGGCCCTGCTCAGCACCCTCCCCGCCCCCCAGCATGCCATGGGGGGGGGGGAGCCCCCAGGGCAGCCCTCCCTCCCCCGGCCAGCTACAGGTCAACAGTTGTGGCCTGCAGCAGCTGCCAGCTGGCATAGGCACCTGGCTGGCGCTGGCATAGGGACCCAGCCCCTCGCGGACCCAGCCCGGGGGGGCTGCTCTGGGTGCACTCTGCTCACAGGGGGTTCCAGATGTGCCAGTTCTGACCCCGACCCTCCCCCAGGCAATGTGCACAAGAGAGAGCCGTGTGTGTGTGTGTGTTGTCACACGTGCTGTGTGTGTGTGTGTGCGTGCGTGCACGCGGCGTGTCTTCATGTGCTCTGTGTGTGTGTGTGTTGTCACACGTGCTGTGTGTGTGTGTGTGTGCTGTGCGGGTCTGTGTGTGTGTGTGCGTGCATGCGGCGTGTCTTCATGTGCTCTGTGTGTGTGTGTTGCATGTCTTCACACGTGCTCTGTGTGTGTGTGTGTGTCTTCACACGTGCTGTGTGTGTGCCGTGCGGGTCTGTGTGTGTGCACGTGGTGTGTCTTCATGTGCTCTGTGTGTGTGTCTGGGCATGTGCCGTGCGGGTCTGTGTGTGTGTGTGTGTCTTCACACGTGCTGTGTGTTTGCCGTGCGGGTCTGTGTGTGTGTGCGTGCACGTGGTGTGTCTTCATGTGCTCTGTGTGTGTGTCTGTGCATGTGCCGTGTGGGTCTGTGTGTGTGTGTGTGTCTTCACACGTGCTGTGTGTGTGTGTGCACGCACGCAGCGTGTCTTCATGTGCTCTGGGTGTGTGTGTGGGTGTGTGCGGCGTGTCTTCACGTGCTCTGTGTGTGTGTGTGTGTGCGGAGTGTCTTCATGTGCTCTGGGTGTATGCGCGTGCACGCGCGGTGTGGCTTCACGTGCACTGGGTGTGTGGGTGTGGGGCGTGTCTTCACACATGCTGTGTGTGTGTGTGTCTGGGTATGTGTGTGCGCACGCACGGTGTGTCTTCAAGTGCTCTGGGGGGATGTGCGTGGCATGTCTTCACGTGCTCTGGGTGTGTGTGTGCGGCGTGTCTTCACGTGCTCTGGGTGTGTGTGTGTGTGTGTGTGCGGCGTGTCTTCATGTGCTCTGGGTGTGTGGGGCGTGTCTTCATGTGCTCTGGGTGTGTGGGTGTGTGCGGCGTGTCTTCACGTGCTCTGTGTGTGTGTGTGTGTGTGCGGAGTGTCTTCATGTGCTCTGGGTGTGTGCGCGTGCACGCGCGGTGTGGCTTCACGTGCACTGTGGGGGTGGGGCGTGTCTTCACACATGCTCTGTGTGTGTGTGTCTGGGTATGTGTGTGCGCACGCACGGTGTGTCTTCAAGTGCTCTGGGGGGTGCGCGTGGCATGTCTTCACATGCTGTGGGTGTGTGGGGGGGTGCGCATGCACGCACGGTGTGTCTTCAAGTGCTCTGGGGGGATGTGCGTGGCATGTCTTCACGTGCTCTGGGTGTGTGTGTGTGTGTGTGTGTGCGGAGTGTCTTCACGTGCTCTGGGTGTGTGTGTGTGCGGAGTGGCTTCACGTGCACTGGGTGTGTGGGTGTGGGGCGTGTCTTCACACATGCTGTGTGTGTGTGTGTGTGTGCGCACGCACGGTGTGTCTTCAAGTGCTCTGGGGGGGTGCGCGTGGCATGTCTTCACGTGCTCTGGGTGTGTGTGTGTGTGTGCGGAGTGTCTTCATGTGCTCTGGGTGTGGGGGTGTGTGTGTACGTGCGGAGTGTCTTCATGTGGTGTGTGGTGTTCACATTCTCTGTGTGTGGCTGGACTCTGGCGGGGCCACGCTACGGCTGGGGCCCTGCCGGGTGGGTCGGCCCCCTGCCTCCCCAGACACACCCCTGGCCTTGGCACTGCCCCCCCCCCGGACCCCCAGGCTCTGCTGCCCAGTCGCCCCCCCCCCCAGCTCCCTCCACGGTAGCAGCTGCCCTCACCCCACATCGGCCCAGCCGGGGAGAGGGCCTGGAAGACAGAGCAAAGCCCCCGGCTATCCTGCCCCCCCTCTGCAGCCCCCAGCTCTTTACTCTGCCCCCCCCCGACTGGGCTGTGCTCCCCTTCACTGCCCCTCCCCCTGGCCCTGGCAGCCGCTCTCCAAGGCCCCCTCCTCCCAGCGGCGCAGCCTGCTTGGTTCGTGGCCCCTGTGCCGCTTTGGGCCACATGGCAGCTGGGGGCCCCCATTTCGCAGGGCACGGCCCCCCAGCCCAGGGCACTTGGGCCCCCGCTTCCCTGTACCCCAGTCCCACGCTGGGCAGGGGCCAAGCTGCTCCCCGCAGGTCCGCACGCCCGCCACGCGGCACCCCCCCCACCCCCGCCGGCAGTGCGCTGGGCCCGGCTGCGGGGTCCTTACTGTAAACACGGGGGGGGGGACCACACACCAGGGGGAGGGGCCGGGGGTGGGGACGCAAACACGGGGAGCCCCCGGCGGTGCCCGGTGCAGCCTGGGCTCCCCCAGCGGGGGGCGCTGCCGTGTGTCACCGAGCAGGGCGGGGCGGGGGCGCCGGGGCGGGCGCCGGGTCACAGTCTGGAGTCCTGGCTGTGGGCTGAGCCGTTGCTGCCCTGCCCCGGGAGGGCGACGTCCTCACTCCGCGGCTTCTCGAGGTTCAGCACGTCCAGCCGGGCCGCGGGGACCGGGGCGTAGCGCCCGGCCCGGTGCTCCGCCAGCGCCGGGCCCCAGTCCTGGCTGGGCTTGGTGGCGTTTTTCAAACGCTAAGGGAGGGAGAAGGGACGTTAGCGCCGCCACGTGGGCACCGGCACCGCGCCCGTAGGCCCCTAGCCCAGAGCCTCGACCACCCGTGTCCACCTCACACCCTGCCGTGACCCCCAAATGGGAGCAGCCAGGCCCGAGGGGCCAGCAGGGACTCCCCAGCCACCGCCAGGCCGACCCCCTAGTCCCCCCTGCCTCCTAGAGAGAACCCAGGAGTCCTGGCTCCCAGCCCCAAGTCCCAGTGCTGGGCCGGTCAGTCCCTCGCCCAGGGCGGCGGGCGGGTTCCCAGAGCCTGCCCCACGGTGGGAGCAGGGCCCGGCTCCGCCCCGCACCTGGAGCAGCGTGTCCCCGTCAGCGCGGCAGAGCCGGTAGAGGGCGTAGAGTGGGATGCAGAGCACGGAGGAGAGCGCCATGAGGAACCCGATGCTGATGGCCCAGGTGGGGTAGACGTAGGTGTTGTAGGCGATGGGCCGGTACTGGATCACCGTGAACACCAGGATGAACTGGGGGGCACAGAAGGGGGAGTGTGGGCTCAGCCAAATCTGCCTGTGACCCCTGCACTGGGGTGGGGAGCAGAGCAGGTCCCTGGGTCCCACGGGTCCCACACCTCCCAGCCCCACATCCCTGCCAGCCCCATCACTGCTGGCCCCTGCCAGCCTCCCATCACCCTCCCCCCACATGGCCTGACATCTTCCATCCCCACCAGCCCCCCCGGGGCCCAGCTACACCCAGACATGCCCAGGGAGGTACCTGGGCACGGGGCTGGGGCACCTAGTCCCGTCCCTGCTCCGAGACAGGCCCACGGTCTAGCCGGACCAGCCCTCCCCGGCGTGTCTAACCTGCCTCCCCGGGCCCTGCTCCGGTGCCAAGCCACCCGGCAGGCCAAGGGGTTTCTCCTGGTGAATCGTCCTGCCGGGAGCCCTGCACCCACCCATCCCCATATCCTGGTGACCGAGCAGCGGCTTTGCACCCAGCCCAGCCCAGGTTCCCAGCCTGGCGCTGGCAAAGCCACCCCACCCGCAGCTCTGGCGCCGGAGAGACGCCAAGGCTGGGACGGCAGGAGCACGGAGGTAAGCGCCCTGCAGCGGGGGGTGTCTAAGCTCCCTGTGAGCTATTTAGCATCTTGCAGGGGCCCAGGGAACCCAACCAGGCACCTGCCGGGCCGGGGGAGGGGCGGCCCGAACCCAGCCCTGCCTGGCACCTGCGTTGGTTAACTGAAATCCGGGCCTATCCGCCAGCGTTTGGGGTTTGCCTGTGTCACGTTACGGAAATTATCTGGGATCCTACAGATCATTGGTGCAACCAAGGTCCTGTAGGGCACCAAATCTGGTGTGAAGGGCTCGTATAAGGTGTCTATGGTCTGCAGATTACGATTGTGCTATCGGTACGTGTGGATCGGTTTTGTAGTTAAAGTTATGACTATTGGCTATATAGTGTCTGTAGTTCAAACTTATGCTTCGGGGTGAAATCCCAGACAAGTTGCTGTTGGCTCAGCCTGGCCTGTTTGATGGCCGATTAAGGACCATCAGCTACACAACTGACCCATGGAGAGAGGGCGGACACAGCCTGTGTCTTAGCGAGGGGCAGGGATTGCCATGTGACTCAACGCTCTATTTTGCTGTAAGTTTCCACAGCAAAAGACCTCCTGCACCGGGAACAAACTATAAAAAGCTGCTTGAGCCCCTCCGTCTTGTCTCCAGTCTCCAGCCGGGCTCCTACCTCTGGATGGGACTTTGCTACACATGGGAGCTCTGGACAAAGGACTGAAGGACCCATCCCTGCAGGGGATGCATTCCAGAGACTTTGATTTGAACCTGCAGTTTATTCTACCTCTGATACAAGCCTGAACCAAGAACTTTGCCATCACTGCATGTAATTGATTCCTTTTAACCATTCCTAACCCTCACCTAGACCTTTTTCCTTGTAGAATAAACCTTTAGATTTTAGATTCTAAAGGATTGGCAACAGCGTGATTTGTGGGAAGATCTGATTTGTATATTGACCTGGGTCTGGGGCCTGATTCTTTGGAATTGGGGAGAACCGTTTTCTTTATTTGGGGGATTGGTTTTCATAACCATTGGTCCCCAGGACAGGTGGCTGCTGGTGGTGATACTGGGAACCTGGAGTGTCTAAGGGAATTGCTTGTGTGACTTGTGGTTAGCCAGTGGGGTGAGACCAAAGTCTTTTCTGTTGGGCTGGTTTGGTGCCCTGGAGGTGGAGAAACCCCAGCTCTGGAGCAATTTGTCCTAATTTGGCCCTCGGTTGGATCCCCACCGTCACAGTCTGCCTGTCCAGTTTGCAGCTCACCCTGATGCAGTGACTTCAGCTGACTCCCACGGGGCTCTGCAGAGCAGGGGGGAGGACGGGTTGCCCCCGGGCGGGTCTCGCCCCAAGGCAGGAGTTTTGGACCGTTCACTGTCACAGGGACGCCAGCCCCTGCGGTGAGAGGCGCTGGGACTTGCACCTGCCCCTGTAAGAGCAGGCGTCTGCGCTGGCAACCCCTGACCTGCCCCCACCCCCATGGGCTGGCAACCCCTGACTTGCCCCCACCCCCATGGGCTGGCACACCCCTGCCCTGCCTCTCCCCAAGCTGGCACACCCCTGCCCTGCCTCTCCCCAAGCTGGCATCCCCCCATGGGCTGGGAACCTTCCACCTTTCCTCCCCCCCACGGCCAGTCACATCCGTTGCCTGCCCCGCCCCCCCCAGGGCTGGCACCGCCCCACCCCCCCGCCATGGGAGGGGTGCAGCACTTACGAAGATAATGGCGGGCGAGAAGAACCTCCAGCAGATCTGGAAGAAGAGGGGGGGCGGGAAGCCCAGCATCATCTCGATGTCCTTGAAGTAGTTCCGGTGTCCTGGGGGGAGCAGACAGGGACACTCACTAGACCAGCGCCCGGGGGCACGGGGACGGGCAGTGCCCCCCGAACACATGCACTCTCCCCTGGGGACCCTGGGTCTGGGGAGGAACAACCTCGCACTGGGCTCCGGGCCTGGCCGTTCAGAGCCCGGCACCTCTGGGCCTGCTGCGTCCGTTCTGAATGTAAAACAATTGCTCAAGCCCCAGCCTCTCTTTCATAATAAACGAAGCCCTGACGGTGCCCCCTGCCCATTGCCAGCACCCCCAGTTGGGGAGCTCAGCCCTTCACCCCACAGACCAGCAGGGACCAGTGGGAAGAGAACCCAGGAGTCCTGGCTCCCTCCCCCCGGTGCCATTAGACTCCATTCCCCTCCCAGGGCTGGGGATGGAACCCAGGAGTCCTGCACTGAGAGATGTTCTTTGGACACGTGGCCCAGCCAATCAGAACGCAGCCTATTCCTGATGGCTCTGGTGTCTGCATCAGCTGGGCTCCCATTGGCTGCTGACAGGCCAGGTACCTCACCTGTGACCGTTGCCATGGCGCCAGTGAGCGGGGACCTACCGTAGATGTACATGATGGAGACACACATGATGCAGGAGATGATGACCAGGGAGAAGCTTGCGGCGTAATTGTCCATCAGCAGGAGCCAGTAAATCCCAGCCTGGAGAGAGCGGGGGTCAGAGTGAGACGGTCTGGGGACCGCCATCCCCACCGGGCACTGCTACCTCCACCGGGCACCACCATCCCCACCGGGCACCACCATCCCCACCGGGCACTGCTACCTCCACCGGGCACCACCATCCCCACCGGGCACCACCATCCCCACCGGGCACTGCTACCTCCACTGGGCACCACCATCCCCACCGGGCACTGCTACCTCCACCGGGCACTGCTACCTCCACCGGGCACCACCATCCCCACCGGGCACCACCATCCCCACCGGGCACTGCTACCTCCACTGGGCACCACCATCCCCACCGGGCACTGCTACCTCCACTGGGCACCACCATCGCCACCTGGCACTGCTACCTCCACCGGGCACCACCATCCCCACCGGGCACTGCTACCTCCACCGGGCACCGCTACCTCCACCGGGCACCACCATCGCCACCCGGCACTGCTACCTCCACCGGGCACCGCTACCTCCACCGGGCACCACCATCGCCACCCGGCACTGCTACCTCCACCGGGCACCGCTACCTCCACCGGGCACCACCATCGCCACCCGGCACTGCTACCTCCACCGGGCACCACCATCGCCACCCGGCACTGCTACCTCCACCGGGCACCACCATCGCCACCCGGCACTGCAACCTCCACTGGGCACCACCATCGCCACCCGGCACTGCTACCTCCACCGGGCACCACCATCGCCACCCGGCACTGCTACCTCCACTGGGCACCGCTACCTCCACCGGGCACCACCATCGCCACCCGGCACTGCTACCTCCACCCGGGCACCACCATCGCCACCCGGCACTGCTACCTCCACCGGGCACCGCTACCTCCACCGGGCACCACCATCGCCACCCGGCACTGCTACCTCCACCGGGCACCACCATCGCCACCCGGCACTGCTACCTCCACCGGGCACCGCTACCTCCACCGGGCACCACCATCGCCACCCGGCACTGCTACCTCCACCGGGCACCGCTACCTCCACCGGGCACCACCATCGCCACCCGGCACTGCTACCTCCACCGGGCACCGCTACCTCCACCGGGCACCACCATCGCCACCCGGCACTGCTACCTCCACCGGGCACCGCTACCTCCACCGGGCACCACCATCGCCACCCGGCACTGCTACCTCCACCGGGCACCGCTACCTCCACCGGGCACCACCATCGCCACCCGGCACTGCTACCTCCACCGGGCACCGCTACCTCCACCGGGCACCACCATCGCCACCCGGCACTGCTACCTCCACCGGGCACCGCTACCTCCACCGGGCACCACCATCGCCACCCGGCACTGCTACCTCCACCGGGCACTGCTACCTCCACCGGGCACCACCATCGCCACCCGGCACTGCTACCTCCACCGGGCACTGCTACCTCCACCGGGCACCACCATTGCCACCCGGCACTGCTACCTCCACCGGGCACTGCTACCTCCACCGGGCACCACCATCGCCACCCGGCACTGCTACCTCCACTGGGCACTGCTACCTCCACCTGGCACTGCTACCTCCACCGGGCACCACCATCGCCACCCGGCACTGCTACCTCCACCGGGCACCACCATCGCCACCCGGCACTGCTACCTCCACCGGGCACTGCTACCTCCACCGGGCACCACCATCGCCACCCGGCACTGCTAATTCCACTGGGCACTGCTACCTCCACCTGGCACTGCTACCTCCACCGGGCACCACCATCGCCACCCGGCACTGCTACCTCCACCGGGCACCACCATCGCCACCCGGCACTGCTACCTCCACTGGGCACCACCATCGCCACCCGGCACTGCTACCTCCACCGGGCACCACCATCGCCACCCGGCACTGCTACCTCCACTGGGCACCGCTACCTCCACCGGGCACCACCATCGCCACCCGGCACTGCTACCTCCACCCGGGCACCACCATCGCCACCCGGCACTGCTACCTCCACCGGGCACCGCTACCTCCACCGGGCACCACCATCGCCACCCGGCACTGCTACCTCCACCGGGCACCACCATCGCCACCCGGCACTGCTACCTCCACCGGGCACCGCTACCTCCACCGGGCACCACCATCGCCACCCGGCACTGCTACCTCCACCGGGCACCGCTACCTCCACCGGGCACCACCATCGCCACCCGGCACTGCTACCTCCACCGGGCACCGCTACCTCCACCGGGCACCACCATCGCCACCCGGCACTGCTACCTCCACCGGGCACTGCTACCTCCACCGGGCACCACCATCGCCACCCGGCACTGCTACCTCTACCGGGCACTGCTACCTCCACCGGGCACCACCATCGCCACCCGGCACTGCTACCTCCACCGGGCACCGCTACCTCCACCGGGCACCACCACCGCCACCCGGCACTGCTACCTCCACCGGGCACCGCTACCTCCACCGGGCACCACCATCGCCACCCGGCACTGCTACCTCCACCGGGCACTGCTACCTCCACCGGGCACCACCATCGCCACCCGGCACTGCTACCTCCACCGGGCACTGCTACCTCCACCGGGCACCACCATTGCCACCCGGCACTGCTACCTCCACCGGGCACTGCTACCTCCACTGGGCACCACCATCGCCACCCGGCACTGCTACCTCCACCGGGCACTGCTACCTCCACCGGGCACCACCATCGCCACCCGGCACTGCTACCTCCACTGGGCACTGCTACCTCCACCTGGCACTGCTACCTCCACCGGGCACCACCATCGCCACCCGGCACTGCTACCTCCACCGGGCACCACCATCGCCACCCGGCACTGCTACCTCCACCGGGCACTGCTACCTCCACCGGGCACCACCATCGCCACCCGGCACTGCTACCTCCACTGGGCACTGCTACCTCCACCTGGCACTGCTACCTCCACCGGGCACCACCATCGCCACCCGGCACTGCTACCTCCACCGGGCACCACCATCGCCACCCGGCACTGCTACCTCCACTGGGCACCACCATCGCCACCCGGCACTGCTACCTCCACCGGGCACCACCATCGCCACCCGGCACTGCTACCTCCACTGGGCACCGCTACCTCCACCGGGCACCACCATCGCCACCCGGCACTGCTACCTCCACCCGGGCACCACCATCGCCACCCGGCACTGCTACCTCCACCGGGCACCGCTACCTCCACCGGGCACTGCTACCTCCACCGGGCACCACCATTGCCACCCGGCACTGCTACCTCCACCGGGCACTGCTACCTCCACTGGGCACCACCATCGCCACCCGGCACTGCTACCTCCACCGGGCACTGCTACCTCCACCGGGCACCACCATCTCCACCCGGCACTGCTACCTCCACTGGGCACTGCCACCTCCACCTGGCACTGCTACCTCCACCGGGCACCACCATCGCCACCCGGCACTGCTACCTCCACCGGGCACCACCATCGCCACCCGGCACTGCTACCTCCACCGGGCACTGCTACCTCCACCGGGCACCACCATCGCCACCCGGCACTGCTACCTCCACTGGGCACTGCTACCTCCACCTGGCACTGCTACCTCCACCGGGCACCACCATCGCCACCCGGCACTGCTACCTCCACCGGGCACCACCATCGCCACCCGGCACTGCTACCTCCACTGGGCACCACCATCGCCACCCGGCACTGCTACCTCCACCGGGCACCACCATCGCCACCCGGCACTGCTACCTCCACTGGGCACCGCTACCTCCACCGGGCACCACCATCGCCACCCGGCACTGCTACCTCCACCTGGGCACCACCATCGCCACCCGGCACTGCTACCTCCACCGGGCACCGCTACCTCCACCGGGCACCACCATCGCCACCCGGCACTGCTACCTCCACCGGGCACCACCATTGCCACCCGGCACTGCTACCTCCACCGGGCACTGCTACCTCCACCGGGCACCGCTACCTCCACCGGGCACCACCATCCCCACCCGGCACTGCTACCTCCACCGGGCACCGCTACCTCCACCGGGCACCACCATCGCCACCCGGCACTGCTACCTCCACCGGGCACCGCTACCTCCACCGGGCACCACCATCGCCACCCGGCACTGCTACCTCCACCGGGCACCGCTACCTCCACCGGGCACCACCATCGCCACCCGGCACTGCTACCTCCACCGGGCACCGCTACCTCCACCGGGCACCACCATCGCCACCCGGCACTGCTACCTCCACCGGGCACCGCTACCTCCACCGGGCACCACCATCGCCACCCGGCACTGCTACCTCCACCGGGCACCGCTACCTCCACCGGGCACCACCATCGCCACCCGGCACTGCTACCTCCACCGGGCACTGCTACCTCCACCGGGCACCACCATCGCCACCCGGCACTGCTACCTCCACCGGGCACTGCTACCTCCACTGGGCACCACCATCGCCACCCGGCACTGCTACCTCCACCGGGCACTGCTACCTCCACCGGGCACCACCATCGCCACCCGGCACTGCTACCTCCACCGGGCACTGCTACCTCCACCGGGCACCACCATCGCCACCCGGCACTGCTACCTCCACCGGGCACTGCTACCTCCACCGGGCACCACCATCGCCACCCGGCACTGCTACCTCCACTGGGCACTGCTACCTCCACCTGGCACTGCTACCTCCACCGGGCACCGCCATCCCCGCCCAGCACCACCATCCCTGCCGGGCACCACCATCACCCGGCACCGCCATCTCCACTGGGCAGTGCCACCCGGCAACACCTTCCCAGTCTGGTGTCACGTTACTGAAATAATCTGGGATCCTATAGATCATTGGTGCAACCAAGGTCCTGTAGTGGCCCCAAATCAGGTGTAAAGGGGTCATACGAGGTGTCTATGACCAGGCTGTGGTTTGCTGGTGATGATTGTGCTATCGGTGGGTGGGGATCATTTTTGAATGTGAAGTTATGAATTTTGGTTCTACTGTCTGTATCTCAAACATGTGCTCTGCTTCTGGGGGACATTCCAGACAACCTGGTCTTAGCTCTTCCTAGCCGGCTTGAGGGCCCATCAAGAACCATCAGCTACACAATGGACCCAGTGAGAGCTTGGGAAGCTCCAGTCCCCATGAGACGTCTACCGGAGAACATGCCAGGCAGCCTGTGGGTAACGGCCACCACCTGAAAATCCTGAGTCCTGCATGGTCATGTGATGTGCCCATGTGACTCCAGAACTCCATGGGGCTGGACTTTCCACAGCAGGAACAAAGTGGTTCTTCCACTTGCGAAAGACGTTAAAAAGCTGCTGCAGCCCCCCCATCTTGTCTTCAATTGTCATTCTTACTCTGGAGGAACTGTTGCTACAAACAGATGCTTTCAACAAAGGACTGAAGGACCCATCTGTGACGGGCTGTTCCTGGTGGGACCCAACTGAGAGCGCCAAGTCAGGACAAATTACTCCAAGCAGGACAGTTACAGCCCTAGGCTGGGGTTTCTCCACCTCTAAGGCACCAAACCAGCCCAACAGAAAAGACTTTGGTTTCCCCCCACTGGCTAACCACAAGTCACACAAGCAATTCCCTTAGACACTCCAGATTCCCAGTATCACCACCAGCAGCCACCTGTCCTGGGGATCAATGGTTATGAAAACCAATCCCCCAAATAAAGAAAACGGTTCTCCCCAATTCCAAAGAATCAGGCCCCAGACCCAGGTCAATATACAAATCAGATCTTACCACAAATCACGCTGTTGCCAATCCTTTAGCATCTAAAATCTAAAGGTTTATTATACAATGAAAAAGGTCTAGGTGAGGGTTAGGAATGGTTAAAAGAAATCAATTACATGCAGTGATGGCACAATTCTTGGTTCAGGCTTGTATCAGAGGTAGAATAAACTGCAGGTTCAAATCAAAGTCTCTGGAATGCATCCCCTGCAGGGATGGGTCCTTCAGTCCACTGTTCAGAGCTTCCATGTGTAGCAAAGTCCCATCCAGAGGTAGGAGCAGGACTGAAGAAGGCTGAAAACTGAAGACAAGATGGGGGGGCTGCAGCAGCTTTTTTATAGTTTCCCCAGCTGGAAGATCCTCTTTGTTCCTGCTGTGGAAAGTCCAGCCCCATGGAGTTCTGGAGTCACATGGGCACATCACATGACCATGCATGATTTAGGATTTGTAGTGGCAGCCAGTCTGGTGGACTTCTCCTGTGGATTGGAGCTTTCCAAGCTCCAACCAGTCCATTGTGTCGCTGATAGTCCTTAATGGGCCATCAAGCAGGGTAAGCAAAGCTAACACCCAGTGAAATGGAGGGTCCCCAACAGCAGAGCACAATATTTGGAAAGACAGACAGTCCAGAGCCAACATTCATCACTTCAACTACAGAACTGATACCCACATACCAACGGCATATTCATAATCAGCAACCCATAACCTGGTCGTAGACACCCAGTATGACCTTATCTTTATATAAGATTTGGTGCCACTACAGGACCTTGGTTGCACCAATAACCTATATAATCCCAAATAATTTCAGTAACGTAACACCATGCCAGCTGGGGATGGTTTGTTCTCCAGAGACTTTGATTTGAACCTGCAGTTTATTCTACCTTTGCTACAAGCCTGAACCAAGAGATTTGCCATCACTGCGTGTAATTGATTTCTTTTAACCATTCCTAACCCTCACCTAGACCTTTTTCCTTGTATAATAGGGGTCTCAAACATGCGGCCCAGGGGCCACATGCGGCCCGCAAAGCCCTTCCCTGCGGCCCGCCAAGCTTCCTGGCGCCCCCCCATAGCAGTTTGCAGGACGGAGGGGCCAGAAGTGGAGGCTTCTCTGCTGCCTGGCTGGGCCGCGCGTGTTTCTAGCTCTGGACTTCCTATATTAAGATTAAGATTAAATGGAGATATACCAATCTCCTAGAACTGGAAAGACCTTGAAGGTCATCGAGTCCAGTCCCCTGCCTACACTAGCAGGATCGAGTACTGTCCCCTGACAGATTTTTTGCCCCAGATCCCTAAATGGCCCCCTCAAGGATTGAACTCACAACCCTGGGTTTAGCAGGCCAATGCTCAAACCACTGAGCTATCCCCCCACCCCCCACACAAATTGCTCTTGCTTTGTTTGCCAAACAGCTGTTGGTGGTGCCTAGCGCTTTCCAGGAGGGAATGGGGAGCTGCGTGCTCAGAGGAGGAGGTGGGGCAGGGGTGGGACCTCATGGAAGGGGTGGAGTGGGGGCGGAGCCGAGGCAGCGAGGGCAGGGTGTGTGTCAGTGGTGCGGCCCTCGGGCCAGTGCACTAGTCCTCATGGAAGGGGTGGAGTGGGGGCGGAGCCGGGGCAGCAAGGGCAGGGTGTGTGTCAGTGGTGCGGCCCTCGGGCCAGTGCACTAGTCCTCATGCGGCCCTCGTGGTCATTTGAGTTTGAGACCCCTGTTGTATAATAAACCTTTAGATTTTAGATTCTAAAGGATTGGCTACAGCGTGATTTGTGGGAAGATCTGATTTGTATATTGACCTGGGTCTGGGGCCTGATTCTTTGGAATTGGGGAGAACCGTTTTCTTTATTTGGGGGATTGGTTTTCATAACCATTGATCCCCAGGACAGGTGGCTGCTGATGGTGATACTGGGAAGCTGGAGTGTCTAAGGGAATTGCTTGTGTGACTTGTGTTTAGCCAGTGGGGCGAAACCAAAGTCTTTTCTATCTGCCTGGTTTGGTGCCTTAGAGGTGGAGAAACCCCAGCCTAGGGCTGTAGTCGCCCTGTGTGAAGCAATTTGTCCTGACTTGGCACTCTCAGTTGGGTCCAGCCAGAAACAGCACCGTCAAAACTGGCACCACCATTCCCACTGGGCAGTGCCACCTGGCACCACCTTCCCCGTCTGGCACTGCCATCCCTGCCTGGCACCACTGCTTGGCACGGCCTTCCCCACCTTGAACTGCCACTGGGCACCGCCTTCCTTGCCTGGCCCCCCGGCACCACCATCCAGCACGGCCTTCCCGACCTAGCATGGGCCCTGCTCTCTAGTACCCCCATCCCCACCCGGCAAGGCACCCGCACCGGGAATCACCATCCCACGCCCGTACCTGGGTGGTGAGCGGGATGCCCGGCGGGGGGTTGAGTGGGATGCCTGGAGGGGGGGTGAGTGGGATGCCCGGCGGGAGTGGTGAGCAGGATGCCCGGAGGGGGGGGGTGAGCGGGATGCCCGTACCTGGGTGGTGAGTGGGATGCCTGGGGGGGGGGGGGGGTGAGTGGGATGCCCGGCGGGGGGGGGGTGTGTGAGCGGCAGGGGGGTGAGCGGGATGCCCGGCGGGGGGGGGGGGGAGCGGGATCCCCGGCGGGGGGTGAGCGGGATGCCTGGCGGGGGCCCCGGGTCTGTACCTGGGTGGTGAGCGGGATCCCCGGCGGGGGGGTGAGCGGGATGCCTGGCGGGGGCCCCGGGTCTGTACCTGGGTGGT
The DNA here is from genome assembly GCA_032164245.1 of Sternotherus odoratus. Lineage (NCBI taxonomy): Eukaryota > Metazoa > Chordata > Testudines > Kinosternidae > Sternotherus > Sternotherus odoratus. The sequence continues at coordinate 91,190,976 of JAVMKO010000008.1, read as the reverse complement.
GAGCGGGATGCCCGGCGGGGGGTTGAGTGGGATGCCTGGAGGGGGGGTGAGTGGGATGCCCGGCGGGAGGGATGAGCGGGATGCCCGGAGGGGGGGGTGAGCGGGATGCCCGGCGGGGGGGGTGGGGGTGAGCGGGATGCCCGGCGGGGGGGGGGGGGGTGAGCGGGATGCCCGGCGGGGGGGGGGGGAGCGGGATGCCCGGCGGGGGCCCTGGGTCTGTACCTGGGTGGTGAGCGGGATGCCCAGCAGGAAGCCCACAATGGCCATGCCCAGCGTCACGAACACCTTCCTGCGGATGATCCAGTCGTTCCCCACCTCGTCCACAATGGCCGTCACCAGCGTCTCCAGCAGGCAGAACTGGGCAGGGAGCCAGGGTCAGCCAGGGCCTGGCCTGGGCACGGTGCCCACGGCTCCTCAGGCTGCCCCCAGACCTCCCCCAATGCCCTCCCCCCGTCCGCCCTTCCGACCCCGCTGGGCCCCTCCCCCCGTCCGCCCTTCCGACCCCGCTGGGCCCCTCCCCCCGTCCACCCTTCCGACCCCGCTGGGCCCCTCCCCCCGTCCACCCTTCAGACCCCGCTGGGCCCCTCCCCCCGTCCACCCTTCTGACCCCGCTGGGCCCCTCCCCCCGTCCACCCTTCAGACCCCGCTGGGCCCCTCCCCCCGTCCACCCTTCAGACCCTGCTGGGCCCCTCCCCCCGTCCGCCCTTCAGACCCTGCTGGGCCCCTCCCCCCGTCCACCCTTCAGACCCTGCTGGGCCCCTCCCCCCGTCCGCCCTTCCCATCCCACTGGGCCCCTCCCCTCCCCCCATCCGCCCTTCCCACCCCACTGGGGCCCCTCCCCTCCCTCGTCCGCCCTTCCCATCCCACTGGGGCCCCTCCCCTCCCCCGTCCGCCCTTCCCACCCCACTGGGGCCCCTCCCCCCCGCCCTTCCCCCCACTCTGCCCTCCCCAGGCCCTGGTACCTGTGTGCCCAGCCCCAGCAGGATGAGCATGAAGAAGAAGAGGACGGACCAGAGGGGCGAGATGGGCAGCAGCGTCAGGGCCTCGGGGTAGGCCACGAAGGCCAGGCCGGGCCCGTGGTCGGCCACCTGGGAGACGTCGACGCCCAGGTGCTGGGCCATGAAGCCCAGGATGGAGAAGATGACGAAGCCGGCGTAGACGCTGGTGGCGCAGTTGGTGATGCTGATGATGATGCTGTCCCTGCAGGGCAGGCGGTGGGAAGTGAGGATGCAGTGAGACCGGGGAGGGGGGCAGGAGGGGGCGGGGCCCAGCAGAGGGTGGGAGTCAGGGGTGTGGCCAGGTGTGGGGTGCGAGTCATGGGGGGTCGTGGCCCAGCAGGGGGTGAGATTCGGGGTGGGCGGGGCCCAGCAGGGGTGGGAGTCGGGGTGGGCGGGGCCAAGCAGGGGTGGGAGTCGGGGTGCGCGGGGCCGAGCAGGGATGGGAGTCGGGGTGGGCGGGGCCCAGCAGGGGTGGGAGTCGGGGTGGGCGGGGCCCAGCAGGGGTGGGAGTCGGGGTGGGCGGGGCCCAGCAGGGGTGGGAGTCGGGGTGGGCGGGGCTCACCTGTAGCAGTTGTTGTGGAACTTGTTGTAAGAGGCCATGGTGATGAGCCCCCCCCAGGCGCAGCCCAGAGAGTAGAAGATCTGGGAGGCCGCGTCGCCCCACACCTGGCAGACACAGAGATGTTATCACCGGGGTCCCCTCCTCCAACGCTGTGGGGCAGGAGCCCAGCCCAGGGTCACCCTCACGTGCTACAGCCAGAGACGGCCCAGGGCCGGGAGAGTGGGGGGCTGCGGGTCGGGACCGTGGGCGCTGCAGAGCTGTGGGGCAGGGGCTGGGCTAGCAGGGGCCTGAGTTCCGCCTGGGGTCAGTCCCATGTGGGACCCAAAGCTGCCTCTTCAAGAGCCCTGGGGGGCCAAGTCTCTCCCTGCCCCCCTGTCAGTGGGGCAGGGTGGGGGCCCGGGGGAGGCGTTCCTGGGATGTTCCCAGCCAAGCCTGAGCATGGGAAGGCTCCTGTGCCCTGGGGAGGGGCAGGGCCCCCTGCCCAGTGGGGCCCGCCGCCGCCCTGGCGCTGGAAGGGCAGAGACCCACCTTGGCATCCAGGATCCTGTCCCACTGGGGCGTCAGGTAGTACATGATCCCGGTGACGGCACCCTCCAGGGTGATGCCGCGCACAAAGAGGATGGTCAGCACCACGTAGGGGAAGGTGGCCGTGAAGTACACCACCTGGACGGATGGACGGACAGCCACGGCTCAGCCACGGCTCAGCCACGGCCCCCCAGCCAGGGAGCCAGGAGGGGACCTGGGCTCGGCCGGGGGTGCCACTGGAACCACCGAAAGGAGGCTGCCCGGGGAGGGGGGGGGGCGCCACGTGTGACGATGTCGGGAGGTCTCGGAGGTCCCCGGAGGCGGGAGCTGTATGGCTCCGTGCCAACCCCCCCAGGAGAGCTACCCGGGGGCATCACGGATCCGTTTGCTCCCTGGGACGGGGGGCTGGCGACAGAGGGAGTCAGGCATGGGCCCGGCACACAGAGGGAGCCCCACGGCTGCCGGCTTGGTGAACACAGACGGGGGCCGGTCTGGGGTATGCGCGGAGACGGGGGGCTCTGACCCGGCACTGCTAGAGCCAGCCGAGGGACAGGGCGGCTGGCACCTCTCCTGCTAAGGCCGGGTGAGTGCCAAACCCAGCCTGTTCGGACAGGGCTGCCGGGGGTCCCAGGGGTCCCGGAGCCCTCCAGAGGGTGAGAGTCTCCCTGTGTCCGGGTGGTGCTGCACAGCGCTGCCCTGCAGAGCCGGGGGGGGGGGGAGTTTGGGGCTTCAGCCCTGCAGGGCAGTGGGACTCAGGGCTTTAGCCATGGGGTGGGGAGTCGTGGGGCTTCAGGCTGGAGGGGTGGGGGTGGGACGGGGGCTGGGGCTAGCTCTGCTCCACACAGCTCCGGCTGGCTTGAAACCCTGTCCAAGGGACAGTCCAAATGTCGGGGTGTAGCACAGAGCCTGCGGGTCCCACCAGTCACAAGACAGGAGGAGCTAAGCATGGGAGGGGTGGAGCCAGGCACAGGGAGGGGCGGAGCCATGGAGAGGGGAGGGGCCATACACAGGAGGGGAGGAGCTATGGAGAGGGGAGGGGCCATACACAGGGAGGGGCGGAGCCATGGAGAGGGGAGGGGCCATACACAGGAGGGGCGGAGCCATGGAGGGGGTGGAGCCAGACACAGGGAGGGGAGGAGCTATGGAGTGGAGAGGGGTGGAGCCAGACACAGGGAGGGGAGGAGCCATGGAGAGGGGTGGAGCCAGACACAGGGCGGGGAGGAGCCATGGAGAGGGGCGGAGCCAGACACAGGGAGGGGAGGAGCCATGGAGAGGGGCGGAGCCAGACACAGGGAGGGGAGGAGCCATGGAGAGGGGCGGAGCCAGGCATGGCGGGTGGAGGGGGACAGACTCTACTTGCTTTTCCTGAGGACTTGACCCCCTTGCAGAGGCAGAGGAAGACGAGGACCCAGGAGACGCCCAGGCAGCCCAGCAGGGGGAGCCGCACCTCGCCCAGGTTCCCGATATCGTCCGAGAGCTTCAGCACGTAACGCCTGCCCCCGGGACGGAGAGCGTCAGGCGCCAGCCAGCCTCCCTCTGCCCCATAGCCCCGCCCTCTGCCCCATAGCCCCGCCCTCTGCCCCATAGCCCCGCCCTCTGCCCCATAGCCCTGCCCTCTGCCCCATAGCCCCGCCCTCTGCTCGGAGCCCCGCCCTCTGCCCCATAGCCCCGCCCTCTGCTCCAGAGCCCAGCCACTCTTCCCCATAGCCCCACCCTCTGCCCCATAGCCCCGCCCTCTGCTCCAGAGCCCAGCCCCTTGGCCCCATAGCCCCACCCTCTGCCCCATAGCCCCGCCCTCTGCTCCAGAGCCCAGCCACTCTGCCCCATAGCCCCGCCCTCTGCTCCAGAGCCCAGCCACTCTGCCCCATAGCCCCACCCTCTGCTCCAGAGCCCAGCCACTCTGCCCCATAGCCCCGCCCTCTGCCCCATAGCCCCGCCCTCTGCTCGGAGCCCCGCCCTCTGCCCCATAGCCCCGCCCTCTGCCCCATAGCCCCGCCCTCTGCTCCAGAGCCCAGCCACTCTGCCCCATAGCCCCGCCCTCTGCTCGGAGCCCCGCCCTCTGCCCCATAGCCCCGCCCTCTGCCCCGGAGCCCCGCCCTCTGCCCCATAGCCCCGCCCTCTGCCCCATAGCCCCGCCCTCTGCTCCAGAGCCCAGCCCCTCTGCCCCATAGCCCCGCCCTCTGCTCCAGAGCCCAGCCACTCTTCCCCATAGCCCTGCCCTCTGCTCCAGAGCCCAGCCCCTCGGCCCCATAGCCCCGCCCTCTGCTCCAGAGCCCAGCCCCTCTGCCCCATAGCCCCGCCCTCTGCTCCAGAGCCCAGCCCCTCTGCCCCATAGCCCCGCCCTCTGCTCCAGAGCCCAGGCACTCTGCCCCATGGCCTCGCCCTCTGCTCCATAGCCCCACCCTTCTGCTCAGAGCCCTGCCCCTCTGCCCCATAGCCCCTCCCATCTACTGCACAGCCCCAATCCACTTCTCCAGAGCCCCTCTTTTATGCCCGGAGCCCTGCCCCTCTGTTCCAGAGCTCCGCCCATCTACTCCAGAGCTCCACCTCTTTGCCCCAGAGCTCCGCCCATCTCCTCCAGAGCCCCACCCCTTTGCTTCAGAGCCCCAGCCCGGACCTCTGCTCTGGCCACAGCAGCCCTGCCCCTCCCCCCATCGCCTCTTCCCTGGGCAGACAGGAGACCCTGCCCCCGTCCCCCCTGCCAGCGGGGCCAGGCTGGCTCTGCCTCCGGACCCCGTGGGGCTGGCACCTCCAGAACTCCTCGCTGGGGCTGGTGCGCTTCAGCGTGTGGTTGAGGAGCTGGGTGAGGTTGAGGGGGGGCCCTGCGGAACCGTTGGTGGGGTCCAGGACCCCGGCGCAGTCAGGCGTGTTCCAGGGGTTGGTGCAGTAGGCCCAGGGCAGCACCCGCGTCATGGAGGAGAAGAAGTAGTAGAACGCCAGGCAGATCACCACGTTGTAGTAGATGCCAATGTACGTGGAGACCACCATCATCCCATAGCCCACGCCTGGGGGGACAGGCAACCGTGAGGGGAGGGGCCGGCCTCAGGGGGACCAGCATGTAGGTGCAAGTGTGTAACAGGAGTGAGGGCATGGCGAGTGTGCAAAAACCCAGAACAAGTGTGTGTGAGAGTAAGTGTGCAACACATGTGTTCACATACAAGTGTGCATTAATGTGTGCAACAAGTGTGTGTGCCTACAGGGCCAATCATGCAAACAAGGGTGTGCATGTGCATGTACAAGAGTGTGCCAGAGCACGTGCGAACATACACGTGAGTATGCACAGGGCCGGGTGTGAGCATGCACTGGGTGGGCGTAAGCGTTTACTGTCTCTGCATGAGTGTGTGCTGGGTGGGCGTGAGCATACACTATCTGGGCATGAGCATGCACTGGGCAGGCGTGAGCGTGCACTGTCCTGGTGTGACCATGTGCTGGGTGGGCATGAGCATGCACAGTGCATGTGTGAGCATGTAGAAGGCAGGCATGAGTGTGCACTGTCTGGGTGTGAGCATGCACTGGGTGGGCATGAGCGTACACAGGATAGGTGTGAGGGTGCACTAGGTGGGTGTGAGGATGCACTGTCTGGGCATGAGTGTGCACAGGGCAGGCGTGAGTATGCGCTTGGTGTGTGTGTGTGTGCACTGCCCCGGTTTTGAGCGTGCGCTGGGTGGGTGTGAGCGTACACTGTCTGAGCATGTGTGTGCTGGGCTGGCATGAGCGTGCACTTTCTGAGCGTGAGTGTGCGCTGGGTGGGCATGAGCATGCATTTTCTGAGCGAGAGTGTGTGCTGGGCGGGCGTGAGCATGCACTGTCTGAGTGTAGTTGGTGGGTGTGAGCGTGCACTGTCTGAGTGTGAGTGTGCACTGGGCAGGCGTGAGCATGCACTGAGCATGAGTGTGCACTGGGTAGGTGTGAGTGTGCACTGTCTGAGTGTGAGTGTGTGCTGGGTGGGTGTTAGCGTGCACTGTCTGTGAGTGTGTGCTGGGTGGGTGTGAGCATGCACTGAGCGTGAGTGTGCACTGGGTGGGCGTGAGCATGCACTGTCTGAGCGTGAGTGTGTGCTGGGTGGGTGTGAGCGTGCACTGAGCATGAGTGTGCGCTGGGTGGGTGTGAGCGTGCACTGTTTGAGCGTAAGTGTGCACTGGGTGGGTGTGAGCGTGCACTGTCTGTGAGTGTGCACTGGGTGGGTGTGAGCGTGCACTGAGCGTGAGTGTGCACTGGGTGGGCATGAGCATGCACTGAGCGTGAGTGTGCACTGGGTGGGTGTGAGCATGCACTGTCTGAGTGTGAGTGTGCACTGGGTGGGTGTGAGCGTGCACTGTCTGTGAGTGTGCGCTGGGTGGGTCTGAGCATGCACTGTCTGAGCGTGAGTGTGCGCTGGGTGGGTGTGAGTGTGCACTGTGTGAGTGTGCGCTGGGTGGGTGAGTGTGCACTGAGTGTGAGTGTGCACTGGGTGGGTGTGAGTGTGCACTGGGTGGGTGTGAGTGTGCACTGTCTGAGCGTGAGTGTGCGCTGTCTGTGAGTGTGCGCTGGGTGGGTGTGAGTGTGCACTGAGTGTGAGTGTGCGCTGGGCGGGCGTGAGCGCCCTCTCACCTTTGAACATGGGGCTGATCCTCCAGACACCCAGGCAGCCCTGGCTGGCGAACTGCCCGAAGGAGAGCTCCATGAAGAAGAGGGGGATGCCGCAGAACACCAGCATGATGAAGTAGGGGAACATGAAGGCTCCTGCGGGGGGGGGGGAGAGGTGAAAGGGGGGGCTGGGACCCCTGACCCCCTGGCCCTGAGAGCCAGCCCTGTCCTGCAGTGCCCGACTCCCCGCTGACCCCGCCCACTCCCCACAGCCCAGCGACCCCCCGCTGACCCCGCCCGCTCCCCGCAGCCCAGCGACCCCCCGCTGACCCCGCCCGCTCCCCGCAGCCCAGTGACCCCCCGCTGACCCCGCCCGCTCCCCGCAGCCCAGTGACCCCCCGCTGACCCCACCCGCTCCACACAGCCCAGCGACCCCCCGCTGACCCCGCCCGCTCCCCACAGCCCAGTGACCCCCCGCTGACCCCACCCGCTCCACACAGCCCAGCGACCCCCCGCTGACCCCGCCCGCTCCCCGCAGCCCAGCAACCCCCCGCTGACCCCGCCCGCTCCCCACAGCCCAGCGACCCCCCGCTGACCCCGCCCGCTCCCCGCAGCCCAGCGACCCCCCGCTGACCCCGCCCGCTCCCCGCAGCCCAGTGACCCCCCGCTGACCCCTCCCGCTCCCCGCAGCCCAGTGACCCCCCGCTGACCCCGCCCACTTCCACAGCCCAGTGACCCCCCGCTGACCCCTCCTGCTCCCCGCAGCCCAGTGACCCCCCGCTGACCCCGCCCACTTCCACAGCCCAGTGACCCCCTGCTGACCCCGCCCACTTCCACAGCCCAGTGACCCCCCGCTGACCCCCCCCGCTCCCCGCAGCCCAGCGACCCCCCGCTGACCCCCGGTCTTGTGACAGTCGGCACTGGGGCACGCACCTCCCCCATTGCGGTAGCAGAGGTAGGGGAAGCGCCACACGTTGCCCAGCCCCACGGCGTAGCCCACACTCGTCAGCACAAACTCAATCTGGTTGGTCCAGTTGCCCCGTTTCACGTTCTCGTCTCGCTTGGTGGCTTCCCCAGGGACGGCGCCATTCTGTGGAGAGGGGGGAAGTGCCATGAGCAATGGGGTGCCCCCCATCCCCAGGGATCTGCCCAGCTGGGAACAGCCCCCCCCCCCGTGTGGGAGAAAATGGGGGAGGGGAGATACTACAGTATGCAGCCAGCTTCCGCCCCCCATGGCTCTTCCAACCCTCCTCTCCAGATGCTGGGACCCCCAGGCCTGCAGGGAGAGGGAGGGGGACCCCAGCCCCTTTAGGGAGCAAGAGGAGGGGGACCCCGGTTCTGCAGGGAGGGGGGAGGGGGAACCTGGCCCCTTAAGGGAGGAGGAGGGGGGAAGGGAGGGGGACCTTGGCTCTGCAGAGAAGGGGGAGGGGAACTCCAGCCCCAGAAGGGGGAGGTGGCAGTGGCCCCCCAGCTGTGCCCCCTCCCCCCCCACCTCCCCGCCCCCGCCGGCTGCAGGGAAGCGGGAGGCTGAGACTCATACAAAGCAGGGCTGAGCAGATTCAACACAAAGCCGCCTCTGTTCCCCCCACCGCCCCCTCCCCCCCACCGACACCCAGCCTGCAGCAGGAGCCTCCGGCCCTGCGAGTCTGGAGCCATGGGGGGGGGGAGGGGATAGACCCCCCCCTCTCCGCTCCCACCACGTCCCCTGGGGGCCAAAGTGACACCCCCAGGGGTGGGGCAGGACCCCTGGGTTCCCACCCAAGCTAGGGCAGGGCTCTCAGCACCCCAAGTTCCACCTCATGTAAAACCGACTAGCCCCCAAACTCAACACTAAACTAGGAAGTGCCCCAGGCCGTCCGGGCCGGTTTCCTCTCTTCCCCGGTACCCACGCAGGGGAGATCAATGGGTCGGAACGACCCACAGGCCTTGTGTGTCCGTGTGTAGCACACACAGCACGAGACACAACTGGAGCTTGGACTGACTCAGGCCGCCCAGGCAAATCCCTGCCCCCTGGAAGAGCTCCGGGGTACACGCACCCCTGGCCCAGACCCACGGCGGGTGTGAACGTGTCTCCGCCTCTCTTCTCCAGCTGTGAGGCAGGTTGGACAAGAGCTCCGACCTCCCATCTTCGGCTCCGTGGACAGGGCAGTGGGTCTCAACCCGGGGTACACATACCCCTGGGGAACGCAGTTCTTCACACAGCACACGGGCAACCTGTGGAACTCCTTGCTTGAGGAGGTTCCGATGACTCGGACTATAACGGGGTTTAAAAGAGACCTGGATGAATTCCTGGAGGTTAAGTCCGTTAATGGCTATTAGCCAGGCTGGGTAAGGAATGGTGTCCCTGGGCTCTGTTTGTCAGAGGGGGGTGATGGATGCAGGAGAGAGATCACTTGATCATCACCTGCTAGGTTCACTCACTCCGGGGCACCTGGCACTGGCCACTGTCGGCAGACAGGAGACTGGGCTGGACGGACCTTTGGTCTGACCCAGTACAGCCGTTCTTATGTTCCTGAAGGGGCACGTCAACTCAGCTGTCAGGGTTTCTGGGGTTGTGATCTCCAGGAGGGTTACAGGGCAGGTTTGGGGGGCGTGTCAGTGCCCGGGTGTTACGGAGGTGCCCGGGCAATGGTCTGGAACTGCTCCCTAGGAAGCCAGACCAGACTCTGGGTGAAGGGCCCCTTCTCCGTACACAGCCTGTTTCCAAGGCTAGGAGCTTCAGGGGTCCCCACTTCCACCTTCCTGGGTCTGACCTTGGAGCATTCAGCACCTTCTGCCCCTCCGTGTGCTTCCCCCAGCGAGCCCACCTGGGCGGGGTCCTGGGGGAGCCCGTGGATTCTGCACCCCAAATCCACAGTCAAACGTGACTCTCAGCCAGCCAGTAAAACAGGTTTATTCGTCGACAGGTACATGGCCTAAGACTGAGCTTGTAGGCACCTGAACCCCTCAGCTGGATCCATTTTGGGGGCCCAGGGAGGCCAGACCCTGCCTCCCTTCTGCCCACCCAGCTTCAGACTCAAACCCCTCTTTCCAGCTAGCTGCAGACTCCAAACTGAAACTCCCTCTCCAGCCCCTCCTCCCCCCTGGCTCAGCCAGGTCAGGTGACCTCCCTCCCCCACTTGGGGTCAGATTACAGCTTCAGGTGTGGACACCTGCCTCAAGAAATGCATGGGGGAAACTGAGGCACACCCAGTATTCCTACTCCATCACACCGGGCGGGAGCGGGATGCCCGATGCCAGGTGGGCACGGCCCAGAACGAACTCATTCTCTAGGTCAAGAATGGTGCTTTGTCCCGGGCCCAAGGCCCCTCCTGCCGCGGGGTGGCCAGTGTCGGCGCCGTGTTGGGCGCACAATGCAGCCTCACACCAGAGCCCGACAAAGGAGCCGCCGCGGCAGGCGGCAGCCTGGGGGTCCCGGCACTGGGCAGGGCAGCGAGCGAGGGGCACACAGCATGCCCCCCCCACCCAGCCACGGGGAGGGGCCCCAGCTCTGCCATGGCTCCCACTTGGTGAGCTCCCAGGCTGGGCCCCCGGGCCTGAGCCCCTGATGCCTGGCTGGGCAGGGAGACGGCACCCCAAGGCTTTCGGGGACCTGCCCAGGTCCCCGTGCCCCGGGGGCGGTGACTCCAGGCGAGCTCTCGGCCCTGCCCTGGGAGCTGAGGGGGCGCCGCCGTTCCCCCGCCATCGCTGCCAGCTGCTCCGTGTGCCCTGCCAGTGAGACGTCTCCTCGGATCTGCTCCGGTGCGTGGGGCGCCCGAGCGTGTCATCCCATTAGCGCCCGGAGCAGCCGCGCGGCTGCAGCCACTTACCCCGCCCGACCCAGCATCTGCTGAGAGCCGCCAGCCCCCTCCAGCGCCGGCCAGAGCCGCCAGCCCCCCCCCAGCGCCACCAGCCCCCCCAGCGCCGGCCAGAGCCGCCAGCCCCCCCCCCAGCGCCACCAGCCCCCCCAGCGCCACCAGCCCCCCCAGCGCCGGCCAGAGCCGCCAGCCCCCCCCCAGCGCCACCAGCCCCCCCAGAGCCGCCAGCCCCCCCAGAGCCGCCAGCCCCCCCAGAGCCACCAGCCCCCCCAGCGCCGGCGCCCCAGGAGAGCCCATGGGCACGATGTCCTGTCCACAGCCCCAGTGAGCCAGTGGGGATCCCGGCCCCATGGCTGTGAATGGGGGTTGCCCAGGTCACAGGGCATGGGGGGGTCGGGCCTCTCTTCTCCCAGCCTGCCCCAGGCCCTGCGCTGTCCCAGGGAGCCATGGGGCACTCAGGCAGGGAGCCAGGGGCTGGCACTTGCGACGAGCGGGTCTCACTGGGCGCTGCCAGGACGGACGGGCCCTGGCCCCTCTGACGGGGGGGGGGGGGGGTTGGGGGGGCCGTGCAGCCCATGTGCACAGGCCAATCACCAGACTGACTGGCAGAGCGGCGGGAGCCCCGCTAACGAGGCTGGCTGCCCTGCATCCCACTCTGCAGCAGCCCCCCAGGGCCCAGCGGGAAGGGACTTGCCCGACATCACACATGGTCTGGCTCAGAACCCAGGCGTCCTGGCTCCTTCCCCTGCCTTCGCCGAGCACCCCTCCCCCGCAGGCGGGCACCGCGGCCAGCGCGCCCCGAGGCCCGTCACGCCCGGCTCATGGTCTCAAAGGGCAGAAGGAGACACGGTGATCTGGTCACGTGGCCCAGCCCCCCCCCCCCCCCCCAGGCCCCGGTTTCTGGCTGAGTCACCGACCCCTCCAGCCACAGAATCTGCCATTTGGCCTCCTTTGGGGCAGCTAGACCCCGAGCATGGGCAGACCCCCCCCCCCCCGGCTCACAGCGCCCCTCCCCCAGCGCCCTGCCCCACGGCTGGGGGGGGGGGTCTGCGGGAGCACACGCCGCCCTGCCTGGCGGGGGATTAGTGAAGGGCCAGGCTCCCTGCAGGGTTCCAGCGTCGGGGGTCCCAGGTGTTTCCTGGCCCAGACTCACCCCCCGTCGGACCCCAGTGCAGGGCGCGGGAACGGGGAGCCCCCGGGGGCGCTAGGCCAGGCCGCCCCGAGTCCCAGCCCCGTCTCTACAGAGGGAGGACTGGGAATCCCTCCGGCTCCACACCCGGGCACTGGGGGTCCTGGCTCTCCCAGCCCCCCCAGGGCCATCACTGGCCCCATGCTATGGGACAGGTAGAGCCCCAGCCTGGGTCCTGGGAATACAGATGCAAATGAGCTCATTAAATAATTAGCCGCTGAGTCATGAACCCGCCCTGCCCTGTGCCCAGACCCCCTGCTCCGCCAGTGCGTCCCACACCGGCCCGGCCCCCGGCCCCCATGCCCAGCAGGCCGGGGGGCCGCCCCTGCTCAGAGTCTCTGGGGTGTTACCCCAGATCCACACCGGGGTCACCAGGCCCAGGCTCCGGACCAGCCCCTCCCCCCCCCCCGTGCCAGGGCCGGCCGGGGTCACCCTGGGAAATGGGGCCCAGCTGTGAGCCTCCAACTCTGGCACCCTGGGCACCAGAACCCCCCCCCCTGACATCATCAGCCGCTGGCGCCAACATCACAGCTGGTTCCCATGGGGATGCTGTGAGGTCACAGGCAGAGAGCTGGGGGGTGGGCAGTGAGGTATAAATAGATGCTAATTAAATGTTTCTAAATAGCCCTTTCCCAGCCTCTCCCCAGGGAGCCCCCCCCCCGCCCCCGCTCGGCCCAGCTGGGGGAGGGGGCTTTGCTGTGCCAGCCTCTCGTCTCCTGGGTCCCCAACCCGCCCCAGACAGGGTGCCCCACTGCAGCGCAGGCTCGGGGGGGGGGGGGACCCGGCCCCGGATCCCCTGCCGCAGACACCCCAGCAGCAGGCACAACTGTGTGTAACTGTCTGTGTGTGTGTGTGTGTGTGTGTGCAACTGTGCATCTGTAACGGTGGGTGTGCAACTGCATCTGTGTAATTGCATGTGTGTGCAACTGTGTGTGTGTAATTGTGTCTGTATGTGTGCAACTGTGCATCTGTAATTGTGCGTAACTGTGCATCTGTGTGTAATTGTGTGTGTAACTGTGGGGGAGGGGGGAGACCCAGGAGTATTTGGCACTGTGAGCTTGAGAGACCCAACGCACCCGCTAGCCCAGCCCTGGGCTCCCCACCCGGAGGCGGGTTTCCACGGAGATATCTGCGGATGCGCTGACTCCACCAAGCCCTCGGAGCCCCTCACCACTGCTCTGCCGGCCCTGCAGCCGGATCGCGCCGGGCAGTTTGGGGGAAGTCCAGGTTGCCCATCAGGGCCCTGGGCTTCCATCCTCCCCCCAACCCCAGTGAGAAGCTGAGGCCCTTCGTGGGGACCACTCTGCCCAGACACCCCAGCCCCTGCTGTGCCCCTTGGATTGGCCCTACCTTCCTAAGCGGATCCATGGCTGTTAAAGGGCTGCTGCGCTCCAGCCCAGAGCTGGCTGCATCTCGGTGATGGGGGAGCGTGGGACCCGCAGCACCAGGGCCAGGAGGGAGCGAGGGCCAAGGGGACAGAGCCCCACACTTTCAAGCAGGTCGTTCACCTCCCTCCCCAAAATTCCCAGCTGGAGGCTCTGCTCCTGTCTGGTGTTTCTGTCCCTTGCTCCTGGATGGTGCGACCAGGGGCCAGGCCCTACCTCCAAGACCTGTCTCCGTCTGCTTTACTGAAGGGAAACTGAGGCATGGGGCAGGACCAAGTCGCTGCAGCCAAAGGCCAGGAGCTGGGTCCCCAGGCCGGGCAGCACCTGCCCAGGATGGCACCGCAGGACGAGGGGACAGAAGCAGCGCCCAAGCCCATGAGGAACGGGCACCTGCCAGGCCGAGGGGTCGGCTCCCGCCAGCCCCTGCACCCACATCAGATGTTCAAACCAGCCCCTCTGTGCTCCCCCCACCCCACATTGCAGGGAGCAGATCCTCAGACACGTCTGCTTCTCAGTCTCCTTCCAAGCCCGCCTGAGACCCTCCTCTACCCTCGTGCCCACAGACACGGCCAGGGCTGGGTGTGACAGGATTGGTGTGATGGGGAGGGGGCTGGGCATGACAGTGGAGGGGGCCAGGTGTGACAGGGAGGGGCCAGGTGTGACGGGGAGGGGCTGGGTGTGACAGGTGTGATGGGGAGGATCTGGGTGTGACAGGTGTGATGGGGAGGGTCAGGGTGTGATGGAGGCCGGGTGTGACAGGGTGTGATGGGGAGGGTCTGGGTGTGACAGGTGTGATGGGGAGGGTCCGCGTGTGATGGGGTCTGGGAGTGACAGGTGTGACAGGGAGGGGGCTAGGTGTGATGGGGGCCGGGTGTGACAGGTGTGATGGGGAGGATCTGGGTGTGACAGGTGTGATGGGGAGGGTCAGGGTTTGATGGGGGCCGGGTGTGACAGGGTGTGATGGGGAGGGTCTGGGTGTGACAGGTGTGATGGGGAGGGTCCGGGTGTGATGGGGTCTGGGAGTGACAGGTGTGACAGGGAGGGGGCTGGGTGTGATGGGGGCCGGGTGTGACAGGTGTGATGGGGAGGGTCAGGGTGTGATGGGGTCTGGGTGTGACAGGTGTGATGGGGAGGGTCTGGGTGTGATGGGGTCTGGGTGTGACAGGTGTGACAGGTAGGGGGTTGGGTGTGATGGGGGCTGGGTGTGACAGGTGTGATGGGGAGGGGGCTGGGTGTGACGGGGGCTGGGTGTGACAGGTGTGATGGGGAGGGTCTGGGTGTGACGGGGTCTGGGTGTGACGGGGTCTGGGTGTGACAGGGAGGGGTCTGGGTGTGACGGGGTCTGGGTGTGACAGGTGTGATGGGGAGGGTCAGGGTGTGATGGGGCCTGGGTGTGACAGGTGTGACAGGGAGGGGTCTGGTGTGATGGGGTCTGGGTGTGACAGGTGTGACAGGGAGGGGGTTGGGTGTGATGGGGGCTGGGTGTGACAGGTGTGATGGGGAGGGTCAGGGTGTGACGGGGTCTGGGTGTGACAGGTGTGATGGGGAGGGTCTGGGTGTGACAGGGAGGGGTCTGGGTGTGACAGGGAGGGGGTTGGGTGTGACGGGGGCCGGGTGTGACAGGTGTGATGGGGAGGATCTGGGTGTGACGGGGTCTGGGTGTGACAGGTGTGACAGGGAGGGGTCTGGGTGTGACGGGGTCTGGGTGTGACAGGTGTGATGGGGAGGATCTGGGTGTGACGGGGTCTGGGTGTGACAGGGAGGGGTCTGGGTGTGACGGGGTCTGGGTGTGACAGATGTGATGGGGAGGGGGTTGGGTGTGACGGGGGCCGGGTGTGACAGGTGTGATGGGGAGGATCTGGGTGTGACGGGGTCTGGGTGAGACAGGTGTGATGGGGAGGGTCTGGGTGTGACGGGGTCTGGGTGTGACAGGTGTGATGGGGAGGGTCTGGGTGTGACAGGGAGGGGGCTGGGTGTGACGGGGTCTGGGTGTGACAGGTGTGATGGGGAGGGTCTGGGTGTGACGGGGTCTGGGTGTGACAGGTGTGATGGGGAGGGTCTGGGTGTGACAGGTGTGATGGGGAGGGTCTGGGTGTGACAGGTGTGATGCGGGGGAGGGGCGTTCTCCTGGCTGCCCTGCCCACGCGGTCGTGTGGGGATCCAGCCGGTGCCCTAGTCCCAGAGAGGCGGGTGAGAGAAGCCGGGAAAGGCGGCTCCCCCCGGTCAGCCCAGTGCTCCACGTGACCCGGAAACAGGTCCCAGCTGGGCACAGGGGGACACGGGGGGGGGGGGGGAGTCACTCTCGGCTTGGCGAGGGCTGGTGTCCCTAGGAAACCAGCCAGGGGGTCACCCCCATCCCGAGACACCCCCGGCACATCCAGCCCCCCTGCTCCCTGGAGCCATGGCAGGGCCGAGGGACTCCTCCCCACACGCGACCCCCAGGCCCGTCCCCCGCTGCCCGCCGGGCAGGGACAATGCCATTCCTCGGCCCGGGCCCCATCTCCCCGGCGCGGGCACAAAGGGGCTGTGAGGGAGAGCGCGGTTCCCAGCCAGGCAGCTCCCCGCACCTGGGCCGGGGCCCTCCCACCCCCGGCTCCCCACTGACCTGTTCAGGGGGGGCCTGGCCGCCGGCGCCCGCCATCCTGGGGGAGACTCTCGGAGCCGCTATTCTCCTGCAGCTTCATTCACCCCCCTGGGCTCAGCGCGGCCAGCGAGCGAGCGGCCCCTCCCCTGTGCACTCCTCGCTCGCTCACTTGCTCGCTCGGGGACTTGGCATTGCTGTCAGCTCAGCTCCCCCGGCGCGGCGCTGCCCCCCACCCGGCTCTGCTCTCGCCCCCCAGCAAGGGGGCTGGCAGTGCCCAGGGCTTCTCGCCCCCCCGATCCTGCTGGCATAGGGCCATGGCACGCCCGCTGAATCAGCCGCTCTCTGGCCGGGGCAGCGAGGGTCGCCGGGTAGTGGCCTGAGCTCAGGGCAGGTCTCCAGCGCCCGATGGGGGCTGCACCCCGGGGACTGTGAGATGGGGGGGCCCTGGAGCGTCACTCACAGGCTCGAAGCGCCAGGCGGGTGCAGGCCACGCGGCTCGACGTGACCCTGCCTGACCAGCCCCCACGCAGCCCTGGGGAGCCAGAACAGCTCCCGCCACCCGGGGCCCAATCCTGCTCTCCAGCGCCCCCTCAGGGAGAGAGCAGGATCAGTCCCCACACTCCTATCGCCAATGACCGTCAGTGGCCAAGAGCACCCCCCGAAGGGCGATGCCACTGACCCCATGCAACTCACCCCACCGTGCCTCAGTTTCCCCATTTCCCCCACCCCCTGGGGAGAAAGATTCTCTGGTCCCGGCTTGTGACAGACTTAGGGACAGAGACAGAGAGGGCTCCTTGGGGGTCAGCAGAGCTGGGGGGGGCAGGTCTAGGGCAGCGGGGGGGCTGCGGGTCGGGAGTGAGGGGCCCCAGCTGCGGGAGTTTGACTTGCCATCTCTCTCCCAGCCCCTGAACCGTGGCTCCGGGGCGCCCCCCGCTGGCAGCTCTGGCCTCAGTGTTGCAGGGCCCTGGGGTACATCAGGGTGAGCAGCCCAGGGGCCCGGCGGCTGGTTGGGCTCCCCCAGGACGGCACCGGGGCGGCTCGGCGCCAGGAGGGGCTGGCGGGTTGGGGACTGGCTCATGGGGATTTGGTCTGCAAGGGCAAGAGACGCCTCTGCCCCGAGACCTGCCCCCAGGGCACCTCTCGGCGAGGGGGGCAGCACCCGACACACCGCCCAGTGGAAGGCTGGGTGCCCGCTCCCGAGACTAGAGCTACCGGGGGGAGGGGGGGGGGGATCTCGGCTGTGCAGCCAGCCCGGTTTGGCTTTAATGAAGCCTCATTAGTGGGACCCAGCTGCTCGCAGCCCCTCCCCCACACATTGGCAGAGCTCCCCTCCCCACCTGAGTCCACAGCATCTACCTGGGGTGGGGCAGGGCAGGGGGCTGGGGCTGCCGGCCACCCCACCTGTGCCCACGCGAGGAGCTGGCATCAGGGTGACCCTGTCTCCAAGCCGGCATCCACCGGGGAGACGGACCTTACCAGTGCCCCCCCCCCCCGCCACAGGGACCCCAGGAGAGAGGGGCCTTGCTGGAGACCTGCCTTGCCCCTCCCCCCCCAGTGCTCAGGGCCTGGCTGGGAACAGTCCCAGGGCTCACCCCATCCCCCAGCTGAGCCCCCCCCCCCCCCGCTTAGAGCCCTGCAGAGCATCTGCCTTGCTTTGCCCCTCCGGCGCCTGCCCCCCCCCCTTCCCCCCAGAGCTGCTGGCCACGGGAAGGGGGCTCGGTCAGTGCGTGAGGAGCCCAAAGTGTGGAGAGAGCCTCGGCCGCACTATGGGGTCACTGCTGCCGGCACCCCCCTCTGCTCCCCCCACCTACCCCACCCCACTCCCCCCTTCTCCCTGCCGCAGGGCATGGGGCTGGGGAACTCCCTGCCACAGGGGAATGGAGCCAAAGTCCTCAGAGCTTGTGTCACCCGCCCGCCAAAGCCTCAGCCCCTGACCGCTCTGCCCCCAGCCTGCTCCTCCTTCGCTCTCCCCCCGCCGGCCCTCTCGCAGGGGGGAGTGTGGCCCGGCTTGTCCCCGGCTGACGCCGCTCAGATCGCTCTGGCCTGGCTCCATGGGGCAGCCCCTGGCTCCGGGGCCGTGTCCGTGTCTCATTCACAGAGCCCAGGCTGCCTCCCCCGGCCAGCCCCCCACCGCGGTCACAGATTCCTGCTGCTATTTCAATCCGCTGCCCTCGCCTGCCCCGGCCCTGGCCCACCTGTTACAGGGCGTCCTGCCTGGCAGCGCCACGGGGGGCGGGAGCTGGAGCCCAGGTGGGACAGGCCAGGGAGGGGCGGGGGGAGGAGGGGCCAAGCAGCCAGGCGAGGAAGGAGATCAAGGCGGGCCGGGAACAGGCTGTGCCGGGCACTGGTGCCCAAAGAACAGTGAGGGCACACTGGGGTCACCGGCCTGGGGGGCAGGGCAGCCGACGGGTCCCAGGGCTGGGGGGCCACGGGCACTCGGGAAGGCCTGGGGGGAGGGAGGCTCCGGCAGGGCCCCAGACTGTGCACCAGGGGCCCAGCCCCGGCCCTTCCGTCTCTTCTGACATCATCAGGCCCCATTTGCGACATCACACTTGTCTCCACGGCGATGCCTGGCGAGGTCACCGCCCATCGGCTCGGCGGTTTGGGGAGCCGGCGCTGCCCTACCTCCCTGGTGGGGGGCCGGGACCGTCTCCCCTCCAGCCCTTCACCCAGCTCCTCCCCCGGCACCAGCCGCCCCTCCGCGGAGCGGTTCTGCCAGGGCCCTGGCATGGGCCTGCCCGGCACGGGGCTGGGGCCTGGGTCCCGCTCCCGGCCCCCCGCCCCCCGCTTAGCTCGGAGCACCCCAGCTGTTCCCGGGCAGGCGGGAGCCAGCCGGGCTCCCTTGCGGGAGAATGTGTCCAAGGTGCCCAGCGAGGCGTGAATGGCAGACCGGGGGGGGGGGGGGGCTTCCCGGAGACCATCTGGGGTCCGGGGAGCGGGCGGAGGAGGCCACACGATCACACGTCAGCAGCACACGTGTATGGGCACAGGCCAGCTCTGGGCTGTCACTCGCCGGGACACATGGGCGCCAGCTCGCGCCCCCCGGCCGGCCCCGGCCCACCCCCCACGCGCCAGCTCTGGCAAAGCCGGGGAGAAGCCAGCAGCATGGGGCCATGGGGGCCGAGGAAATGCCGTGGGGACGGGAAGGCGGGTGACCCGAAATGCTACTTGTAAAGCTGTCCCGTGTGAGCCGTCACCACCTGCCTCCGAGCCGCGGGGCTGGCACAGGCCCCCCCGCAACGCCCACCCCCGGCGCTCGCTCCCTCCCGTGCCCCGTGATGAGCGCTCAGCCCGGCACGCCCCCTCTTGCCCCCGCGCGGGGTGGGGCCGGGTCCCCTGCAGCCCTGTGCAGTCACACCGCGACGGAGGTTGTTCTGGCCCCGAACCACAGACTGGGGGGACCCCAGTCCCCGCTCCCCAGACCCTAGAAATCAGTGGGGCGGCCTCAGCGGGACGCCACCTGCAACCCCCAACCCCCAACCCCATCAGGAGCTAGAGGGGGGCAGAGACGAGTGTCGGGAACCAGCAGGGACTGGAACACGCCGGGGATGGCCCCAGTCTGTACGCTGCTGCCTGGGCCAGAGCCAGGGCTGGGCCCCGCCGTCCCCCCGCCCCCAGCTACGCCCCCCCTGTCCAGGGCGCACTGAGCCTCACCCCGGCCTGGTCAGATAATCCGGGCTCTGCCGTGACCTACCTTTGAGTTAACAAGGAGCTAATCCCGTGGAAAGGCCAGGCTGCCCCAGCGTAAGGCCATGACCTGGAAGATACTGGCGTGTGTGTGCATGAGTGTGTGTGTGACACAGAGTGTGCATGAGTGTGTGAGAGTGTGCATGAGTGAGTGTGCATGAGTGTGTGAGAGTGTGCATGAGTGTGTGTGTGTGAGTGTGTGTGTGATAATGTGAGTGTGTGTATGTGTGTGTGATAATGTGTGTGTGTGAGTGTGCATGAATGTGTGTGATAATGTGAGTGTGTGTATGTGTGAGTGTGCGTGAGTGTGTGTGATAATGTGTGTGTGTGAGAGAGTGTGTGTGAGTGTGCACGAGTGTGTGTGAGAGTGTGTGTGAGTATGCACGAGTGTGTGTGATAATGTGAGTGTGTGTATGTGTGTGTGAGTGTGTGTGATAATGTGAGTGTGTGTGTGTGTGTGTGTGATAATGTGAGTGTGTGTATGTGTGTGTGAGTGTGTGTGATAATGTGAGTGTGTGTGATAATGTGAGTGTGTGTATGTGTGTGTGAGTGTGTGTGATAATGTGAGTGTGTGTGTGTGCCGGGAGCCTAGTCCAGGAAATACACCACAGCTTTCACCTTCTTGTTCATTGCCTTTTTCTGCCTCCCATCCCCTAATAGTGATGCCGATATTTACCCACAAACCCAGAGTCCCTTTTGGGGGGCTCATTTTGACCCCGTTTTGATGGTAAACCCTGATCCATCCCCGGGGAGTGGGGAACGAGGGGCTTTGCTCCCCGCATGAGACCTGGGGGCCATTTCATTCAATGGAAGGGGGTAACTCAAAGGTGCTCACTAGCAGCCGGTGGAACTCACTGCCACAGGAGGTCGAGGCCAAGACCTTTGTGAGGTTCAAGGAGGGAGGTTGCTGGCCCAGGTACAAGGCTCTCCGCTGGCGGGGGGGAGTGAAAACAGTGTCAGAGACGGAACGAGACCTTCCCGGGGAGGGGTCAGCCCCCCCCCCCCGCTCCGGCACCAAACTCCGCAGCAGCTGGGCTGCGCCCGGTGACTGCTGTATTCACGGGCACTGCCAGGACCCCCCTGCCACTCGCCTGCCCCAGCCATGGGCACCTCCCCGCAAGGTCTCTTCCCTTCCCCTGCACAGGGCTCCCCTCTCTGCCTTTTCCCTGGGGGGCTCTCCTCCAGCACCGGGGATCCCGGCTCCCCTGTCTCTCCCCCTGCCCCCAAGAGTCTCTGGCCCTCCATTCATTCACGCCCTGGGGGTCTCTGGCCCAGCCCCCCATGTTGCTCCCTTCCTTTCCTCCCTGGGGGGCATTGGGTCTCCCCCAGTTTCTCATTGCTGGGGGGGGGGGGTTCCAGGCAGCACTGACAGCCCCTCTCCCCATCTCTCTAGCCTGGCCTGGCGACTGGGGACTGGGCCAGACCTGGGGGAGCACAGACTGCTCCCCCCCACTGCCTGCCCCCCCCCCGGACCAGGCACAAGGTCCCAGCTACCCCAGCGAGGCCAAGTCCCCCACTCCCCCCATCCCAGGGGGCAGAGCAACCTCACAGCAGCAGTCTGGAGTTGGTGCCACAGTCCAGGGCAGCGCTTGGAGGGCTCCTGCCTCGGGGGGGGGGGGGGCAGTGTGGCTCTGGGGTGCCATGGGGCAGCCCGTCCCGCGCTGGGGTGGAGGACTGGGACGTAGATCCCCCTGGCTTCATGACCCTGGCGGTCAAGCTCCTGTCCTGACACCCCTGGGTGCCCCGAAGGGGGGGTGCAGGGTGGGGGCGGGCACCGCTGCTGGTGCAGGGTGGGGGCGGGCACCGCTGCTGGTGCAGAGGGGGCACCGCTGGGCTGGTGCTGGGCCCAGCCAGCCCTGGGACGACTCTTCCATTCACCCGGCGCGGGCTCCATTTTCCCGGGGCGCTCAGGCAGAAAATCCCCCGCTGCCCCCCCCCCCCCGTGCGGCCCCTTGTTATTCTGGGCAGCGCCGCGGCCAAGTGCGGTTCGCCCGGCGCTGCCGTGGGGGGGGGGGGTTGGGGATGAGCCTGGGGCTTTGCCCCCCCCCACTCCTCACCACCCTGGGCTTTGCCAGGGGCACCCAGGTGGCACCAGCACCCGAGCCAGGACTCAGAGTCGGGGGCAGCCCCAGCCCCTAGCCCCCCCCCCCCTTCCAGCCAGCGACGCCCCCGTCCCCCGACCCCCCTTCCCGGCAGCTGCCCAGGAGTCCGGCCCCCCCGGCAGGGCCGAGCACAGAGCCAGCGGATACAAGGACAAAACAGAACGTCCTCACCCGGCCTGGCCCCGCTGGGGGTGGGGACCAGACCCGGGAGAGCTTCGCACAGGAGCGGGGAGCTGTGCCAATGCCCTGACGTGCCCCCATGCGCTGCCCGGCCTCTCGCTGGGCACAGGGGCAGGGGGCTGGCGGCCTCGGGCCCCCGAGACACCCCAGGCTGGCCCCGGGCCCCTGCTGGGTCAGAGGCTGCCCTGGTGAGCGCTGGGCAGTCCCAGCACTGGGGGGGGGGGGGGACGCACCTGCTGGCAGGATTAGGGGGTGAGGCCGGGGCACGGCTGCAGCCGGGTTTACGATGCTATTTCTATGGCCCTGGAGCGAGCCAAGGGGATTAGCTCCCTTCCTTATGGCCCCGAGAACGCCACAGCCACGGCCTCCGGGCTGGGGCAGGGCCCCACGGCGAGCGCCCCACAGCAAACATCCCACAGCAAGCGCCCCACGGCGAGCGCCCCACAGCAAACACCCCACAGAAAACACCCCAGGGCGAGCGCCCCACAGCAAATACTCCACAGCAAGCGCCCCACGGCGAGCACCCCACGGCGAGCGCCCCACAGCAAACACCCCAGGGCGAGCGCCCCACAGCAAACATCCCACAGCAAGCGCCCCACGGCGAGCGCCCCACAGCAAACACCCCACGGCGAGCGCCCCACAGCAAATACTCCACAGAAAACACCCCAGGGCGAGCGCCCCACAGCAAATACTCCACAGCAAGCGCCCCACGGCGAGCACCCCACGGCGAGCACCCCATAGCAAACACCCCACGGCGAGCGCCCCACAGCAAACACCCCAGGGCGAGCGCCCCACAGCAAATACTCCACAGCAAGCGCCCCACAGCAAACACCCCACGGCGAGCACCCCACAGCAAACACCCCAGGGCGAGCGCCCCACAGCAAATACTCCACAGCAAGCGCCCCACGGCGAGCACCCCACGGCGAGCACCCCACAGCAAACACCCCACGGCGAGCACCCCACGGCGAGCACCCCACGGTGAGCACCCCACGGTGAGCACCCCACGTCGAGAACCCACAGCAAACACCCCACAGCGAGCACCCCACACGGACCACCCCACAGCAAACACCCCACAGCGAGCACCCCACACGGACCACCCCACGGCGAGGCGCCCCACCCCCCGGGCACTGCTGGGAGCTGAGCTGGGAACAGTCTCCTGGGGAGGTCCCTGACTACCCCATCCCAAGTAGGGGTGTGGGCTGCCACCCCCCTCAGCCCTGCCCCCCTCTGCCTCAGCCCTGCTTGGGGGCCGGAGCCCCCCTCCCCGACAGGGAGAAAAGGTCACTAGCCAAGAAGGAAGGGGGCTGGGTGGGAAGCCCGGGGCTGCAGGGCAGGATTGAGGGGCATCAGCAGAAATTGGGGGGTGGCAGCCAGGTGACTTCCAGCCCCCCCCCCCCCCCCCCCGCCTGCCCGAACTGAGCTGGGCCTGGGGGATTCTCCGAGAAGCTGTTAAAGATTCACCAGAGCGGATCTGGGACCTTCCGCCTGCCTGGCTCCCTGCAGTGCCAGCCCCCCCTCCCCCCCGCACAATGCACACTCAGCTCCCCCCAGCTCAGGGAAGTGCAAAGCAGTGGGAGGGAGCCGTGCCAGGGCCAAGGGGAGCAGGGTGCACGGGGGGCTGCGCGTGAGTGCACAAGGGGCAGCACGTGGGCGCACGGGGGGAAGCACATGAATGCACGAGTGTGAGCAGCTGTGAGCACGAGAGCAGCCTATGCCCTACTGCACGGGGCCCCTGTGCTGCGGGACGGGGGCCTGGAGAGGCCAGCCAGCGTCAGAGCCTGGTGACCTGTGGGACGGTCAGTGCCAGAAGCCAGCCTCCCCCCGGTGCCCCACAGAGCCAGGGAACTGGGGGCAGGCGCGGCGTGTGCCTCGGGGGCTCCTATACTGCACTAAGGACCCTGCCCAGGCCGAGTGCGCATTGACCCCGGACCCCTGGGCTTCCGGCACATCCCCCACCCCAAACTCGGGGCCCCCAGCGAGCCGGAGCTGAACGCAGGGCCATGGCAGCCAAACAGCAAGATAGCAGCAATCTCCCTCGCCATGCCACGTGCTGCCAGCCACCGGCGTGCGTGCAAGCCCGTGCGTGCGAGAGCGTGCGAGACGCCCAGAGCCGAGAGATGGCAACGGGGAGTGCCCGTCCTATGCAGTGTGCGGGGAGTGCCCGTCCTGTGCAGTGTACGGGGAGTGCCCGTCCTGTGCAGTGTACGGGGAGTGCCCGTCCTGTGCAGTGTACGAGGAGTGCCCGTCCTGTGCAGTGTACGGGGAATGCCCGTCCTGTGCAGTGTACGGGGAATGCCCGTCCTGTGCAGTGTACGGGGAATGCCCGTCCTGTGCAGTGTACGAGGAGTGCCCGTCCTGTGCAGTGTACGAGGAGTGCCCATCCTGTGCAGTGTACGGGGAGTGCCCGTCCTGTGCAGTGTGCGGGGAGTGCCCGTCCTGTGCAGTGTACGGGGAGTGCCCGTCCTGTGCAGTGTGCGGGGAGTGCCCGTCCTGTGCAGTGTGCGGGGAGTGCCCGTCCTGTGCAGTGTAGTCCCCGCGCCGCCCCTGGGACGAGATTCCCGCGCACTCTGGGCACATAGTACGAGGGAGCGAGCTGGCTAAAATCAGGGGTTTATACCGCTGCCCATCACCGCCGCCTCTGGGCCTCCCTGGCTCCTCAGCCTGCCCAGGGTATTCAGCCGGGCATGAGCTGATCACCCAGGGGCAGGCTGGGACAAGCGGCAGGACTCTGGGACCCTGCTCCCCGGCCTGATCTGCTCCTCCCAAAGCCACCGGGGAAGCCGCCTGGCCCCGCAATCGCCAGGCCCGTCCTGCCCCGTGGCCCGTCAGCCCCTGGCCCGGAGGCTGCAGGTCACGCCCCCCCCAGGAGGTCTCCTGGTCTCCGCCAGCGGGAGGTTGGTTTCTCACAGACTACGGGCTGCGAAGCCACGATAACGCCAAGTTCTCCACTAGCCACCTGAGGAGCCCAGAGACCCGCTGGCAGGGAGTCCCACCTGCCGGTGATTCACCACATGCCCCATCCCCGAGGGACCCATGAGCAGGAGCAACCTGCCCCGGGGCAGGAACGGAGCCGGGAGCCAAGCCCAGGCCCAGCGCGAGTGCAGGGGGGCGGCTCGCACAAACGCTACTCTGAACGGGTGTGCGCAGAGCGCACGCGCGTGTGCACCGCCGAGAGGCAGGATTGTGCGAGCTCAGCCGCACGCCGCACACTCGCTGGCATTCACCAGCTCGCAGGCTTCCCAGGGAAGTCCTGGCTCTGTTCCCTTTGGCTGGGGCGCGGGGCTATTTCGGGAGGCCCCCGGGAGTGGGAGGAACCAGCTGCCGATTCATCCTGGGATCTTTATTCCCATCTGCTGGGGAAAAGGAAACTACAGCCAAGCCCAGGTGCAGGGAGGGGCCGGGCCGCCCGTACCTGCCGGGACCTTCTGTACCTGCCGGGACCTTCCGTACCTGCCGGGACGTGCACCTCCCCCGGAGCCCAGCGATGCTGCTTTGGCTCTGGACCGGACCCAGGCTCAGTTGCCGACAGAGGGGGGGGGCCTAGAGGCCCCCGGCGCTGCTCCCTGAGCTGCAGGAGACTCTCCCCTGCTGGGAACAGTACGGGGCCCTGAGACGCGGTTAGGTCACCAGCTGGGCACAGCCCGCCCTGCTTGGCCCAGAGCCGCGAGGGTCATAGTGCCCCAAAAGGTCACTGCTGGACGGGGAGCTCCCAGCCCCCGCTCGGTGCCCGCTGGCCGTGAGCGATGGGAGGGGGCAGGGCCAGCCGCTCCTAGGGGGAGGCAGAGATAGGGGAAGCCCCGGGACAGGCAGTGTCGGGCGGAGGGCAGCGCCATGGGCAGAGGCTTCAGTACGGGAGAGATGGGGAGCAGGATACGGGCACAGGGGGGCAGGACCTGGTGCCCCACTCCCAGTGATCGGACCGGCCCTGAGAGCAGCCTCTGGCCCCGCGGGCACCTGCAGCTGGACCAGTGACAAATGCCCGAGCCGACCTCTGCCCCCCGGAGCCTCCCCAGCCCCTCGGCGCCCCGACTCCTGGGGAGGGGGCGGGCCCAGGCCTGGCTGAGCTCTGCAGCTGCTCCCGTGTTTCCTGCATCGCCTGCCACGTCCCCAGCCCACATGGGGGAGGGGGCCATGTGGGGAGGCAGAGCCAGGCTCTGCTCCCGCCCCAGCCAGCCTGGGCCCCCCCCCTGAGCCCTGGGGGGCTGCACTGCTCCCCCCCCACAGGAACCCCTGGGGACAGCTCTGCCTAGAGACGACCTCCCTCCCTCCCCAGCCCCACGCCACCCCCCAGTGCAGGGCGGGGCCTGGGGCTCTCCGCAGCCTTTTGCCCCCGCTCAGCCCCACGGCAGCACACAAGAGGGGCACGGGAAGGTGCCTGCGGGCCCCAGACCGCTGAGGCTGAGTAGGCTCAAGGTCAGCGCCCCATTGTGGTGGTGGGGGGGCCCACAGGCGACACCGTGGAGACCACGATGGGGGAGGGGACCCCGCTCTGCGTCCGGAGGAGCCTGGGGCAGGGGCGATAAGGGAGGATCAGAGCGCCTGGGAGGGGCGATACCACAGGCACCACACCCGCAGGTCTCCCTGAGGTCACAGGAGCGGGGCCTAGTGGTCAGAGCACAGGCCTGCCGGCCCCAGGGTCCAGGGGCACCGTAGGGGCTGATGGGAACGGCAGCAGCTTCTTGTTCCCCGTGGCTAGGGGCCGGGCACGGGAGCTCGTGGGACCAGCCCACAGGTGAGTGTGCGCAGACCTCGCTCCCCAACCCGGCTCCTCAGCTCAGCTCCCGCGGCTCCAGGACAATTCCTGGGGTGCTGGCCAGGTGCATTCACACACCCCCTGCAGTGCATGCTGGGAGATGGAGTCTCTATGGGTCACCCCTCAGCCCCACGGCGACTGCTGCCAGGGGCCCCGCCAGAGACAGGCCCAGGGCCCCAGCCACTGCCCGGGGCCGTGTGAAGGCTGGAGGGGGCCCAGCCGGGACCATCCATCTTGCGGTGACAAACCAGGCTGGGTATGTGTTACTGCTCTCAGGGGAAACCGAGGCACAGAGATGGGCGGAGCCTTCACAGTGAGTCAGGAGGGAACCCTGGAGTCCTGGCTCCCGGTCCAGCTCACCACTGAGTAAGAGGCATTCTGGGGATGGCTGTGCTCAGCCCTGGCACCTCCGGGGCCGCCCCCGCCCTCCCCTGCCAGCCGGGTCCCGGATACAGCCCCCGCCCCCCAACACAGAGACAGCCAAGGGCTCGTGCACAAGACTTCCCCTCACCCCTGAGCCGGAAGAGGAGCGGGAGCCCGTTCGGGGGGCACAGCGGCCGGGAGGGAGGGGGTCAGCCCCCCGCCAGTACCAAGTCTAAACCGCGATCTGCAGACTGGAGCCGGCCCAGCTCCTGCCCGGATCCCCTTCCTGGCACCCCCGGAACAATGGCCAGAGCCACCACAGGGACAGTCCCGCTGGGCACCGTGGGGCAGAGCCCAGCCCTTGCACTGACACCAACTGGGGCATGGGGTGCGGCTGCCAATCCCCTCACCGCTGCCCAGACAGCGAATGGAACGGGAACCTCCGGATATGACATGGGCAGAGCGACTGCAACGCCAGCCATTCCTCCGGGCCAGCCTGCCAGACCCATGGGGAAACTGAGGCACAGAACGGGAGGCGACGCAGCAAAACAGGGTAGGACCAGGAAGAGGACCCAGGAGTCCTGACCACCAGGCTCCTTCTCCAGCCTCTCTCTCATGATAGCCTGGCCCAGAACAGTCACTTCTCACGCTCCAGGGAATCAGAACAGCATCGCTCCCCCCAGCCCCCTCCCAGTAATTCACAGCTGGCCGGGGGAGGGAGCCTCTGCCTTCTCGACTACTCCCAGAGATTTCGCCCGCCAGCCACTGACCTGGCACCATCCCACCCCGGCAAAGCCCTCCCAGGGCCCAGGCAGGGGACCCCAGCACTCACCAGTAACCCCCCGCTGCATTTATCCGCCATGGCTGGGTTCTCGGGCGTGTTCCGCGCAGCCCGCCACGGGGGCTCCCGCCTGCCCACTCCCCGTCTCGCTGGCTGCGCCCGGCTGGCACGGAGACGTCGGCACCGAGCGGGTCAGTCCACAGACAGCGCGGGAGAGAGCTGGGGAGAAACGAGCCGGGAGTGAGGAGTGGAGCCGGTCGGGAAGCGCCCCTCCCCCACCCTCATGGGGGAGCACCCCCCCCTCTCGGGGGCCACTTCTTGCCATCACATAATCATTGCCCGGTTCCACGGTCTGGCAGCTATGCTTAGGAGACGGCCCAGGGCTGGCTAGCAGGGGCTGCGGGTCGGGATCCAGGGGCACCGGCAGAGCTCGGGGGGCAGGGCTGGGCTAGCAGGGGGCTGCGGGTCGGGAGTGAGGGGCACCGGCAGAGCTGGGAGGGGCGGGATCTTGCCCCACGCTCACCCCACACAGACTGAGCTGGAGGTGGCACGTGGCTGCGCCTGGCGCTGCCGGAGCAGAGGGTCCGGCCCGGAGCTCAGCTGCCGCGGAGGACACAGATGGGAGGCGATTTCCTTCTGCCCCGCTGCCCCGCGCGTGCTACTGCCGGGGTCGGAGCTGCCAGCCGCTGCCGGGGACCAGCTGCTGCCAGGCCGGGGGGGCTGATCCCCCCCCCCAGCTCGGGCCCTGCTCACAGTTGGAGCCCCCCGCTCGGGCCCTGGCAGGTCACCGCGCCATGACCTCAGCTCGCCATGACCTCCAGTCCCTGGCCCCTTGTCCTGCGCCCGGCCGTGGAGCGAGCAAGGGTCGGTGTGGGGCTGGGGGCCGGCGGGGGTGGGGGGCCGGCCTGTAGGGAGGAGGTGGGGCCGGAGCAGGGTGCGGAGCCTCCGGAGCCAGGTCGGCTGGGCTGCAGCAGGGCCTGAGGGGGTGAGATAAGCAGCAGGAGGCACCGCCCGGAGCCCAGCCCCTGCACTGCGAGGGCGCGGGGCCGGGGTCCCGGGCGGGGGCATGAACCCAGGCACGGCCCCCAGCCCTGCCTGCCTGGTCAGGGTGCCGGCTGCTCGGGGCAGGTGTGCTACAGGCGCTGCAAACGGGGGTTACTCAACCCCCCCGGTGCTAAGCCAATCCCAACGCCCCGGGCCATGCTCCCAACTCCCTTCTTCCCCTCCAGCACCCACCCTCCCTCCGGCTAGCTGGGCCCAGCTGGTGCCGGGCTCCGGGGTCGGCAGGGATCTGGCTCCATGTCCCCCCAGTAAGGATGCTGGAAAACCTCGCCCAGCCGTCTCGCTGTCCGTTGTCCACCGGGCAGCCCGTGCGGCGTCTGTTTCAGAGAGGGGCTTCCGGGCGAGGTGGAAACTGAGACCCTGCCTGGTACCTGGGGGCAAGTCACCTCCCGCTGCCCCCCTCCCGCTGCCTGCCTGCCTCCCCTCCCACCCCCCCAGCTGCAGACGGATACAGGAGCCTCCTTCCCCGGCCTGTCCTAAGCGGCAGGCTGCTCAAACAGCTGCACCCCACCCCAGAGGTGGCTGCATTTCAGTGGTGAGCGAAGGGTCCAGTCCCAGCTACCAGTCCCCTGGGATGGAAAATGCCACCCCCAAGACTGGGCTCTGGCAACGGGCACGTAGACAAACCAGGTTTCTGCCCCACACCCAGCCCCATTCACTCCCATGTGGGGAGGGACATCAACCAGAGACACTGACCCAGTCTGAGCGCAGGGAGTCAGAGAGGCTCCTCCACAGAACAAGGAGTAATGGTCTCAAGTGGGGGAGGTGTAGGTTGGATATTAGGATATTTCCCTAGGCGGGGGGTGAAGCACTGGGATGGGGTCCCTAGGGAGGGGGTGGAATCTCCTTCCCTAGAGGTTTCTAAGGTCAGGCTTGACAAAGCCCCGGCTGGGATGATTTAGTGGGGGTTAGTCTGCGTTGAGCAGGGGGTTGGACTAGAACCTCCTGAGGTCCCTTCCAACCCTGAGATTCTAGGAGAGCTCCCGGGCAGGAGGAACCACGGCGGCGACTGGCCTGTGGGATGCCCTGGCTAGCGCGCCCCAGAGAAGGTTCCCCAGGTTCCCTGTCCCGATCCCTAGAGTCTGTGCCTGGCAGCGGGGCTGGATCTGAGAGCAGCACTGCCCCGTGCCCCCTCACCACCGCCCCGTGCCCCCTCACCACCGCCCCGTGCCCCCTCACCACCGCCCCGTGCCCCTTCACCACCGCCCCGTGCCCCCTCACCACCGCCCCGTGCCCCCTCAGCACCGCCCCGTGCCCCCTCACCACCGCCCCGTGCCCCCTCACCACCGCCCCGTGCCCCTTCACCACCGCCCCGTGCCCCCTCAGCACCGCCCCGTGCCCCTTCACCACCGCCCCGTGCCCCCTCAGCACCGCCCCGTGCCCCTTCACCACCGCCCCGTGCCCCCTCAGCACCGCCCCGTGCCCCTTCACCACCTCCCCGTGCCCCCTCACCACCTCCCCGTGCCCCCTCACCACCGCCCCGTGCCCCCTCACCACCGCCCCGTGCCCCCTCACCACCGCCCCGTGTCCCCTCACCACCGCCCCGTGCCCCCTCAGCACCGCCCCGTGCCCCTTCACCACCGCCCCGCGCCCCCTCACCACCGCCCCGCGCCCCCTCACCACCGCCCCGTGCCCCTTCACCACCGCCCCGTGCCCCCTCAGCACCGCCCCGTGCCCCCTCAGCACCGCCCCGCGCCCCCTCACCACCACCCCGTGCCCCTTCACCACCGCCCCGCGCCCCCTCACCACCGCCCCGTGCCCCTTCACCACCGCCCCGCGCCCCCTCACCACCGCCCCGTGCCCCCTCACCACCGCCCCGTGCCCCATCAACACCGCCCCGTGCCCCCTTCACCACCGCCCCGCGCCCCCTCACCACCGCCCCGTGCCCCCTCACCACCGCCCCGTGCCCCTTCACCACCGCCCCGTGCCCCCTCACCACCGCCCCGTGCCCCCTCAACACCGCCCCGTGCCCCTTCAGCACCGCCCCGTGCCCCCTCACCACCGCCCCGTGCCCCTTCACCACCGCCCCGTGCCCCCTCACCACCGCCCCGTGCCCCTTCACCACCGCCCCGTGCCCCCTCACCACCGCCCCGTGCCCCCTCAACACCGCCCCGTGCCCCTTCAGCACCGCCCCGTGCCCCCTCAGCACCGCCCCGTGCCCCCTCACCACCGCCCCGTGCCCCTTCACCACCTCCCCGTGCCCCCTCAACACCGCCCCGTGCCCCTTCACCACCGCCCCGTGCCCCCTCACCACCGCCCCGTGCCCCTTCACCACCGCCCCGTGCCCCTTCACCACCGCCCCGCGCCCCCTCACCACCGCCCCGCGCCCCTTCACCACCGCCCCGTGCCCCCTCACCACCGCCCCGTGCCCCTTCACCACCGCCCCGCGCCCCCTCACCACCGCCCCGCGCCCCCTCACCACCGCCCCGTGCCCCATCAACACCGCCCCGTGCCCCCTTCACCACCGCCCCGTGCCCCCTTCACCACCGCCCCGCGCCCCCTCACCACCGCCCCGTGCCCCTTCACCACCGCCCCGTGCCCCCTCACCACCGCCCCGTGCCCCTTCACCACCTCCCCGTGCCCCCTCACCACCGCCCCGTGCCCCCTCACCACCGTGCCCCACACGCATGCCTGGGGGCGTGGGGCCTCATACGGAGATGCGGGGACTGAGACAGAAGGGGAGAGGTAGCACCCCATGAAGAGTAAACGGGGCTCTCATCTCCACCGGGACTGGATCCAGGGGTGGTGGGCAGTGGGGCCGTCCCTTCCAGAGGGGACGGGGCTGGGCACAGCGTCCTGCCTCTCCAAGACCTGCTGGAGGACACAGTTCCTCTCCGAGGACCGGGCCCCCCAAGGCAGCCAGCGCCCAGCCCTTTGGAGAACGCGCTCGGGGCGCATGGCCCCTTCCAGGGCTGGCGGGGGCTGCGTCACCCACATATTCCTGACCACGGCCCTGGCTCACAGGGGCCCGGGACCCGAGTTCTGTGACCAGCAATGGAGAATGCATCCGACCCTCGGTAGGTTGCTCAGTGGAGGTTTGGCTCCCACTCGGGGCTGGATCTCGAATCCCCCCCCCCCCCCAGGCGGGGGAGGAGAACATCCCAGAGGCTGGCAGGAGAACTGACGGGTGGGAGCCCTGTGTCCTTCAGGGACCCAGAGGCCTTCCTGACCCATGTGCTGAGCCCTGAAGCATGAGTGCTGCTGCCCCTCAGCCAGCTACCCCACTGGTCCCACGCTCAGCCAGCCCCCTGGAAACACAGCCTCGTGCAGCCCCCGGGGCAGGGAGTCCCGTGGGTCACAGGACGCATCCTGAATCGTTTCCTTCTCGAGGGGCAGCACTGCAGGGTCTGGGAATCGGTGCTACTCGGAAGAACCAGCCCTGCCCTCTACCCACACCCTGGTCCTCTGTCTGCCATGGGACGTGACGCCCCCGGGGCTGCCCTCCCTCCCAAATCCCCCCACCCCCCGCACTGACCTTTCCAGCTGCTAGCACCTAATCAGCACCCAGTGCCCGTCTGACAGCTCCAGCCTCACTGAGCGCAGCTCAGGTCCTCACCCCCCCGCCCCCGGGCACTGGGCATGACTGACCAGCTCCACGTCGGGCACCCCCCGTCCGCGGCTGGAGGCCAGACAGACTGGCAGCAAGGGGTGCGGGTTTCGCCCCCAGGGCAATGATCTGCTGGGACAATTTCCCCCGGGTGGGGCGGATTCTCCAGGGCTGGCACCCTGACCCGAAGTCGGCTCCGACTGACCCCAGGGGAGAGACCCCCTGTCCCTATGGGGGGGAGTCAGTGGCCTTCAGGAGGGGATCCCCCCACATCCCTATGGGGGGGGAGTCAGCAGCCTTCAGGAGGGGAGCCCCCCACGTCCCTATGGGGGGAGCAGCCTTCAGGAGGGGAGCCCCCCACGTCCCTATGGGGGGAGCAGCCTTCAGGAGGGGAGCCCCCCTCGTCCCTATGGGGGGAGCAGCCTTCAGGAGGGAGGGGAGCCCCCCAAAGCCCGAGGCCGACCCCAGTAGAGGCTCCGGCTCCTTTAAGCAGCGGGGGGGGGGGGGGGTGTTACATCAGCTGCCACATGGTTCCTCCTCGGCCGGGCCCTGCACATGCCGGGTGGAAAATTACTGAGTTGGGGACCCCCCCTGCCCCGCCCCCTCGGGGGTCTCCCTGCCCCCCGAACCCGGCTACGTCAGACCCCGCCCCGGCCCCCCGGGTCCCCAGAGGGCGGAGCTCGGGCCCCGTGGGAACGGGGGGGGGGCTACCCAGGCTAGCTCCGGGGGCGCCGCTCCCCCCGGGCTGGGGCCACCCGAGGCGGGTAGATGCGGGTCGGGATCCCCAAGGAGCGGAGCTCGCCTGGGCCCGTGGGGGGAGGGGGCCACATCCCCCGGGGCCCCGCCCCCTCCCCATTAACCCCCCCCCCCCAGTTCCCTGGGCACCGCCCCCCAGGGCATCCCTCTTCCTCGGGCCCCGCCCCCTCCCCATGTACTGCCCCCCGGCCACCCCCCGGCCCCGCCCCCGGCGCTGCTGGAACAGTTTTGACGGGGGGGGGGGGTGATGACGGGAACCATGGAAACCACGATTCCCTGTTTGTTGTGACTCCTCCAAGCCAGGGGTGCGGCAGCCCCCCTAGTTCCACTGAGCCCCCCCCCCGCGCCCGGCCACCGCCCCCCCCGCACCTGAGATATCCCCCCTCCCCGTGCACCGACCCCCGGGGCCGCGTCCCTCACTGACCCCCCCCCCAGCGCTCCGAGCCCCGGGGCCAGCTCCGCCCGGTCCCCCCCAGCACGGCCCCGCCGGGCCCGCAACAAACCAGCCGGGGGGGGGGGGGAAGCGGGGGGGGGCGCCCCCCCGATTCGATCCTGGCCGGACCCCCGGCCCCGCACTGGCTCTGCGCCCCCCGGCCCCGCACTGGCTCTGCCCCCCCGGCCCCCCCCTACGGGTTCTGCGCCCCCCGGCCCCCCACTGGCCCCGCACCCCCCGGCCCCCCACTGGCTCTGCCCCCCCCCCTACGGGTTCTGCGCCCCCCGGCCCTGCACCCCCTACCGCCCTCTGGCTCTGCGCCCCCCATCTGGCTCTCAGCCCTCCAGTCCCCCACGGGCTCTGCCCCCTGCCCGCCGGCTGGGTCTGCGCCCCGCCTCTTACCCCCTCCATGCCGCCCGGGGCCGCCCGCCGCCCGGCCAGGTGGGTTCCCGCGGGGAGGTTGCGTCAGCCCCGCTCCAGCCCGCGGGCCCCGCGGCTCTCGGCGGCTGCTTCGCGGGGCTTCTGCCGCCGAGTTGCAGGAAAGTTTGGGAGGCTGGGGGGCAAAACCAGGCAAGTCCCGCCCCCCCGGCCGGCCCCGCCCCCCGGCAGGCTCCAGCCCCACCCCGAGCCCCTCCGCTCCCTCCCGCGGGGGGGGGGGGGTGTACACACACCACACACACACACACCACACCCACACACACCCACCACACACACACACCCCCACACACACCACACACACCACACACCACACACACACCACACCACACACCACACCACACACACACACACACACACACCACACACACACAACCTGGTGTCAGTGGGGGGCGGGGAGCTGAGCCCGCCACGAGCACGCAGAGCCATGGCCTCGGACACACACCCCCCTCGCCCTGGAGAGACACACACACACACACACCACACACACCACACACCACACACACACCACCCACCCACACACCACACCACACACACACACACCACACACACACACACACACACCACCCACACACACACCACACACACACCACACAACCTGGTGTCAGTGGGGGCGGGGAGCTGAGCCCGCCACGAGCACGCAGAGCCATGGCCTCGGACACACACCCCCCTCGCCCTGGAGACACACACACACACACACACACACACACACACCACCCACACACACACACACCACCCACACACACACCACACACCACACCACCCACACACACACACACCACCCACACACACACCACACACACACACACACCCCAGCCTGGAGACACACGGACACGGACACACATAGACACACACCCCGCCGCAGCACCATGGACAGACCCCGCGCCCTGCTCTGGAACCGGCCGCTCCGGGCTCGCCGGGCCCCGCGCCGCTTTCCCAGCTCGGCGGCAGGAGACGCCGCTCGCCCCCCCCCCCCCCCCCATCCGGCCCAGATGTTCCGAGTGCAGCGCACGGGGGAGGGGGCGGGGCCCCCCGCCGCGCCCCAAGGAACCAGGCCGGAGAATTCGCCAACTCCGCTTTCCGCGCCTCCCCCCCGGGCCCGTGTAAACGCGGCGTCCGGCGCGCTCTGCCCTCTGCCGGCCGGGGCAGGGCACAGCGGGGTCCCCGCCGGCTTCGCTTACGTGTGTTTGGATGACCCTGGCCTGCCCCCTGCCCGGGCCAGGCAGCCAGCCAGGCCCAGAGCCGCTGGAGGGGGGGCGGGGGGGGGGGTCAGGGACACCTGGGCATTGGTGCCCCCCCTTCACTACTGCCTGCGGCCCCCGGCCTCCCACAAGTGGGGCCATCCCCACCCCTCCCAGCCCCCAGAGGGTCAGGGAGAGAGCGGGGACCCCCCCTTCCTCACTCACCACTAGTCCCTGATTAAATCCTCCGGACAACACCATGGGGGCCCTGTGCCGGGGGGGGGGGGGGGGGGGGGGGGAACACAGCTCTGGCGTGGTCTGCATTGAGCCCTCCCCCTCCCACTGGGGCAAAGGAGAACACAAGGACCGAGGGGCCTACACTGGGCTAAGAGCTTGACCCCCCTGCCCCCCACTCGGGGACCCCGACACTGCGAGCCCCAAGCCCCGAACGTTTCCTTTTCCTGTCTTAAAACCTAGGAAGCTCCGTCCCCTTGTGCGGCCGGAAGGAGGGGGCCGCACAGCGGAGCATTTCAGCTACATCAGGGAGGGCCAAGTGAGCCCCCGGGGCACGGGCCACCTCCCCTTTGCCATCTGCTGCGCGCTGACCCCCACCTCTCCTCTGGCCCCTCGCAATGCAACATGACAGTGCAGGCGTTTGCTGTCGCCTCGGACAGCGGGAAGAGCTGTGTGCTGTGGCCAGGGCCTGGCGGGCCGGGGAAGGCAGGAATCCGAAACCTACAGCGATCAACAGGGCCACCAGGGCCGGGGCACCGGGGAGACGCCCTGGGCTGGCTGCTCTGCGCGGGGGTGAACCCGTCCACGGACAGTAACTGCCCCTCACACGTGAGGTTCCCAGCACCGCCCCAGAGGACGTGGCTGCCTGGCTGCCTCTGTCCACGGTGGTTCTTGTAAGGCCGTGGTGGCTGTAAGGCAATGCTGGGGAATTCTCTCCCGAGTCTCCCACTGCCCCGCTATATCCGCCTCGCCTTCCTTCTTCTGAGCTGCGCAGCTCCGGGGATAAACCCATAGCGGGAGAGCCATGGTACTGGGACGGAGTAGGAATAGTGTGTGTGCCTCAGTTTCCCCTATGCATTTCTTGAGCGTCCATGTGAAGGGGGGATAAGGATGTGTAGCTGATGCAAAGCAGAGCCTCTCTGCAGGTGTCCATACCTGAAGCTGTAATCTGACCCCAAGTGGGGGAGGGAGGTCACCTGACCTGGCTGAGCCAGGGGGGAGGAGGGGCTGGAGAGAGGGAGTTTCAGTTTGGAGTCTGAAGCTAGCTGGAGGGAGGCAGAGAAGAGGCAGGGAGCTCCAGGGAAGCTGGCCTAGCTCTCTGGCCCCAAAATGGGTCCAGCTGAGGGGTCACACTCGCTGTACCGTCTGTGTTAGACCAGGTACCGGTCATCGAATAAACCTCTGTTTTACTGGCTGGCTGAGAGTCACGTCTGACTGTGGATTTGGGGTGCAGAATCCATGGGCTCCCTCAGGACCCCACCCGGGCAGGTTTGCTGGGGGAAGTGCACGGAGGGGCAGAAGGTGCTGGATGCTCCGAGGTCAGACCCAGGAAGGTGGAAGCAGGAACCTCTAAAGCTCCTAGCCTTGGAGACAGGCTGTGTATGGAGAGAGGACGTTTTCCTCGGAGTCCTATCTGGCTTCATAGGGAGCAAGTTCCAGACCCTCGCCCCGGGCTCTCCGTGACAGGTATGCCCCCTGCTAGCCGGGCCCTGCTTGCGAGCTGCAGCCCCACTCTGCTCCAAGGAATTGAGCTCTGCAGCCCAGTCCCACTTCCCACCACATGTGAAAAACAAGCACCCCATAGTGACAAACCTGACACCCACTGGGCATTTGTGATGAGCACAAGTGGCTAAAATCCTGCTCTCCGGAATGATTAGTTCAGGCTCTGAGAGCTCGTTACCCAGGCTGGCTGTTCAGAAGGGTGAATCTGCAAAGAAATAATACAGGGCTTTCTTTGACCACAGTTAAAAGCCATTAACATGTCAATTTCAGATAAATCCGATAAGGCCGTATTCTGCCACCGTTACTCCATCTAAGTAGAA
The DNA here is from genome assembly GCA_032164245.1 of Sternotherus odoratus. Classification (NCBI taxonomy): domain Eukaryota; kingdom Metazoa; phylum Chordata; order Testudines; family Kinosternidae; genus Sternotherus; species Sternotherus odoratus. The sequence continues at coordinate 91,154,033 of JAVMKO010000008.1, read as the reverse complement.
ACCTCCGCAAGCATTAGAGGGGAGATAAGAATGATGGGCCTGGATAAACTCAGCTGAAAAGAGACAGAAAAGATGGGGGGTGAAAGGGGGCGGGGGAGTGAATCAGAGGGGAGAGGTCAGAAGGGGATGAATGAAATACACAAGCTAGATGGGAATGTTTGTTCACCAGGTGTCTGAATACAAGAATAAAGGGGCAGTTCAGTGACAACAAAAGTGAACAAACTCAAAACGAAGACAAGGAAATACACAAATAACCGGTGGAACTCACCACCACTGGATGCCATTGAGGCCATAACTTAGCAATATTTGAAAAATGATCAGTCGTTTCTCTGGATAGTGAGACTGTGTTATAGCAAATACTTACCAATAGCCAAGAGTTTTAGAAGGAATATAACTCCCCACCCCCCGCAAAGAGACCATTAGCTCATCGAATCTGATCCTGGTATAGCAGAGGCCAGAGAATTTCATCAAGAGATGGAGAATTCGCCACTGCTCTCAGTAATTTGCTCCAGTGGTTAATCACAGTGTCTATGTCTCCTTTACTTTGTGCACTGGCTACAGAATAAGGAACAATGGATCCATCACAGGAATGAAAGGCGCCGGCACACATCAGGAAATAGCATTTGATGCCGATGATGTAATATTATTTTTATCTAAAACAAATATTTCCCTAAAATTTGTTTCTAGAGAAGGGCAAGACTTTGGGAAAGCATCTGGACTTAAAGTAAATTACGCCAAATCGGAAATGTTCCCTATAAACCTGCCAGACTCTGAAAAGTCTCCTCCCGAAAACATTTGGGTAAAAATGGGCAACAAATTCTGTCCGATAGGTGGGAATTCGAATCTCAGACGGCTCAGCATTGCTCTGGGATGTAAAGGTGAAGACACAGCATCAGCAAATGAATAGGGCTCTGGAGTGCTGGGGGAAGCCTGCGATTTCTGGGTTGGTATAGCCGCAGTCGAAAGGACTATTCTTCCATTTATAGCTTCCTGTTTCACAATCTCTCTGTAGTTACCCCAGAAAAAACCCTAGTGCAGGGGTGGGCAGATTACGGCCCACAGGCCACATCCGGCCCACGGGCTAATTCTGTCCAGGCCCCCGAATTCCCAGCTGGGGAGGTTAGCTCATCCCCCCTCCCCTGCTGTCCCCCCTCCCGCAGCCTCAGTGCACTGCACAAGCAGCAGTCTAGGGGGCGGATCAGTGTGGCGGTGTTCTGAGCAGTGTGGTAAGGGGGTCTGGAGCTGGGGGCAGGGAGTTGGATAAGGGCCAGAGGGTTTGGGGTGGTGGTCAGGGGACAGGGGGGGTCGGATAGGGTGTGGGAGTCCCAGGGGGCCTGTCAGGGGGCAGGGGTGTGGGTAGGGGTCAGGGCAGTCAGGGGACAGGAAACGGGGAGTTGGGTAGGGGATGGGGTCCTGGGGGGTGATTAGGGACAGGGGGCTCTCTGGTGGGGGCAGTCAGGGGACAAGGAGCAGGGGGGCTTAGATGGGGGTAGGGTCTTGGTGGGGATCATTAGGGTTGGGGATCTCTGGAGGGAAGTCGGGGACAAGGAGCAGGGGGGGTGGATTGGTCAGGAGTTCTGAGGGGGGGCAGGAAGTGGGGGGGGGCATTTGGATAGGTGGCAGGGCCAGGCTGTTTGGGGAGGTACCCGGCTCTCCATACAATTTTGAACCCCGATGTGGCCCTTGGGCCAAAACGTTTGCCTGCCCCTGCCCTGGCGGGAACACAAAGGTGCTGTTAGAATGCACACGTAAAGCAGATGCTTTGTACAAGTGCACTGAACAGGGTGGGCTCACTGTTCCAGATCTTCCCTGGGCTCTCCAGCTAGCCGGCTCAAAGCTGTCTCGGGGGCACACTAACCCGGACAAACCAGGGATCTTTATGGAACTAGAAAATTGGAGCAGTGTAAACATCCCTTGGCTCCCATGGGTTGATACAAAAAAAACACACTGGAAATTTACACACCTCCTTTAGCAACGTCTGCTCTGTGGGTTTGGGCTAGGACTAGAGAGCAGATCAGCTCTTTTCCCTCACCAATGACACCCACTGAAAAGAATCCAGATCTTAACCCAAATCCTAAACCAGAGAGCTTCCGTGGACAGGAGAGCCCCGCCTGGAATACACACGGGTGGGCAGCCATTCAGTAAAGACACTTTTCTAACGTCTGCAGAGATCCAAACCAATCAACTTTCTAGATCAGCGGTCGCCAACCAGTGGTCCGCGGACCACCGAGAAAATTTGGGTGGTCCGCGGAGCAGCAGCCGGAGGAGAGGGGCGGGGTCAGTAAGAGAGACGAGCCGGGGAGGGGGAGAAGAGCGGAGGCGGAGCCGGGGCCGGGCAGGAGAAGAGGCGATTCGATTCGAGGCGAGGCGAGGCGAGCCGGGGGAGGAGAAGAGAAGAGGCTAGGCGAGGCGAGGCGAGGCGAGGCGAACCGGGGGTGGGGGGGGAGAAGAGAAGAGGCTGAATTCAGTCCCTCTGAATTCAAATGTCTATGATTCTCTTTTCACCGCTGTTTAAATATGCCCTGGCACGCTCACAATGGGTCAAATGTATCCTGGAGATAATTCCACTGAAATCCAGGGAGTTAGGGCGGGTTGCAAATTTCACATCAAGACTTGTTTGGGCAAAAATATGGGTATTAGATTAAAGGAAAATGTTCCCAGGAAGTATATCCTTGTCTCCAAACTTTTCTCTGGAAAACTGAAAGCCTTTAAACTAAGAGATGGGGGAAACCCGATTGCTGCAGAGGAGCACGTGGATCGGATAGAGACTTCTCTTACAGGAGGGTCTGTCGTTAGAGATTCTCTAGGTTTTAGACAGGAAAGGATGGAAAAGGATAAAGGAGGGGCCAGATCAGATGAGAAATTTTCACATAAAGAATCTGACACACCAGGGAAGAGCAGACAGATAAACAGTGACCAGTTTTTAAAGTGCTTGTACACAAATGCCAGAAGTCTAAATAATAAGATGGGTGAACTAGAGTGCCTCGTGTTAGAGGAGGATATTGACATAATAGGCATCACAGAAACATGGTGAACCGAGGACAATCAATGGGACGCAATCATTCCAGGGTATAAAATATATCGGAAGGACAGAATAGGTCGTGGGGGCGGGGGAGTGGCACTTTATGTAAAAGATAGTGTAGAATCAAATGAAGTAAAAATCTTAAATGAATCCACAGGTTCCATAGAATCACTATGGATAGTAATTTCATGCTCTAATAAGAACATAACAATAGGGCTCTATTATCGACCACCTGATCAGGACAGTGATAGGGATGACGAAATGCTAAGGGAGATTAGAGAGGCTGTCAAAATAAAGAATCCAATAATAGTGGGAGACTTCAATTATCCCAACATTGACTGGGTACATGTCACCTCAGGACGAAATGCAGAGATGAAATTTCTTGATACTTTAAATGACTGCTTCTTGGAGCAGCTGGTACAGGAACCCACAAGGTGAGAGGCAACTCTAGATTTAGTCCTGAGTGGAGCGCAGGATCTGGTTCAAGAGGTAACTATAAAAGGACCGCTGGGAAATAGTGACCATAATATAATAACATTTAACATTCCTATGGTGGGAATAACACCTCAGAAGCCCAACACTGGGGCATTTAATTTCAAAAAGGGGAACTATGCAAGAATGAGGGGGTTAGTTAAACGGAAATTAAAAGGTAAAGACTAAAGTGAAATCCCTGCAAGCTGCATGGACTCTCTTCAAAGATACCATAATAAAGGCCCAACTCAAATGTATACCCCAAATTAAAAAACAACGCCAGAAAACTAAAAAAGTGCCACCGTGGCTTAACAGCCAAGTAAAAGAAGCAGTGAGAGAGAAAAAGGCATCTTTTAAAAAGTGGAAGTCTAATCCTAGTGAGGTAAATAGAAAGGAGCATAAGCACTGCCAAATAAAGTGCAAGAATGTAATAAGAAAAGCTAAAATGGAGTTTGAAGAGCAGCTAGCCAAAAACTCAAAAGGTAATAACAAAATGTTTTTTAAATATGTCAGAAGCAGGAAGCCTGCTAAACAACCAGTGGGGCCCCTGGATGACAGAGATACAAAAGAAGCACTTAAAGATGACAGAGTCATTGCAGAGAAACTAAATGAATTCTTTGCTTCAGTCTTCACGGCTGAGGACGTTAGGGAGATTCCTAAACCTGAGCTGTCTTTTGTAGGTGACAAATCTGAGGTATTGTCACAAATTGAAGTATCAGTAGAGGAGGCTCTGGAACTCATTGATAAACTTAACTGTAACAAGTCACCGGGACCAGATGGCATTCACCCAAGAGTTCTGAAAGAACTCAAATGTGAAATTGCGGCACTATTAACGAGGGTTTGTAACCTATCCTTTAAATCGGCTACTGTGCCCAGTGACTGGAAGATAGCTAATGTAACGCCAATATTTAAAAAGGGCTCTAGAGGTGATCCTGGCAATTACAGACCAGTCAGTCTAACGTCCGTACCGGGAAAATTAGTTGAAACAATAGTAAAGAATAAAATTGTCAGACACATAGAAGAGCATAAATTGTTGGGCAAAAGTCAACATGGTTTCTGCAAAGGGAAATCGTGTCTTACTAATCTATTAGAGTTCTTTGAAGGGGTCAGCAAACATGTGGACAAGGGGGATCCGGTGGACATAGTGTACTTAGATTTCCAGAAAGCCTTTGACAAGGTCTCTCACCAAAGGCTCCTACGTAAATTAAGCTGCCATGGGATAAGAGGGAAGATCTTCTCATGGATTGAAAACTGGCTAAAAGACAGAGAACAAAGGGTAGGAATAAATGGAACTTTTTCAGAATGGAGAGGGGTAACTAGTGGTGTTCCCCAAGGGTCAGTCCTGGGGCCGATCCTATTCAACTTATTTATAAATGATTTGGAGGAAGGGGTAAACAGTGATGTGGCAAAGTTTGCAGATGATACTAAACTGCTCAAAGTAGTAAGGACCAAAGCAGACTGTGAAGAACTTCAAAAAGATCTCTCTAAACTAAGTGATTGGGCAACAAAATGGCAAATGAAATTTAATGTGGATAAATGTAAAGTAATGCACATTGGAAAAAATAACCCCAACTATACATACAATATGATGGGGGCAAATTTAGCTACAACCAATCAGGAAAAAGACCTGGGAGTCATTGTGGATAGTTCTCTGAAGGCATCCACGCAGTGTGCAGCGGCAGTCAAAAAAGCAAACAGGATGTTAGGAATCATTAAAAAAGGGATAGAGAATAAGTCGGAGAATATCTTATTGCCCTTATACAAATCCATGGTGCGCCCACATCTTGAATACTGCGTACAAATGTGGTCTCCTCATCTCAAAAAGGATATACTGGCACTAGAAAAGGTTCAGAGAAGGGCAACTAAAATGATTAGGGGTTTGGGACGGGTCCCATATGAAGAGAGATTAAAGAGGCTAGGACTTTTTAGCTTGGAAAAGAGGAGACTAAGGGGGGATATGATAGAGGTATATAAAATTATGAGTGGTGTGGAGGAAGTAAATAAGGAAAAGTTATTTACTTGTTCCCAAAATAGAAGAACTAGGGGCCACTCAATGAAATTGGCGTGCAGCAGGCTTAAAACAAATAAAAGGAAGTTCTTCTTCACACAGCGCACAGTCAACCTGTGGAACTCCTTACCTGAGGAGGCTGTGAAGACTAGGACTATAACAGGGTTTAAAAGAGAGCTGGATAAATTCATGGAGGCTAAGTCCATAAATGGCTATTAGCCGGGATGGGTAATGAATGGTGTCCCTAGCCTCTGTCTGTCAGAGGGGGGTGATGGATGGCAGGAGAGAGATCGCTCGATCATACCTGTTAGGTTCACTCACTCCGGGGCACCTGGCATTGGCCACTGTCGGTAGACAGGATGCTGGGCTAGATGGACCTTTGGTCTGACCCAGTATGGCCGTTCTTATGTTCTTATGGAGACTGAAAATTTTCAGATGAAATCCAAACATATTTCACTTCCCAGCCAAATATTTTTGGGGTCCAATGCCTTGAAAAATGAAGGGGGGGGGGAACAGATTTTTGTTTTCAACTGAACGCTGAAATTTTCCACCCATAAAAAATGATTGTTTGGATTTTTTTCCGAATTTGTGTGTTGGCTTGTTTTTGAAATGATCCCCGCAGTGAAATGCCAGGAATTCGGGGCGAGTTTCGGTGTCACCGAATCCACCGATTTCTTTAGCTAAATTTCACCCACAGCTTCATTCACACACCTCATGCAAATGAGTCCCTTTTGAGAGGGGTCATCTGATCCCTGAAAGGTTCTTTGCAAACTACTCATTCACTGTTAATCATTAAATGAAAGGAATTAGCAGCAGCTACAACTCTGCTGTCACTGGGCCCGGGATAGCTATTACTGCTGTATTTTAGCTGACAGCAAACCTGCCTAGAAACCAGCAACCCTCATGCCTCTGAAATGCTCCTGGATCTGAACTGCAGAAGTTTTACTGTAGGCTGGGGATTAAAAATGACCTTCCTCCAGTGGAGCAGTAATGACTCCTGAAAGAGTTCCTTGTGCAGGCTGCCTCTTGTCCTGCATGGGTGCTCGCTGGGGGATGTCTTCCGGATTTGGAAACCAACTCCGATCGCTATGGATCTCAGTCCTGTCTCAGAGAGCGGCTCCATCTTGGCGGCATATCAGGGGGCGAGGCCCAAGTCACTAGCTGCAGGCCACAGAATCATGAAGCTAGAGACAATGTCAAGAGGAGATGGAAACCACCAGGCTCCAAGGATGGAGAGCAGATGCCTCACACCCAGGGCCGGCGACAGAAATTTGGGGGCCCCCTACTCTGATAGCCATGGAGCTAGTGCTTTTGGCTGGAGAGTCCCCTTGGAGCCAGAGACCTCCAGAGCTGATGAGTGTGGCCAGGGAAGGGGGGCAGGGTCAAATGTGGATGAGTGTTTGGGAGGGGTGTGTGGGGTGCTGCGCTGTGAGGATTGGTGTGGACTGTGGAGGATGTCTGGTGGAGGGCGCAAAATAAAAAGAACAACAATATCAAGACTATCAAATTATTCATTTATTTTCATTAAATATATAAGGTAAATAATGAAATTACAAACCAAACATATATTCTAATATGCAATGCTACCTTATGCAATATTCAGTTAAAAAATTTAAAATAAGCAGTGCTCCAGGAAAAGGGAATGGGGGGGGGGGGGGCAGAGGCGCAAGGTAAATTTTAGCTTCCCTCTCCTGCAAATCTGGGTCTGTGTCCATTGCTCCTTTTTGCTGCTTCTCTCTGGTCTGGTGCTAACCCCTGAGGGTTATGTCTGCTCTTAGTCAGCCCACTTGACAAGTTTGATTGTCCTTGATCTGTCTCTCCTTCCTCATTCACACCTCATTCATTCAACAGGGCACTTGATTATAAAGTGTGTGTGTGGGGGGAGATCTTATTCTACTTCTAGCAGAGACATTTTTCTTTTACCTTAATTATACTACCTTGGGGGCTATAACAGATTACCAAAGTTCAATACAGAGTTTCTAAAACAAGGTTATATGAAAAGGCATAACACAAAAGTCATTTAAAAGTTAAACAAAACACCCCCCCCCCGCTCTTACCACCCCCCCTCTCCCCCCCCCCGGGCCTTTTAAAAAAAATTCATGTTAGTGGTCCGCGGGATTCAAAATTGTGAGTTTAGTGGTCCCTGAGGTCCGAAAGGTTGGCGACCACTGTTCTAGATCAAAGCCCCATTCCTCTGCGGTAATTTGTCTCCCCATATCCTTTCCCCAGCAGGTTGTATAAAAACCACGGCATCTGGGCAGTTAGGAAACAAAACATGATTGTTAATTCAAAGCAGCCTTTGCAGGTAGCTTTCCTAACAGAAACCGGGACCATATACAATGTATATGGTCCCCTTTTTATACAACCTGCTGGGGAAAGGATATGGGGAGACAAATTACCCCAGAGGAACGGGGCTTCATCAGGAAGAGAGGACATCAGTGACCTCAATCCGTAGCACAAAACAGAAGACGCCTTTATGACAGGGTTTCAGTACCGCACATGAGGCAGGTTCCAGACACGCAGACGGGGATGCATGTTGGAGAAATGGTGGTGAAAGAGGAGACGTGGACCTGGCCAGTCATTGGCGAGTCTTGGGATGCACTTCATACCCAAACATCCCAAACGGCTGGCTGTTGCCAGATGACCCTTTGGTAATTCCTAGCAGAAACGCTCCCACGGGGGGAATGAAGAATTAATCTCTCCGCTGCTAGCGGCTGCGTGGCTGTTAGTGGCCTGTCAGTCCTCACTGGAATAAGAAAAACAGCCCAGCCAATGAGGAATGGTTAAAAAAAAAGTGGGAGGAAAAATTATGAACCCAGCAAAACAGACGGAGGGTCAGAAAGATAGTTAGGTATTTGGTCACCTTTATTCAGCACACAAAGTACATTCTCCTGCAAAACACCCAGAACCCCTGGCCATTGTTAAAATTTAACATTTAACAGCCAGACCTGAAGAAAAGCACTAGAAACGACCCAGGTGTTTAATGATCCTCACTCTGCAATATGCTGACACCCTGTTAAACAGAGGCTCTGACATAGTCCAATGTCTCTCTGCGCACGAGCTCAGTGTTGTAATCATGGCTGAGTGTCTGATATGTACATGGCAGGCTAGGTGAACCGGTTAACCCAACTGAAAGAAGGAGGTTTCTTGTTTTGAAAGAAGGAGAAATCGGGGCATTTCTAGCTGTTGTGGTTGCAGCAAAACACTTGAAAATGTGAACCATGGAGCCTCGGAACCTAGGGGACAAATGGAAATAACCCAAAATGTATAAAAAAGAGAGAGAATAAATTTGTGGGCTGATCTCGGAGTGAATTTGCCTGGATTCAGGTTCCAGACCTGGGTCCTTGGCCGGCCTTTCTCGGTTCAGTTAAAGAGCCACTCAGTGCTGGGTTTTCTCCCTGGGAAGGTCCCTTCGCTGGCTCTCCGTTCACCTCTCTCTTCGGTTGGACAAGCTGAACTCTCCGGCTCTCCTTGGCAGGGATTTTCTCCAGCCCTCCAGTCTGTTTTTGCACCTTCTCCAATTTTCTCAACATCCTTCTAAAAACCTGGACCCAGGAGCTGGCCGCAGTGCTCGGTATCCATCTCCTGAGGGGCGTAAACCTCCCTGCCCCCACTCTCCCGTATATACACCCCAAGCTCAGGTCAGCCCTTGGGCTCACAGCATGGCCCTGGCGGGTCCACTCTGCCCCCGGATCCTTCCCAGGATACAGTCCCCCCCTCGGCAGGTGTGGCCAGAATCCCATGTTCCTACATGTAGGACCTGGTGACACCTGGCGTCTGGGTGTCTCAGCAAACCTCCAGTGATCAGAGCTGAAGATGACTGTCATGGCGGCAGATTATCTTCTCTCTCTGCTCCTGGCTTGGCTGGCGCTGCCAGGGGGGCTCCCAGACCCGGCAGCTCCCTCCGTGCGGCCCAGATGAGCCTGTCACAGCCAATGTTCCCGCGACCATGTCTTGCGCCCGCTGAGGAGTGGCACGGCCCAGCATGCTGCCATCTGGAGACAGCAGACGGCACCGCCACATCCAGGCCCCGCTCAGCGACCACCAGGAGCAGTGTCCTGCCTGCAGCACCCAGGCTGCCATGTCCCCCCCCCCCAATACTAACATCCCTGAATCCCGGCTTCAGACGCCCAGCTCTGGGAGATTCAGGGCCCAGCCCCCCACGTGAGCGCCCCTGGGCACCCCCTGCCTTCCCTAGAACTGCCCTTTCCCTCCCAGCCCCCCCCCCCAAGGACCAGGCTCAAGCCCCCCCACTCTGCTGGCTGTGTCCTGCCCACCTCAGCCCCCGGACGTGGTACCCCCTCCATCCATGAATGGGGTGACCCGTGCCCCTGTGTGCGTGTGTGTGAGAGAGAGGGAGGGAGGGAGATGCTGCGGCTTCGCAGGGGGAGAGTTCTTGGGCCAGTCTCTCTGCCCAGTGGGCAGTGCCAGGGCTCCCCGCTGGCCCCAAACTTCCCATGTGGGCCCAGTCACTGGGCCTGGTCCCTCTGAGGGCAACGGGAGCCCAGCTCCCCTGTCCTTGTTGGCTTCCTCTCAGCAGGGCAGGGTGGGTATGACTCTGAGATGCAGCCACTGCTGGGGGGGAACCCAGTCGGAGAGGTGCTGGGCCAGGTATTGGCACCCCCACAGCTGCTCATGAAGGCCTGGCGGGGGGCTTCTTGACCCCAATGGATTATCCACCCCCATCTCCCCTGCTCCCCTGGCATCACAGGGTCTGCCGAGCGAGGCGTTCAGGGCGGTGCCTTCGCCGTGCCCAGCTGAGGGATGGCGCCTATGGGATAATATGGCATTGCCATGGGGGGGGGGGGGCTGCAGCCCCAGGCCCGAGTGATTGGAGGGAGACTGTGGGCTGGGGGGCTCTCAGCCTGGGGGGCTGCCCTGGGATGGGGCGAGGCTGCAGGCGATGCTCTGGTAGGGCACCGTGCTCTGGTGCCCCAATCCAGCTCCCCCCAGGAACTGCAGTGGGGAGAGGGCAGGCGGTGAGGGATGGGCCGGGGGGCATTGGTCTGCGAGCCAGCAGGCAGCCTAGCACCCTGTTCACACCGATGCCCCCCACCGGGCATGGCCGCCACCCCAGGCCCTTCCCCTCTGGCGTGGTGCCATCCCCAGCCCGGCAGAGCCCCCCACTCGAAGCCTTTCCTGACCGCTTGCTGGTCGCCTAGGAAACCGCCGTGCGGAGGGGGGGGGGTTCAATAGGCCACAATTGAGTGTTGGGATGGTGGGGAGGGGTCTGAGGGGGGCCGAGGCCTTGCCAGATGCTTTGGGATCGGAGATGGAAAGGACCGGAAAGTGGGGGAGGGGGGGCAGCAGATGGGGCGGGAAGGAGCCTTGTGTGTCTCACAGGGCAGACATGCCCCCCCCCCCCCGCCTGCCCCAGACATGGCATCGGCCCTCTTCATTGGGGCCGAATTTCCCCTCTCGAGCTCCCCTCCCGCCGAGAGCTAAGGGGGCCCAGTGGGTTTGATCGCACGTCTCCCTAGCAATTGTCGGGGGCTGGTTTGGGGTGCCTGGCGCCCAGGCGGGTGTAGTCAGCCCGGCCTGAGGTGGGGGCCCGCTGGGCCAAACGCGGCGTGTCCCAGGGCGGCAGGGCTAGGCGCTCACGCAGGCCGGGCCCAGCGCTAGGCCTCGGCCTTTCCCCTTGTTCTCCACATCCAGGTGCTGTTCGAGACACCCCACCCCTGGGTGCAGCGGAGATGCAGTGGGGCAGGGGTGAAAGGTGACAGGTTCCCGGTGCAGGGCGTGTCTGGGGGGGGGGATGGACCAGCTGAAATCATCCCCTTGTCCCCAGCCCTTGAGGGTGCCAGCCAGCCCACAGACCCCGGCTCCCCCTCAGCCCCACGGCTGCAGCTTCTGTGGGGCCAGTGCAGCCCAAGCCCCACTGCCAGCTGCCAGGCGTCTGGCCTCTGAATGCGGCAGAACCAGTTTGCCGGCTGCTCAGGTGCTGAGCAATAAGGAATTGGAGCTAGTGGGGCAAAGGGGCGGCCTTGCCCGTGGGGAGGAGGGAGAGGGGAAGAGCGGGAGGAGTGGTGCCCCCCAGTAATGCCGGGCCCCACACCAAGACAGCTGTCGGAAAGCCCCTTGTGGGGAGGGAGGCCCCCGGGGAAGTGGGGGGCGCTAACCCCTGGCAGCCAGTGAGCCAGGGTGTGTGTGTGTGTGTGTCAGTCCCTGTTTCATTCTCTCTTGTGCAGAGGAAAGCCAGACCCCTCTGCGTTGGTGCTGGGGGTGGGGAGGAAGGAGCCCTGGGGGGCAGAGCCCTGTGCCGGGCCCACGCCAATGCTCGGCCTCAAGGGTGTGGGCGGCTCTGCAGTGGGGCTGGCCCCGGTGTGAGCCCCGAGCTGCAGGTGATTGCACGTCGCTCCAGCCCTGGCAGGGGGCGCTGGTTTGGGGATCCGATTCCTGGCCTCCCTGAGTTCCTGTGGCAGGGAGTTCCCAATCCACAGGCCGCGGCTGTGTGTGTGTGTGTGTGGGGAGGGGACACTCCTGCATTCTCCTTCTGGGTTTCTGTGGCCTCTCCCCTCCCGCCCCCTCTGCTTGGACCCATGGTAAGCGGGAGGGCGCGACCCAGCATCTCCATGGGTATTGCTCAAGCCCCAGTTCCGTCCGCCTCAGGCAAGACCCTCTTCAGGCCTCTGAGTGCGTCCGGCTCGGAGCCCCCCTCTCCCGCCTGGGACAGGCCGTCCAGAACTGCCCCCAGCTGTGCCCGGGGCTTTACGCAACATTTCCCGTATTTCTCTTCCCCCTCCTGCTTGTTTGCTTTCCTGTCCCAGCGCCGGTCCACGCGAGCCCCACGCCGAGCGGCCTGCAGGCTGCGTGACCTCCGGCTCTGCAGGGACCGTTTAGCTCGTTTAGCTCATGTCTGGGCTTTGCCTCGTCAGCAGTGGACTCCAGCTGCCATGCTGCCGGGCTGGGGCTCTCGGCGGGGACAGGCAGCTGATGCCAGGTCTAGGCCCCACGTAAGTGCTGCTGACCGAGCGTTAGTGGTGCCGCGTGCTGGCGTCAGCCCTCTGCCCTGGGGTGAATTTCCCTCCTCGGCTCCCGCCACCCCTCCGAGAGCAAAGAGACCCCAGGGAGCTTTGATCTCTTCTCCAGGGCTGACTAATCCCAGTCGGGTTGTGTCGGCTGCAGATTTAGCTCCCTCCCCGCTCCAGATCGTTAATAAACGTGGTAACGGCCCGAGCCTGGGAGAGAACATGGGGATTGATAGGGGACATCCGGGCCTGGGATAGAAACCTGGGGCCAATACACGACAGCCAGGCCCAGTACAGAACACTGGGGCTGACGACATCAGGGCCCGGGACAGAACATGGGGCCGATACAGGACATCAGGGCCTGAGCCAGAATATTGGGGCCAAAGGAGCAGTGCACCCCGCTTACCAGCCCCACCAACCCCCAGCTTAGTAGCCCCACTGACATCCCCCCCCCAGATTACCATCTAGGGTGACCACACAGCAAATGTGAAAAATTGGGATGGGGTGGGGAGGTAATAGGAGCCTATATAAGAAAAAGACCCCAAAACCATGACTGTCCCGGTAAAATCAAGACAGCTGGGTCACCCTATTACCAGCCCCGCTGACCCCCCTGCTTATCAGCCCCACTGACCCCCGGCTTATCAGCCCCACTAGCCCCCAGCACCTAAACAAGTTTACAGTGACATGGAGTGGCCGTTTATATACCAAAGCCCAAAGCGCAGCAGCCACATATATAATCAAACCCTAATAATCAAACCCTAATGTGCATTCTAGAGCCCCATTCATGACTTCACCCCCGAGCTGTCCCATGTAGCAGAGCATCATCCCCCAGAGCTCCAGCAGGCCGGCGGGGACCCTGCAACCATAAGACAAGCAGGTTGCCCGTTCCCCTCCTCGGGGAAGGCATAGTCGGGTCTGTGGTCCGAGACCGAGCTGCCCGGCCATGTGCCTTCACTTAGGAACCGCACCCCTGCTGCTTGTGTCCTCCTGTAATCTCCTCTCCCTTGGTCTCTTCATTCGCACCTGGCCCCCTGTGCAAACAGGCAGTCAAGGCACGGTTAGGTTGACCCATAGCAAGTGTGAGAATTCGGGACACTTTGGGGGGGAACGGGGGGAATAGCTGTGTAGATAAGACCAAGCCCCTAATATTGTGATGTTGGATCACCCTAAACACGGCTCCCCAGTGGCCTGGCAGGGTGATCACTGTCAGTTTCTCCAGCCTGAATTGTTCTAGGCTGGGAGGGCCCGAGCCAGACATTGCTGGAGCACCACACACCCAGGCCATGCTCCTTTCTCTTGGCCACTGCCCCCTTGTGCCCCACAGCAGGCTGCCAGGGGACCCCGCCTCTGGGGAGCACTGTGTGGTGCCAACCCTGCGTGGGCGTCTGCACAGAACCTGTCCGGGACCTTTGCCAGTCTACCTGGGCCCCAGGGAGGTCTCCTGGCAGGGAACACAGGGCACAAGTCACTGCCCTGATCCCCCACTCCCTGCCCCCAGCCCTGTGCCCTGCCCCATAGGCTCAGGTCTGGGGCGCCCACCTTACCCCAGTGGGGGCCTGTGGCCAAGAGGACTTCGCCCAGTGCCCGGCCCTTCCCGGGGCTCTCAGCTCCGGCAGGGGGCACATGGCCGCTTCCCCACTCCTCTTGTGGGAAGCCAACAGCTGAAAAGTCTGGGGCTGCCCAAAATAGCCACCCACCCGTCTGGGAGAGCTATCCCGTGACAGCTCCCCCGGGACCCGCGGCAGCTGAGCAGCGGCACCTGACCCAGCCACTCGAATTCGGCTGTGGAGTCCCCGAGGGGAGGGGGAGCTCCCAGCCTGCATCAGCCCGGGGGAGCTTCCCTTCCTGAGCACGGCCTGGCCTGGCCGGCAGGGGAGCCCCGAGGAGACCCTCACACCTCCAGTCTGTCGACATAAAAACATTCCCCAAATGGAAACCTCCAAATTCCCCTGGGGACCTTTGCACAGAGCACAGGTTTGCCTGTGGAACTCACTGCCACCAGCCACCACAGAGCGGTAGCTGGGATGGCCAGAAGGGGCAATTCTGGTCAGCTGGGCTGGCCTCCCGCATGCCCAGGCAGTAATGTGGCCCCTTAGGGCAAGGGTCTTGGCAAGGGTCAGAGCAGCATGGGGGGGTCCCTGGGGGGCTCCAAGAGGGAAGCGGGCAAAGGGTCAGATCCAGAGTGGTGCAGAGGCTGAGGTGGGTTCCCATCTTGGGGGAATCCAGGGAAATTCTGGCTTTGAATACTCAGTAAGATCCCAGCTGGGGCCAGACTCTCCGGACCCTGATCCCTGCGACAGCCGCGGTAATGGGGCAAGGCCAGGGCCGGGGTGTGAACGGGGCAGGAGCCAGGGGAGAAGCAGGGGCTTGTGTCCCCACTGGCAACAGCGCATGTCAGGCAGCCCCCTCTGCCCGCCCAGCACAGCCCCCTGTGCGAGGGCCCTCGCCTGCCCGCCGTGCCTGGGTGCTCCAGGGCATGGGGCACCCCACCCCCAGCTCAGCCCATCGATGCCCAAGGGGTCTGCGGAACTGTGGTGAGAGACCCCTCGTCTCATGGGGCATGTGCCATCCCCGATGCAGGGGGCCGCGGGGGCAGGGCTCCGTGTCCCCGAACCAGCCCGAGCTGCCCTCTCCCCACACCCGCGGGCAGGTCCAAGACCCAGCAGCAAGGTGTGTTCGGAGGGATCCCAGCTGCGGGCACCAGGCGCACCTGGCACGCTGCCATGTGGGCCGGCGCCGGGCGCTGGACAGGCCAGGTTGGGGTGGGGGGGCTGGGACGCCCTAGGGGGAAGGACACAGGCCTGGGAGAGGCATTGCCGCCCCAGCCTCACATGCAGCCCTGGCACCGCCAGCTGCCAGCTCCAAAGGGCTCCGAGTCCCTCTAGTGGTGGCCCCGGCTCATGGCCCCGGCTAGCGAGGACGGATTGGCAGTCTGGGCAGTCTGGGGTGCGGTTTGCTCCGCGGACTCTGGCGGGGACCATTCGCTGTACCGGGGACAAAGCTTTGCCTTTTGGAATTGTAGCATCCAGGGGCATTCAATAATGATTGTCCCCTCCCCCCCCCCCCGCCGTTCTCTGACCCCCCCCCCCATAACTTCCCACAACTGACAACTCCCACCACACCAGTCCGAGGGGCGCGAACGCTCCTTCTGCACAACGGTGAACATTCGACTGGACAGAAAAACGCCAGCGTTCCCCAGTGAAACCCGGCTCCTGCCCGGCCTCGCCGCGGGGGCCGCGGACACTGTGCTTCCCGCCGTCAGCGCCTTTGCCACACGTGTGCTGTACGCGGCCACCTGCGGCTACTGCCTGGGCTACTGAGCAACTCGCCAGCCGCCATGGAGTTAACGCTGCTCGAACCCCCGGTCTGGAGCCCAAACTCCATGGGGCTTTATGACCCCTTCGGCCCTGCTGCTTACTTTGCGGGCCCAGCCGTGGGGCTTGCTCCCCGGGGAGGGGCCAGGCTATGGGGCAGCGCCAAGCTGGGCTTCTCAGAGATGGGGTCCAAAACAGGGGAGGGGCCAAGATCGTCCCAGGAGAGGGGGTTGTGGTCCCAACGGAGACCCCCCAGGCCAGGATCTCTCCCAGCATGGAGCACCGGTGGCTAGCCTGAGCCCCGCACCCCCCACGAGGCCCCGGTGGAAGCAGCCCGGTTGCCAGTGCTCCGTGCTCAGGGGAGCCCAGGGCACCCGGTGCCCATGGAAGCTGGACCCCTGGAGCCGGACGTTGAGACCCCCTTAGGCGGCCCGCAGGTTTCGACGGGGAGTGATGCCCCCCGGCTGGTGCGGCCCCTCGCGGCCGAGTGCGGCGCTGTGGCTCTGTCCCCACCTGGCGACCCCCATGCCCCACGCTGGTCTCTCTTCCCACCAGGTCACACTCTAGGCCAAGGGGATCACACCAGCTGCCCCTCAGTCAGGCCTCTGCTCCCTCCCCTGGGTCCCATGCGCCTCGCCCCCGGCTCAGGGCTCCCTGTGAACCCCCCGCAGGATGGGAGAAGCTGGGGGGCCTCTGGCCTCAGAACTCTGCTCCTGCCCCCTGCTCTGCCTCTTCCCCCCAGGGCCCTGCAGCTGCAGCGGTAAGTGCTGCCCAGGAAGCTCAGGCTGCTATGGGGAGACCTGACCCTCCACCTGCCCTGGGCGGAGGTCGGGGTGCCCGAGAGCAGCCCCCGGCCCGGGTCCCCGCCACCCGGGCATGCTGGGGGGGGGGGCTGCCCTGGCTGGGAGGTCGTGGGGACCCCTGGGAAGACCAGGAGCCAGGATCCGGGCAGGGAGGGCTCCTCTCCTGCAGCTCCCACGGCTGCTGGCCCAGCCTCACTCCACTGGGCTCGCCACAGCCTGGGTCCAGCTCCCGCTGCCAGGCTACCCCACTGGGGCCTCCTGCTCCCAGTGACCCCAGGCTTCCTCCTTGACCCCAGAGACGAGGACAGAGCTCCCGCCCACAGCCCCCTCCCAGCCCCTGAGCCCAGCTGGGGGTCATCGTCAGCGAGCCCTCTCGGGCCCCCACTGCCCCATTCCCGGCCTGGGGGGCACCCCATCACCCTGTCCCTCGTGGGCGCTGTGGGGCAGGCCGCAGTACAGCCAGGGAGCACCTGGGCTCTTCTGTGTCTCCAGCAGAGGATGCGGCAGCTCTTTCAGCCACCCCCACCCCAACCCCGAGGTGAGGTGGGGGGTGTGATGGAGTAGGGATACTGTGTGTGCCTCAGTTTCCCCTATGCATTTCTTGAGTGTCTATGTGAAGGGGGGATAAGGATGTGTAGCTGATGCAAAGCAGAGCCTCTCTGCAGGTGTCCATACCTGAAGCTGTAATCTGACCCCAAGTGGGGGAGGGAGGTCACCTGACCTGGCTGAGCCAGGGGGGAGGAGGGGCTGGAGAGAGGGAGTTTCAGTTTGGAGTCTGCAGCTAGCTGGAGTCAGGCAGGGAAGGCAGAGGAGCTATCTCGCTCTCTGGCCCCCCAAATGGACCCAGTGGAGGGATCACGTTTGCTCTTCCTAGATTACGTTCCTGTCATCGAATAAACCTGTTTTACTGGCTGGCTGAGAGTCACGTCTGACTGTGGATTTGGGGTGCAGAATCCACGGGCTCCCCCAGGACCCTGCCCAGGCGAGCTTGCTGGGGGAAGCGCACGGAGGGGCAGAAGGTGCTGAATGCTCCGAGGTCAGACCCAGGAAGGTGGAAGTGGGGACCCGGGAAACTCCTTGTCACGGAGTGTGGGGAGTCCGGTCCCTGCATCCCCGCTTCCTTGGATTCACAGTAACTTTCAGGCAGCCAGTAGATTAGAAGGTTTATTGAGATGACAGGAACACAATCCAACTCAGAGCTTCCTAGTCTAGACAGGACCCCTCAGTCAGGCCCTTCTGGGAGACCGGGAGATGAGGCCCAGGGTTTTGGGGCTCCCGGCCTTGTTCCCCGTCTTCTTTCTCCCTCCTACCCTGAACACAAAGCCCCGCCAAACTGTTTCCCTGCCTCCTTCCTGCCCCCTCCCCCCAAGCCTTTGTTAAAAACACACAGACATCCAGCGTCCCATCACCTGGCTGGGGTCAGGTTACATCCCAGCATCACCTTTTCCCGTCACACTCCTAGCCTGGGAAACAGGCTGTGTACGGAGAAGGGGCCCTCCACCCGGAGTCCGGTCTGGCTTCCTAGGGAGCGGTTCCAGACCATCGCCCGGGCGCTCCGTGACAGGGGGGTCCACTGCTGGGACGGGGCACATGCGTTGCTCCAACTGCACACCCAGGGC
Source organism: Sternotherus odoratus (assembly GCA_032164245.1). NCBI lineage: Eukaryota > Metazoa > Chordata > Testudines > Kinosternidae > Sternotherus > Sternotherus odoratus. The sequence goes on along the minus strand of JAVMKO010000008.1, from coordinate 91,135,828 downwards.
GGACCGCGGGGAGTCACGCAGGGGGCTCACCGCCGAGGTGCTGATGGATGAGTTCTCTCCACGCCACCGCTGCTCCCTGCCTCAGTTATTCAGGGTCCTGAGGCTCTGCCCATGGTGCCCAGCGTGGGGCGGGCTGCCCGGGCACACACACCTCTCCCGCGGTGCCCAGCGTGGGGCGGGCTGCCCGGGCACACACACCTCTCCCGCGGTGCCCAGCGTGGGGCGGGCTGCCCGGGCACACACACCTCTCCCGCGGTGCCCAGCGTGGGGCGGGCTGCCCGGGCACACACACCTCTCCCGCGGTGCCCAGCATGGGGCGGGCTGCCCGGGCACACACACCTCTCCCGCGGTGCCCAGCGTGGGGCGGGCTGCCCGGGCACACACACCTCTCCCGCGGTGCCCAGCGTGGGGCGGGCTGCCCGGGCACACACACCTCTCCCGCGGTGCCCAGCGTGGGGCGGGCTGCCCGGGCACACACACCTCTCCCACGGTGCCCAGCCTGGGGCGCGCTGCCCGGGCACACACACCTCTCCCGCGGTGCCCAGCGTGGGGCGGGCTGCCCGGGCACACACACCTCTCCCGCGGTGCCCAGCGTGGGGCGGGCTGCCCGGGCACACACACCTCTCCCGCGGTGCCCAGCGTGGGGCGGGCTGCCCGGGCACACACACCTCTCCCGCGGTGCCCAGCGTGGGGCGGGCTGCCCGGGCACACACACCTCTCCCGCGGTGCCCAGCGTGGGGCGGGCTGCCCGGGCACACACACCTCTCCCGCGGTGCCCAGCGTGGGGCGGGCTGCCCGGGCACACACACCTCTCCCGCGGTGCCCAGCGTGGGGCGGGCTGCCCGGGCACACACACCTCTCCCGCGGTGCCCAGCGTGGGGCGGGCTGCCCGGGCACACACACCTCTCCCGCGGTGCCCAGCGTGGGGCGGGCTGCCCGGGCACACACACCTCTCCCGCGGTGCCCAGCGTGGGGCGGGCTGCCCGGGCACACACACCTCTCCCGCGGTGCCCAGCGTGGGGCGGGCTGCCCGGGCACACACACCTCTCCCGCGGTGCCCAGCGTGGGGCGGGCTGCCCGGGCACACACACCTCTCCCGCGGTGCCCAGCCTGGGGCGCGCTGCCCGGGCACACACACCTCTCCCGCGGTGCCCAGCGTGGGGCGGGCTGCCCGGGCACACACACCTCTCCCGCGGTGCCCAGCGTGGGGCGGGCTGCCCGGGCACACACACCTCTCCCGCGGTGCCCAGCGTGGGGCGGGCTGCCCGGGCACACACACCTCTCCCGCGGTGCCCAGCGTGGGGCGCGCTGCCCGGGCACACACACCTCTCCCGCGGTGCCCAGCGTGGGGCGGGCTGCCCGGGCACACACACCTCTCCCGCGGTGCCCAGCGTGGGGCGGGCTGCCCGGGCACACACACCTCTCCCACGGCTGCCTCTCATGCACGGGAGGCTGCCCAGCTGCAGCCTGCGCTTCGCACTGGGAACGGCCTGGCTCTTTGGCGAGTTGCCCTCTGCAGCTCTCCTGCACCATGTCCCTGGGCCAGGCCCTCCTCTCCTTCCCATCATGGCCAAGCCGGACAAACTGTCCCTTTTCGGTGTGGTGTGAAGCAGAGCGGCAAGTCAGACCCCAGGGGCCCCTCCTGCATTAGCTGTGGGCAGTGGATCACTAGGCAGGAGCACTGATCTCTCCACACAGGTCGCTGTTAGGAACCTTTCTGTGCTTGGGGGGAACAGAATTGATGTCACACCAGCCTGGGGGAAGGGAAGGCCAGTGCACAGAAATGGGGGTGTGGTCAGTGTGGCCCTATATAAGAGGCAGCCCAGAGCGTTTCTTGGGATGTTCGTGCTCCGAGGGAGGGAGTTCTCTGCTCTTTGAGCACCAGTTGGTTTAGTGGTTTTCTGTTGGGGGAATCAGACACCCAGGGGAATCCTGGGAGACTCAGGGAAGAATGAGAAGTGTGATTTGAGACCTAGAAAATCTCAATGTGTTCAGCTCATCCAAGGGGAGGTTGGGGGGTGACTGGATCAGGGTCTGTAGGTACCGAGATGACGTGACACTGAACCGGGAGGAGTGGTAGATATGCTGGACTCCACCTTGCCTCTCGAATGTTCTGGGATGAACAGGGCCCCAAGAACACTGCATACAGTAGTGCTGGGAGCCTCATTCTGAAATGCCTCTTGCACTCTGGAAGTGCGTCTTTCACAGCCTGAAATGCGGGAAGCACTGGGGCCCTGTTCCACACACACCCACAACCGGGACATGCAGGTCAGCCCTGTGCAGAGGCTGACGGCTGCTTACAGCTTTCACTGTAAATACATGAAGGTGTCTGTAATGTGACCCCCTGCTCCAGGAGAGAGCAAGGATCCCAGGCTGGGGGTGGAAGTGGGGTGGCCAGTGACTCACTGGGGCACCTGCTGAGTGGGGGAGGGGGTTCTCTGGAGTGGGGATCACTGACCCCTCTTTTCCGTTAAGGGTAGGGATAGGATACAGAGGATCCTAGACAAATTTGAGGACTGGGCCAAAAGAAATCTGATGAGGTTCAACAAGGAGAAGTGCAGAGTCCTGCTCTTAGGACGGAAGAATCCCATGCACTGCTATGACTAGGGACCGAATGGCTAGGCAGCAGTTCTGCAGAGAAGGACCTAGGGGTTACAGTGGATGAGAAGCTGGATATGAGTCAACAGTGCGCCCTTGTTGTTAAGAAGGCTAATGGCATTTTGGGCTGTATAAGTAGGGGCATTGCCAGCAGATCGAGGGATGTGATTGTTCCCCTCTATTCGACATTGGTGAGGCCTCATCTGGAGTACTGTGTCCAGTTTGTCCCCGCTCCCCCCACTACAGAAAGAATGTGGACAAATGGGAGAGAGTCCAACAAAGAGCAACAAAAATGATTAGGGGCCTGGAGCACGTGACTTATGAGGAGAGGCTGAGAGAACTGGGATTGTTTAGTCTACAGAAGAGAAGGATGAGGGGGGATTTGATGGCTGCTTTCAACTACCTGAAAGGGGGTTCCAAAGAGGATGGATCAGACTGTTCTCAGTGGTAGCAGATGACAGAACAAGGCGCAATGGTCTCAAGTTGCAGTGGGGGAGGTTTAGGTTGAATATTAGGAAACACTATTTCACTAGGAGGGCGGTGAAGCACTGGAATGGGTTCCCTAGGGAGGGGGTGGAATCTCCTTCCTTAGAGGTTTTTAAGGTCAGGCTTGACAAAGCCCTGGCTGGGATGATTTAGTTGGGGATTGGTCCTGCTCTGAGCAGGGGGTTGGACTAGATACCTCCTAAGGTCCCTTCCAGCCCTGAGATTCTGGGATTCTATGATTCTATGCTAGTTTCTGTCACATGGAGTTGTTAAACCCAGACCGAGGGCTGCCTACAAGAGACACTCCAGCTCCCCCTTCCCCCCAGGTGACGGGGCCCAGAGCAGGAGCCTGTGGGGCAGGTCTCTGGCCTGGGCTATGCGGGGGTCAGACTAGCTCCCCCCGAGTGTCCCTTCTGGCCTCAGCTCTGAAGCTATAAGAGTCCTGCGCTGGCCGTCACCCCTCTGGGCAGCTCAGAGAGGCTTTCACGGCTGTGTCAGGATCTCACAGAGCCTTCCCCTCTATCCTGCAGGGAAAGGAAGGAATGGGGGCAGCTGCGTAGCACCCACAGTGCCTGGGAGAGGGAGCAGAGCGTGAGTGTGCACCCACGGGAGGCCTTGGAGATCTGCAGACTAATTAGCCAGATTAGCATTCAGCGGGGATGCTGCGGCCACATGCAGGGGCATCCTGCCTGAACACAGGCACCCAGGACGTCTCAGAGAGTGGGTGGTTGCCGGGGTCCAGGGATCGTAACCCGGCTGTGTGCATCAGGGACAGACAGACCCTCCCGGGGGAATTCTGGGCCAAAAACTTACAAATTCTGCAGACAATATTTGAAGCCCTGTGTTTATCGAAGTAACACAATGGAATCCCGCTGATTTCAATTGTTTCGGTAATTTATTTAAACTGCAGTACAATGGATGGAGAATGGGAGTGGGAGGGCATTGGAGGAAATCCCGAAACCTTCATCTAATAGTAACGTAGCTCGGTTTGACCCTTTATTTCTAGTTCTTAGTCAACAAATATATATAGCCATTTGCTCAGTGTTACATCGTAGGCAACTGAAGAGCAAGTGAGGGCTGGGAAATCAAATTCACAATTTATATTGCTACTGACTGTCTCCAGAAAGGTCCGTAGCAAACAGTTCATGTGACAGAAACTAGCATAGAATCATAGAATCACAGAATTCAGTTCATTCAGAATTCAGAATTCAGTTCAAGGACAATAAGAAGGGGATTTTAAAGAATTCAGTTCAAGGACAATAAGAAGGGGATTTTAAAGAATTCAGAATTCAGTTCATTCACAGAATTCATTTTGATAGGAAATTTTTTCAGTCCAAAAATTCAGACCAGTTCTAATCACTAAAGCATCATAAGCATTTATAAGGCCATATGGTCCTTTACCCCACTCTGACAATGTAAAGGAGCCTTAAAACTTTGATGCCTGTTTTATTCTCCTGGGAGAATTCACAAAGACAGTGGGAACAATTCAGTAATCAAGAAAGCTGCTAAATTTGCTCCATCTGAGGGGACATAGCCTGCCCTATGCCTACCTCCTCCGAAACGTCCTGAATCCCTGCCCCTCCACACTGAGCGTGCTGCAATAGTGAGCCAGAGGGACAGAGTGTCTTTCTCTCTCACACGCATGATTGTCCAGCACCCCCCTCCCCCCCACACCCCGGTGGTGATTTATGTCTCTACCAGCTGCTCTGGGCACCCAAACCATCCTGCCTGTGCTGCCAGAGAGGGGCATGTGACCACTCTTGTGGGTTCCCTTGGTTTCCCTGTCATTTTTCTGCAGGGAAGCAAAGAAATCTGTGGGGGACATGAATTCTGTGCATGTGCAGTGACACAGAATTCGCCCAGGAGTAAACAGAGGAGAGACCCAACCACTGATACGTATGCTTGGAGCTTCTCAGCTTTGGAGAAGTAGCTTTTGTGCAAAACTATGGACAAAATTGATCGGGAGGAAAAACTTAGTCAGAAAATGTGTATGAAAAGTAGGAGTTCTTTAAGAAGAGTTTATTAGGTAGACAAAAAAACCACAATTCCACATTAAAGAGAGAGAACAAATTTAGCTAACATCCCACTCTGGTTCAGTGGCAAAATGAAGGCATAAATTTGAAATAAAAAAATTAACATAAACACATAAGAATAACAGGGAACTAGGTAACAGTGAATATAAATTAGAAGCTATGAAGTATAGAAAATGGGTAAGGGATGCTAAAGACAATAGGAAAAATCCATGGCTAAGCTAAGGACAATAAGAAGGGGATTTTAAAACAATCAGAAACAAAGGAATCCAGACAATGGTGTTGGCCCATTACTAGAGAGAGATGGTAAAATTGTTAGTAGTGATGCAGAAAAGACAAAAATATTCAATAGTTCTGTTCTGTCTTTGGAAAGAAGCAGGCTGAAGTACTTGTATCACACAAGATCCATTAGTAGCTAACGAGGATGTTAAACAGCATCTACAAGGATAAGCATTTTTAGTCCATCAGGCCTGGATAACATGCACCCAAGAGTCCTAAAAGAGCTGGCCGAGGAGATTTATGGCCTGCAGAAGTCACTTTTGAATAAATCTTGGCATACTGAGAAAATTCCAGAACACGGGCAGAGTTCTAAGGTTGTCATAATATTTACAAAGGGCAAGTGGAATGACCTGGGCAATTATAGGCTGGTTAGTCTGACATAACTCCTGGAGAAAATAATGGAAAGCTGACATAGGAGTTAATTTCCAAAGTATTACATAACAGAATATAGTTCATCCCAGTCAACATGGCTTCATCAAAACTGGATCGTGTCGCACAAACCTGATTTCATTTTTTGATGAGCGTGCAAATTTGTCTGCTAACAATTCCACTGATGTAATACGACGATGCTGAAACGTTTGTTAGGTGTGAGACTTCCACTTGCACAACATCCCCGTTCAGAAACGAGCACTCGCCGATATCAGTAAAACATTTGTTGTATGGAGTAAGAAGAGGCTCTGACAGCTCTCGAAGAAGAAATGTCCCAGGGAGTCCTCACTGAGCGGTGCACGGCAAGGGGTTAACGTTTTCATCAATGGCCAGGAAGCAAATCTAAAATCACTGCGGATTTGCCCGTGACCCCAAGGCTGGGGGAATGGTGAATCCTGCTGAGGATGGGGCAGCCACACAGTGAGGTGGATCCGTTCAAACAGGTGGCGGAATGCAGTCAAATGCCCGGTCCCAGCTCCGGGCAGGCCGGCCCCACTGGCAGAGCGGACTGTGTTCTGGAAAGCAGGGCCGCCGGAAGGGATTCCGGGTCCTAGTGGACGAGTGGCTTGTCGTGAGCTCCCAGTGCCGTGCGGCGGCTCAGACTGTGCTTGGCAAGAGAAGCAGAAGGGAGGGAGGGGGCAGCACCTCTGCACACGGCAACGGCGAGACCCAGGCTGGCGCGCTGCCTCCAGTCCCAGGGGCCACATTCTGAACAGGGTGCTGAGGAACTAGGGAGGGTGCAGCCAAATGGAGGAAATCCCTGGCGGTGAGAGCCTTAAGGAACCGCTCAGTCTGCTCAGTGTCTGACCAGACCACTGAGCCGCGACTCCTTCGCAGGGGGAAAATCCTAGAGCCTACAGGGCCCCGCAGCCTAGGGGAGAAAAGCCGAGCGGTGATACCGAGCCATATCCCCGCCGATCTCCGGAAATGTCTTTATCCCACACAGCCCGAGAGGTAGGGCAGGGCTGGTGTCCCCGTTGCACAGATGGGAGCGGAGGCACCGAGGGATTTGACCATGGTCACCCGGGCAGGCTGGGGCAGAGCCGGGACCTGAATCCTGCTCTTCCCCAGACAAATTCGGATTCGAAAGGAGGCGCCAGTGTTTGGCAGGGAGGGTGACTGACCCCTGGGTGGATTGTCCATGTCTTGGTGTCTCCAAACCCAGCCAGGCTCCGTCACTGATCCTTTAGCCAAGCCACATGTTGCACTCAATAGGGGGGTACCCGGGTGAGTGTAAAGGCCTGTGTGATGCTGGGGGGTCAGGCTAGCTAGTAATGGGGTGGGGAGGGGGGGTTATAGCCCCTCTCAAGCGCTTGGTTATCAGTATTTCCTGTTATAACTCACAGCTTCTCCATGTCTAGGGCAATCACAAATTCTGTGGAGTTCTGGCCTCGTTGTCATCCTGTGGCAGTGAGTTCCACAGGCTGACCATGTGTCTTTCCTGATCACGCTCTGTCTGACCTGTCAGCCCTCATGCTGAAAGGAAACCTACCCGGCACTTTCAGAAGACAGGCCTGGGAGCTGCAGTTCGTCACTCTGCTAGTCACTGAGGATCAGGGACCGAACAGAGGCGCTGGATTTATGGCTTATTGCAACAACCTGCAACTGACTACCCCTGCCAGCTGCTCCCCCCTTCTTCCCCTCCCCCCGTGTCTGGAGAGGTGTTAACAGGCCCCTTCACCCTCAATGGGCCCTTGAAACCGGTGTCAAACAACCTGCTCCACCTCGGATGTAGCAGTGACTCAGCCCCTCCCCCAGACCTGAAGAAGAGCGTGTGAGGTTCCAAAACTCCCCGCTTGGTCCAGCCACAGACCCGCCCTCGCCCCCGTCTCTGTATTTCCTTTACCAGTTCTGAGTTCACCCCCCTTCGTGTCTCCCATGGAACGGGCCCCTCAGGCCCCACACGCTCCGGGTCCGGGGCTGTGTCTGGATCGTTGTGTTTGGGGCTGGCACGGTGCCTCTATGGGGCAGGAGAGGAGCCCGAATCCCTCACAGGTCGGGGGCAGCCCCCAGCGCCGGAGGGACAGGTGCAAAACCCGGTCTCAGCACAAGGGGGAGCCAGCCACCAGGAGAACCAGCCAGGGTTTGTCTTCCCTGCCCGGGAAGGGTGCCCGCCTGCCCGCCTCTGAGGGGGGCACATGCCGCCGGCGACAGATCCCGCGTGGGGCAGCCGTGCCACCTGCCTGTGCCCGTCCCGGCTGCACCGTCCTGGAGAGATGCTGCATCCTGCCGGAGTGTGAGACCCAGACGAGCCAGGGCCTCTGGGACGGCGCGTGGGACAAACAGTCCTTGCTGCGGGTCAAGGGGTCGCAGCTCACCTCCCCCGGCCCCACATGGGCGACCGTCTCCCCCTCCCGTGGCCCTGTGGTCCGTGACAGGTCCCCAGCTGGGGCGGAGTCTCCACGGGGGGCTCAGGGTGGCATCGCTCTGCTCTGGGCTGACCCCCGTGGGACGGGCCCCGTGTCAGGATGGGCCTCGACGAATGTCACGTGACAGCGTCTCCTGGCTCCCGCCTGCCCTGTCCTGTGCCTGTCGCTTCCTCTGCGGGGTCGTCCCGCCCCCCCCAGCCCCCGCTCTCCGGTCCCCGGCGTGGCAGGGTCCAGCCCCCGTCTCCTGCGTCCTACCCTCGCCTGCAACAAACAACAGGATGCTCCGTCTGAGTCCAGCGTTGAGGGGAGACAGGCTCGGGGCTTTGCTCACGGCCGGCAGGTTCCTGCTGCATAGCCCCTGTCTCCAGCCCTGGCCCGGCCCCCCAGCCTGCAGCGGTGTGGGGAGGGGCCGTCCGGGAGCAGGGTATCGCTGGGCCCTAATTCCGTTAATTTGTCCCTGCGGGGGACCCCTCCCCGCCCCCAGGCGTGGCCCCCACATTGCAGCAGAGTCCAAATGGGGATCAGTGGGGGGCAACGGGCCTGGGTCGCGGCCGGGGGAATCGGCCTGGGGCCTGGCCGGGTACCAGGGTGATGGGCACAGTCGATGGCTAGCTATAGATCCCTGTGTGTCTCAGAGCAGTCCCCAGCCGGCACCGCCAGTTCCCACACTGCCCGCCGCCCCGCACTGGCCCCGGAGACGTGGAAAGGACGGGGGGTTGGGGGGAGGAGCCTGACCGGGGCACACTGCGGTCCAGGGGGCCCTGGAGGACCATTGCCAGCACCCCCAGCTGCTCTCAGCGGGACAGGGGCAGGGGCTGGGACAGGGCAGAGCAGAGTCCTTCTTGCCCCCTCTGTCTGTGGGGCTGGGGAGTGGGGAGGGAGGGGCAGGCCTGGGGTCCCTGGCAGAGCCCTGGGTGGGGCTGGGTCGCTGTCACGGGTGCCGCTGGCCGGGGGGGTGCTGAATGCCGGCCCAGCTGGGGCCAGGACCAGTCACTCAGTGTGTTGTGTGCGGCTTGTTCCCCAGGGTAACTCACAGCCGAGTGGAGCTGCGGGCAGGGTCCTGATGCAGCCCCCTCCCACCCGGGCCAGTGACCCCCCAGGCAGGAAAGGTGGGTCCCGGACCCCAGGCAGCCCCTTTGCGGGATGCCCTGTGCTCTCCCTGCACGGGGGTTGGGATCTAGGGAGAGAAAAGCCCCCCAGGGCCCCAGCCAACTCTGAGTCGCGCAGGGCCGTACGCTGTACCGTGGTCCACAGGGCCTGCCCCGAAGCCCTGGCAGGAAGCCCTGCTCCACCTTGGCCCCGTTGCCCTTGCTACCCGCCCGTGTTCGGGGTCCCTCCTTAGCCCTGCCCAGAGCTCAGCCCCTGCTGCTCCGGGGCTCCCCAAACACCCGCTGGCGGATCGTGGCCTCCGGGAAGGAGGTGCCCAGAACTGAGTCTCCCGGGGAGGGGCTGGCAGCTCTGGGCCAGGAGGCTGCTGGGCTGGGGGGTCTCCCCGGAGCTGTGCAGAGGGACGTCCCCCCCGGGCGGGACGTCCTGCTTCCATGGGCACAGCCCCCAGCCCTCCTCTTCTCCTGGGCTCAGCGGATCGGGTCCCTGCAGCGCATCTCTCCAGGGGTGAGCTGAGCCCTGGGGCCCTGGGCTATCAATAGCCTTGTCCATGACCGAAGCGAGCGGTTAGCCGGTGAGTCTCTGCAGCCGGGCTCCTGACACCATGGCTGTCCTCGCCCCCAGGGCCTGGCAGTGCGTAGGGGGATGCAGGCCATGGGCTCTGTCTCACGCTTCCTGAGTCAGCAGGCTCCCCGTCTCCGATCCAAGGGGTCCCCCGTCCCCGAAGTGCCCCCCCCCCACGGGCCACGCCCAGCCCTCTGGGCACTGCACAGGGCACCAACTCTGGCACACACTGACCCAGCCTGTTTGCTTGGTGCCTGTGAAGCCGGGAGGGCTCCTTCCCCCCGCCCGGCCCCTAATCCTGCTCAAACATCGCCAGCGGAGGAGCGGCCCTGTTTGCTTAGCGTAGGGGAGAACATGGTGGGAACCTGCCGCGGGGCCCGCAGGGCTACGGGGTCCGTGCCCATGGGTCATGGGGGCCGTGCTGACCTGGGGAGGGGGCTGCCCCCGGGCACACCAAGGCCCCACAGCCCAGGCCAGAGGCCGGCCCAGCCAGCTCCTGTGCTTTGGTTCTTCCCAGCTCCTGAGGGGACAGCTGGGAGGCCAAAGCCAGGCCGGTGCTGGGCCAGGAACTGCTGGCGGGGGGCGTGGTGGGATGGTGCCTGCTGGTACCGCACCCTCAGGGGAGTGGACAGGCTCCCTTCAGGTACCAGGAGGGGCGGAGTCAAAATCACGAGGGGGCGGAGTCACAGGCAGGGGGGGCGGAGCTGCAGCCAGGAAATAGATGGCATTGCTGGGGAAGGAGGGCCCCCATCCAGGGCAGAGTGGGGCCTGGCTGACCCTCCACTCCACTGCCTCAGCTCCGTGGGGCAGGGCCCTCATCTTCATCCCAGCCAGCGTGGGGCCCTGTTTCCGAAACGTGCCCAGTGCCCGCGCAGCCCGGCTGGGGCATGGGGGGATACCGAGGGGTGGTTGTCACCGCCAGCCAAGGGGCAATGGAGTCCTGCTGGGGGACTCTCTGCCCTGCCACTGCGGGCACATGCCCTGGCCGTGGGGGAGGCTCCGTCTCTGTGCCCCCGGGGTCTGTGCAGCGAACTGGCAGACTCCGGAGCGAGCTCGGGAGCTCGGCTTCCACCCTGGTCACGCATGGAGGAGACCGAGGGCCTGCTCAGAGTCCCGAGCCACCCATGCTACACTCATGGGTTGCGACCACCTGAGACACAGCTTGGCTCGGCCCATCCCGGCAGCGCTAGGCAGTGCCCAGTGCTGGCTCACAGGCAGCAAGGGCTGGAGCAGGGGGCGCGGGAGCCGGTAAAGGAGAAGACGTTCAGGGGCCCGGAGGTCCGGGGGCCCGTCAGGCTGGTGGCACGAAGCGGAGGTGGCGGCGGCCCCCATGCCAGCGCTCACCTTGGCACATGGGTGTGTGCGAGCGTGTGTACGTGACTCGCGAGCGTGCGATGCCCCGGCCTCCAGCCGGCGGGAGTGACTCAGGCCTCGTGCGGCTATCTCCAGCCCCGGGATTGATTTGTTTAGCTCCAGAGCATGGGTGGGAACTGGGAGAATTATTGGAAACCGCTGAGCGTCCGTCCTGCCCCCTGCAGACGCTGGCGCTCTCCTGGGCAGGGATGGAGCCTCTCACCTGCAGCAGCAGCTGAAAGCGCTGGGCAGGGGACTGGGGGTCCCTGGGCCATCGTTGGAGCTGCAGCTGTGGGGCAGGGGGAGTCCGTGCCTAGCCGGGCTCTGGGGATCAGCCCTCCGAGAGCTCGGCCCATCCCTGGACAGGTGGTGCTAAGGGAGGGGCCTGGGGAATTCCCTGCCCCCGTGGAGGGTGAATTTGGGACAGTTGGTCCAGGCACAGCCCAGGGAGGGGCCACGCTGGCTTCCCAGCAGCCCAGGGCCCAGTCGCTGGGCACACGCCCAGCTGCAGCGGGGTCAGTCCCCAGGGAAGCGTTCACATGGCATCTCGCAGGGATGGGGGCGGCCGGAGCCCCAGGAGTCTTGACCCTCAGCTCCTCCGTTCTCCCCCGGCTGGGCCTCACGCCCTGATCCACGGATCCCCCTGCCCCATGACAGGGTCTGGCTGGCCCCGGCCCCGTGAGCTCGGCGCTTGTGACTTACGCTTTGGGGCTGGAACGTCGTGCCCCCGAGAGGACGCGGAACCCCCCGCCTCCCTCCCGGCCTGGCATTACTGGCTGCTTCCCGCAGAGCAGCGCCGGGGCTAAGGTGGGGAACAGCCGGCCCAACACAAGGCAGCTGATTCCCTGCGTCAGCGTCTTGCCGCAGGCTGGGCTCGGCAAGAGGCTGCCGGGGCCCTATGGAGTGAGACCCCAGCCCTACAGAGCGAGACCCCAGCCCTACGGAGTGAGCCCCGGCCCTACGGAACGAGCGCCCAACCCTACAGAACGAGCCCCCAGCCCTACGGAATGAGCCCCCGGCCCTACAGAGCGAACGAGCCCCCAACCCTACGGAGCGAGCCCCTGGCCCTATGGAACGAGCCCCCGGCCCTACGGAGCGAGCCCCCAACCCTACGGAATGAGCCCCCAGCCCTACGGAGTGAACGAGCCCCCAGCCCTACGGAGCGAGCCCCCAACCCTACGGAACGAGCCCCCAACCCTACGGAATGAGCCCCCGGCCCTACGGAGCGAGCCCCCAACCCTACGGAATGAGCCCCCGGCCCTACGGAGCGAGACCCCAACCCTACGGAGCGAGCCCCCGGCCCTACGGAGCGAGACCCCAACCCTACGGAGCGAGCCCCCGGCCCTACGGAGCGAGCCCCCAACCCTACGGAGCGAGCCCCCGGCCCTACGGAGCGAGCCCCCAACCCTACGGAGCGAGCCCCCAACCCTACGGAGCGAGCCCCCGGCCCTACGGAGCGAGCCCCCAACCCTACGGAGCGAGCCCCCAACCCTACAGAGCGAGCCCCCGGCCCTACGGAATGAGCCCCCAACCCTACGGAGCGAGACCCCAACCCTACGGAGCGAGCCCCCGGCCCTACGGAGCAAGCCCCCAACCCTACGGAGCGAGCCCCCGGCCCTACGGAGTGAGCCCCCAACCCTACGGAGCGAGCCCCCGGCCCTACGGAGCGAGCCCCCAACCCTACGGAATGAGCCCCCGGCCCTACGGAGCGAGCCCCCGACCCTATGGAGCGAGCCCCCGGCCCTACGGAGCGAGCCCCCAACCCTACGGAGCGAGCCCCCGGCCCTACGGAGCGAGCCCCCAACCCTACGGAGCGAGACCCCAACCCTACGGAGCGAGCCCCCGGCCCTACGGAGCGAGACCCCAACCCTACGGAGCGAGACCCCAACCCTACGGAGCGAGCCCGCAGCCCTACAGAGCGAGCCCCCGGCCCTACGGAATGAGCCCCCAACCCTACGGAGCGAGCCCCTGGCCCTACGGAACGAGCCCCCGGCCCTACGGAGCGAGCCGCAGCCCTTCAGAGCGAGCCCCCAACCCTTCGGAGCGAGCCCCTGGCCCTACGGAGCGAGCCCGCAGCCCTACGGAGCGAGCCCCCAACCCTTCGGAGCGAGCCCCCGGCCCTACGGAGCGAGCCCCCAACCCTACGGAGCGAGACCCCAACCCTACGGAGCGAGCCCGCAGCCCTACAGAGCGAGCCCCCGGCCCTACGGAATGAGCCCCCAACCCTACGGAGCGAGCCCCTGGCCCTATGGAACGAGCCCCCGGCCCTACGGAGCGAGCCCCCGGCCCTACGGAGCGAGCCCGCAGCCCTACAGAGCGAGCCCCCAACCCTTCGGAGCGAGCCCCTGGCCCTACAGAGTGAGCCCGCAGCCCTACGGAGCGAGCCCCCAACCCTACGGAATGAGCCCCCGGCCCTACGGAGCGAGCCCCCGGCCCTATGGAACGAGCCCCCAACCCTACGGAGCGAGCCCGCAGCCCTACAGAGTGAGCCCCCGGCCCTACGGAGCGAGCCCCCGGCCCTATGGAACGAGCCCCCTGCCCTGCGGAGCGAGCCCCCGGCCCTACGGAGCGAGACCCCAGCCCTATGGAGCGAGCCCCCAACCCTACGGAGCGAGCCCGCAGCCCTACAGAGTGAGCCCCCGGCCCTACGGAGCGAGCCCCCGGCCCTACGGAGCGAGCCCCCGGCCCTACGGAGCGAGCCCGCAGCCCTACAGAGTGAGCCCCCGGCCCTACGGAGCGAGCCCGCAGCCCTACAGAGTGAGCCCCCGGCCCTACGGAGCGAGCCCGCAGCTGGGCAGGTATTGATTGACTCTGGGAGTGGGCAGGGACCCAGGGCCAGACAGGAGACGAGGGGCAGCGGGCTGGTTCATGTCGGCTCAGGCCTGGCCCGGGTGCAGGTTGGACAGGCCCCGAGGTTGGGGGTGTGGGCGGGGCTCCTGAGGGCCCTGGGCTTTGCCCTCGCAGCCCTTCCATAGCTTCCGTGTTGGGGGAAACTGACACCCCCTTGCTCCTGACTCTCCCAGGGGCCCACAGCTGGGCTGGGTGCGAGACTGGGGCTGCCAGGGAGTGGGGCCGGGAGCTGGGCTGGCCCCTCGGGATCGCTGGCCTCCCAAAGGGGCTATGGGGGCCGACCCCTCCGTGAAGACACTAGCACCGGCTAAAGGTTGCCCTTGTTTGCTCGCCGCCCCTGCCCTGGGCTGGCAGCCTGTCCCCTGCTGGCATGCTGCCCCCCCCCCCCCCCCCCGGTTAATGAGTAGCTCCCAGGTACACAGCTGGAGGGTCATTAAACAGCCGCCAACAAGCCCCTGGCTTCCCCGGAACAAAGGGGGCTGAGTCACTCTGTTTGCCCTGCCATAATATTGACTGGGCCTGAGCAAGGGAATGTTTGGGGAGCAGGGCAGGATGGCAGGTAGCGGGGGTGGGGCAGGCCCCGGGTGCCCCGCCCAACCCCTGCTGATTGGCCTGGGGGGCGGCCTGGGGGGCGGGGAACAAGCCCAGAAAGGACAATAAAGGCGCCTGAGTCACATTCCCATGGCAGAGCCCTGGCCGGGGTCCCAGCTGGCGCCACCAGAGCGAGCGCAGTGGGCGCGGCGGCATTGCACCAGCTCACCCCAGGGGGGCAGGTGAGCCCCGGGGCCGCCCCCTCGGCGCCCATGCGGCTGGGTGGGGAATGGCCCCGCTCTGCAGCCACCGCTGAAATGCAGCTGCCTCTGGGGTGGAGGGCAGACGTGTGGAGCAGGTTTCTGGGGCTGAAGAACAGCTTCCCCTGCAGAGACCCCCCGGGAGGTGCCAGGGCCCCCCACTCTAATTGTCACCCCCCCCCCATCCAGACACTGGGCCTTCCTGTTGGAACATCAGACCCTCAGATTCCAGCCCCGGGCCCCTGGACACGCAGTGGTGACCTCATCCCCCCGGCCCCTGTCACCTGCTCTCCCGGTGCTGCTGGGAGCCGGTGGCTCCGGGGCAGGATCTGCCCTGCGGGCCGCAGGCCGCCTGAGCCCTCTGGTTTCTCACAGACAGTTTGGCGGGGGGGGGGGGGGGGAGGACTTCCCAGGGAGCTGCCTGAGCAAGGGCAGCCCGGGACATGCCCTGGGTGACGGGCCCCTGGCGGTGCAGAGCCGCAAACCCAGCCAGCCCCGCCCCAGGGCTCAGCGGCCCCCTCGGGCCTGGGCGGGGTGCAGAGTCTGCACGTCTCTGCCGGGAGCAGCCCCAGCTCCTGGGTGCTGAGCGCTGGGCCCACGGGGGGCTGCGGTTCTGTGTGCCGGGCCCGCCCTGGCGCTGTCCGTGAAGCCAGTGGGTTGGGTTGGGCGCAGCTCGGAGCAGCCCCCAGAGAACAGGCCCCCCCGGGGCTGGGCGCTGCGTGAGAACGGCCCTGCCCCCAGCGCTCGTAAGTCAGACACTTGGCAGGTCCCCGCTCCCCGGGCAGCGGGCCCCACAGCGCTCTGGGGGCCGGGGTCACCCAGGCTTCCCGGCCGTGTTAGCTCCATCGCTGGCTCCCTCCACGTTTCTTGGAGCTGGTGAGCCAGGCTGGGCAGCCGGGGCAGGGTGGGCGCGGGGTTGTGAGGATCTGCTCCAGTGGGGCCGTTCGAGTCCCGGGGTCTGGGCAGAGCGGTGCTGTCCGTGGCCCCTCCACGTGCCGGCTGGCGCAGCTCCCCTCCGGTCAGGCGCTGGGAACCAAGCCCTTTCCTCTTGGAAAACACAGCGTCCAGCAGTGACCTCTGCGAGCCCCCCTCCGCTGCGGGCTTGGCAGCAGCCCAGTCCCTCCTTCCCCTCTCCCCCCCCCCGGGAATCACCATAATAAACAAAGCGCCCCGCCTGGAGCCCGCCCCGCTGGCCACACCGGAGTTATTTCTGGCCGCGGGAGCCAGGAAAGCCGGACCCCAGCTAACCCTGTCCCGTGCCTCTTCTGTCAGGGAGGCCCCTGCCCCCGCGTGGGGCGAAGGGGGACCGTCCCGTGCCCCCTCTCCAGAGAGCCGGGCCCCTGCCTCTAGTCACCGTTCTGCTGCTACGGACTGGCCCGGCCCAGGGTTCTTCTGCCAAGGTCGGGCCCCATGGCGCCAGGCACGGCACAGACCTCCGGCCAGGGCGTGTGCCCCCCTGCTTACCTGGGCCTGCCCCCCGGAGGTGCGGCCTGGCCCGCTCTCTGCGGTGCACTGACCTTGCATTTGACGCCTGGCAGAGCAGCCCGAGGACATGCAAGCGCTGGGCCCGGTGGGCGGGCGTCTGCCTTGGCTGTGCTCTTGCCCGTGGGCCGTGGGTTCGAGCCCTGGGCCAGGAGAAGCGTCTGGTCCTTGGGGCTGAATCCGCAGGAGTATTTTGCAGGTGGGGGCCGGTGGAGCAGACACAGGGTCTCCTAGGCAGGCACGCTCACTAATGCCGTATTGCACCCCATGCCCATGGTCCTGCCCCCCGATTGGTCCGGGTAGTGCCCCTGCACGGAGGCCCAGTGATCTCCCCCTGCACTGGTGTTACCACCTTCCCAGACTCCCCTCAGCGGGGCCTGCGACCCCCATGTCGCCAGCGAGCTCCACCAGCGGGGGAGAGGAGAGGAATCCTTCCCCGGTCTGCCAGGCCGCGAGGGCACCGGGGCTCTGCTGTTGGCACTTGGGGGCTGCGAATTCCCCTCCTCATGAGCCGTCTGGGCCTTGGACCACAGCAACTCGCCCTGCGCCCTCACAGCCAGGCGGGGGTGGGGACCCCTCAGCTCGGGATCCGGGGAGCAGGCAATGCCAGGCCCCCTCTCGCCCTGGTGCTGCCAGGTCGGCTGCGTTGCCAGCAGCGTCCATCGCGGTGGATGTGGGGGGAGAGGCGTCTCTCCAGGGCCAGCCCCAATCCCAGGGCAGCTGTGACTGTCTGCAGAGGGGCCCTGAACTGTCCTCTGGACTCCAAGAGCAGCCTGGGCAGGGGGCTGAGCCCCGGGGTCGTTCCTGACGGCCTGGGGATGCTGAGTGAGAACAGCCGAGCCAGGAGGCCCCTGCGTGTGGATCTGTGTGTCTGGCGGAGACACTCGCCGGGGAGAGGGGCTGGGCAGACCCCGCAAGGCTGCAGCTGAAGTCACCAATGGGGACAGAGGGGAGAGGGCCCGTGGGGCGGGTTACCTGGGTCTCTCTCTCCTGTGTAACCTCGGCCATCGCCCCCTGGCCACGGTGCCCCCCGAGAACGACCCTCCTGTGCTCTCTTGTGGGGACCAGCCCAGACCCACAGGCACCGACTTCCACTGGCACCAGTAGATACTTCATGTAAATTAAACGCGGAGCCCACCGGACGGGTGGCCAGGCCCCGGGCAGTGTGGGTGCCACTGAAAATCAGATCCTGTGTCGCCTTTGGCACACGGGCCGTAGGGTACCTACCCCCGATCTATCCCCCCCCCCCATCTCTCCTCTTGCCCCCGGCCCCAGACCAGAGGACTGCAAGGAAGAGTCAATCCCAGAGGCCCCTGTGGGGTCAGTTACTTTCCCAGGCCTGGCTCTGTGGCAGGTGTCCAGGGAGCGGGTCGTTACCTCTAATTTCGGGCCCTTCCTAGCATAGCGACACAAAAGCGCCTCTCCGCAGGGGGTGCAGGGTGGGGAAGGCAGAAGCAAAGGCCTCCTGCAGCCTGGCATTCCACAGAGAAGTCCTGCCAGGCCTTAGGGCTAGGGCAGCTCCTGGCCCAGGTAATCACAGGGCCCGTTAACGAGGCCCCGGGTCCCCCCTGCTCTTTGGGGCCTGAGGAGGGTCCCGGGGGATGGGAAATGGCTGGCAATCCAATTAACCTGGCAGCTAAATGACAGGTTGCAGCGCGGCGGGACCCGGCCCTACCTGTCCCGGCTGCAGGTGGGAGCCTAGAAAGGCCCCGGCCCCTGCTGAGTCCCGCAGGCCAAAGGAGCCGGGGGCAGCAGGGGCTGGCTGGAAGGGCTCGTGGGTCTCCAAGGCACATTTGGCTCCCCCCAGGCCTGCCCCCGCCCGGCGGACACACAGCTCGGACCCAGCTCCAAGCGGGATTCTCGGGCCAGCACTGACCTGAGCCTGGACCCCACAGCGGGTCTGGGGCGCCCATATTCAGGGGAACGGGGGCAAAGGGGATGTTGGGGGAAGCCCTGTGGGTGTCACAGCCACGTGCACAGGGCTGGGGCCCAGCTGGAAGAGCCGTGACAGCGCCCGGGTCACTGAGATCGGCTGTTCGCTGACACACCCGTCAGCCCAGAGCAGGGCCTCTCCCGCCTTCTCCCGCCGGGCCCCCGGCCTCCGCCCGCTGTCGTCCAGGGATCTCACAGCCCCGCTGCAGTGGGACACCAGGACTCCTGGGTTCTGCTCCCAGCTCTGAACCAGGCTCCGGGGCCAAGGGAGATCCCCGAGGGGCAGGGCTCGGTAACGTCACTGCGACGGGGCTAGGCAGGGTCGGGCACGGGGAGGGGAGCGCTGACCGTGCTCCCCATGGAGAGCTGCGAGGGCCTCATCTCCATGGCTGGGCTGCAAGCCGGGCATCGCACGCCGGCTGAACCCCCTTTGGGGCAGAAAAGACGTGGGGCCGTGCCTGGCGCGGGGCAGGTTCTCCCCCCGGGGCCTCACTGTGCCCAGCTTTCAGGATCCCGACCGGCTAACGGCATCCAATGTGCTGGGAGCCCTGCTGTCCCCCTGCCCCCCGGCCCCTTCGGCCTGCCCTGATCCCCCCCCCCCCCGGGGTTCCCCCGCGGCACTGCCAGACCCTCCTCTCGCCAGCCAGCCCCTGCTGCCCCCCAGCCCCTTCGGCCTGCCCTGTTCCCCCCGTGGGGTCCCCCTCACGGCACTGCCAGACCCTCCTCTCGCCAGCCAGCCCCTGCTGCCCCCCAGCCCCTTTGGCCTGCCCTGATCCCCCCCCCCCCGGGGTTCCCCCGCGGCACTGCCAGACCCTCCTCTCGCCAGCCAGCCCCTGCTGCCCCCCAGCCCCTTCGGCCTGCCCTGATCCCCCCCCGGGGTTCCCCCGCGGCACTGCCAGACCCTCCTCTCGCCAGCCAGCCCCTGCTGCCCCCCAGCCCCTTCGGCCTGCCCTGATCCCCCCCCCTCGGGGTCCCCTCACGGCACTGCCAGACCCTCCTCTCGCCAGCCAGCCCCTGCTGCCCCCCAGCCCCTTTGGCCTGCCCTGATCCCCCCCGTGGGGTCCCCCTCACGGCACTGCCAGACCCTCCTCTCGCCAGCCAGCCCCTGCGGAGCCCAGCATCACAAACCTGCCTTGGCCCGTGGCCTGCGGGACTCAGCAGGGGCCGGGGCCTTTCTAGGCTCCCACCTGCAGCCGGGACAGGTAGGGCCGGGTCCCGCCGCGCTGCAACCTGTCATTTAGCCGCCAGGTTAATTGGATTGCCAGCCATTGCCCATCCCCCGGGACCCTCCTCAGGCCCCAAAGAGCAGGGGGGACCCGGGGCCTCGTTAACGGGCCCTGTGATTAGCTGGGCGGGGAGGTGGCTCCTGGGCTGAGACTGGCTCCGGCTCCAGGCGCTGGGATGGGGGCCGCGGGGGGTGCAGTGTGACGGGTGGGCGGCTGGACCCGAGTCAAGCAAGTGATGTCACGAGATGGGGCTCGGGTTCACCACCCCCCACGCCAGGCTGCAACATGCGCAGCCGGAAGCTGGGCCCAGCCCCCGGACAGGAGCTGCCGCTGCTGGGTGAGTGCGGAGTGGGCTGGAAAAGAACCAAAGAACGGCCAGACTGGGTCAGACCAACGGTCCGTCCAGCCCGGTCTCCTGTCTGCCGACAGCGGCCAATACCAGGTACCCCAGAAGGAATGAACAGAACTGGGAATCCAGTGATCCATCCCCTGTCCCCCATTCCCAGCTTCTGACAAACAGAGGCTAGGGACACCAACCCTGCCCAGCCTGGCTAATAGCCGTGGATGGACCTGTCCTCCATGAACTTATCTAGTGCTTTTTGAACCCTGTTATAGTCTTCACAACATCCTCTGGCAAGGAGTTCCACAGGTTGACTGCCTGTTGTGTGGAAAAATATTTCCTTTTGTTTGTTTTAAACCTGCTGCCCATTAATTTCATTGGATGACCCCTTAGTTCTAAGTGTTATGAGAAGGAGTAAATAACACTTGTTTATTCACTGTCTCCACACCACTCATCATTTTATCACCTCTAGCATATCCCCCCTTAGTCGTCTCTTTTCCAAGCTGAGAAGTCCCAGTCTCATTAATCTCTCCTCGGAAGGCAGCTGTTCCATACCCCTCATCATTTTTGTTGCCCTTTTTTGAGTCCAAGAGCTCTTGATTGGGACGGGGCGGTTGCTCTGATTTTGCTTTAAAAACGGCTTTGGTTTGGCTGCACTTGCTTGCAAACCGGTGTGACATTCCCCTGCTCGCAGGCTGCTCCCGTCGGCTCCGGTCCTGTTCCATCGCCCGGTGCTTCCCTGAGCCCCTGTCTACACACACGTTAGCATCGGTTTCATTAAACTGGGCCAGCCTGCACCCAGCCCCCAGCGCGGAGGCAGCCGAAGCGGTGCGAAGGGGAGCGTGTTCTGTGTCCCCGTGTGAGGGGTGTAAGGCCCGGCCGTGGGGCTGTAACGATGGCAGGGGGGTTTCCGTGGCTGTCGGTAACCCGCTCTGTGGGCAGTGGCAAGTCAGAGGTGCCGGCGCAGTGCTCAGCCCCGTACCGCTCCCCCCGCCTTGCTGCCCGGGCCGCTCCCGGCAGGTCAGAGATGCCAGCGTGCAGGTGGGCGCTGGAAGGAAACGGCGCAGTGTCGGAGCGGGTCTGCGCTGGGCTTTGGGAAGGGAGCCAGGCCCAGGTCTCCAGGTCGCTGACCGTGAAGGAAACTTGGTCCAAAGCCAGAGGCATCCCAGCCTGCGGACGCACGGACGTTTCCATGGCAGCCGGCTCCTCGCTTGGGTTGGGTTTGGAACCCGGAACTGGGGGGTGAGGCTGGTGCATTTCAGCTCTGGCCCGTAACGTCTCCTTGAGCCGGCGCCGGCACCAAGCTTTGAGAAATAGACCCCAGGCTTGGTTCAGAGCCCGGAGCTTCCACCCGGCCCAGCTGTTCCCGCAGTTAATTCTCTGCAGGGGGGAAAATGGCACCTAACTTCTAGTCTGAATTTGTCTGGCTCCAGGAGCAGCCCGTCAGCCCCTCGTCCATTAGCCTGCAGAGCCCCCGCTCCCGGAAAGCTCCTCCCCAGGCAGGGGGCCAGCTCCGAGCTGCTCTTGGGTAAACTCGGTGAGTCTCCCGCGAGGCAGGTTTCCGGGTGGCGAGTTGTTCTCATGGCTCTTCTCTGAGCCCGTTCCGCGGTGCCAACGACCGGTCTGATGCTGCACACCAGAGTGGGACGCAGTGCCCAGGGATGGGCTCACCAGCGCCGAATACAGTGTTGACACCGGCACCCGGCTGCTCCTCGCTGTCCCCCTGTGACGGAGTAGGAATACTGTGTGTGTGCCTCAGTTTCCCTATGGATTTCTTGAGAGTCTATGTGAAGGAATAGGGGCTGATAGTGTTGCAAAGCAGAGCCTCTCTGCAGGTGTCCATACCTGAAGCTGTAATCTGACCCCAAGTGGGGGAGGGAAGTCACCTGACCTGACTGAGCCAGGGGGGAGGAGGGGCTGGAGAGTGCGTTTCGGTTTGGGGTCTGAAGCTGGCTGGAGTCAGGCAGGGAAGGGCAGAGGAGCTATCTCGCTCTCTGGCCCCCAAAATGGATCCAGCTGAGGGGTCGCGTTTGCTGTATGGTCTGGGTTAGACCAGATAGAGGTCATCGAATAAACCTCTGTTTTACTGGCTGGCTGAGAGTCACGTCTGACTGTGGAGTTGGGGTGCAGAACCCATGGGCTCCCCCAGGACCCCGCCCAGGCGGGCTTGCTGGGGGAAGCGCACGGAGGGGCAGAAGGTGCTGAATGCTCCGAGGTCAGACCCAGGAAGGTGGAAGTGGGGACCCGTGAAGCTCCTGGCCTGGGAAACAGGCTGTGTACAGAGAGGGGACACTTCACCCGAGGTCCTGTCTGGCTTCCTAGGGAGCGGTTCCAGACCATCGCCCGGGCACTCCGTGTCACCCCCCCTTCCAGCATGGCAGGGGGGCTCCAGTTTGTTAGTGTCACCCGGGACCCGGAGTCCTTCTCAGCATTGCCGCTCGCCGGGGTCTGGGAGCCTGCCCTGGGAGCCTGCCCTGCGGTAGGACCTGTCATGTTGTCCTCATTTCCCCTGTTACCAAGTGATGCTGATCACTCCAGCCTTGGTCACGACTCCGCCACACCTGGAAACGGGTATTTGTAAAACACGGCCGAGCACCGGGCAGAGACCAGCCCCCCGGCCCCCCAGGGGAGCCCCCCCAGCGGACACTGATTCCCCTCTGGGGACCTCTCAGCGAAGCAGCGTCTCGCCCCCGGCAGACGGGCTGCCCTGATTTTCGTATGGGTGTCGCAGACATGGAGCCCGACTCTGCTCCCTGGCCCGGAGGACCGGCCAGGAGTCACCCCACTGTGTGCGCTGACGGAGAGCGGGCTCTGTCTGTGAGCCCCATATCTCACCCCCCGTCTTCCAGAGCCCCCCCTTTGTAGATCGGGCCCCAGCCAGCCTTACAGGTCGGCGACTGCCCAGGGATCCGAGGTCGGGAGTCAAGGGCAGGGTGAGCCTGGGTGTGAAGCTGTGGAATGGAGCCCAGGCCCGGCCTGGGGGAGGCAGCAGGGCCCAGGGACAATGCAGGGGCTGAGGGAGGCAGCAGGGACTCAGACCCAAAATACAGGTTTGCCTGGAGGCTGGCCCTGCCCGGGGCTCCAGGAGCGGGTCCCTCTGGGGCTCTCCCGGCTCCCCTGACAGAGAAGCGCTCGATGAATCATGCTCCTGGCGGCCAGCCCAGGCCTGACGTGCGGAGCCGGGAGAGGCGGCAGGTTTCCCTCAGCGCTCCCGGGCTCTGCCGTGACTCAGAGCGGCTGGCTGGGACCGGGGCCAAGGGCCCTGCGGCTGCTGTCCCGTGGCTGGGGGGACCCGGCCTGCCCACCGAGGCCAGGGGAAGCTGAGTGGGTGTGGAGCTGCCTCCTGCCCGTCTCCCCATACCCAGCAGGTCCCCAGGGAGGGCCCCTGTCGCAGGCGGGGTCCCGCTGGCACGGCAGGTCCCTTGCGGGCGAGCGACAGAGGGAGCCCGGGGCGGACGACCCTACGTGGTGGTGGCAGCCCCCATGGGAGCGGCAGGGGCTGAGTGGGGGGGAGTGTTGGAGGCCCTCGGGGCAGGGCTGGGGAAGGGGGCAGAGCAGGGAACCGGCCCGGCTGGATGGGGAAGAGTCAGTGGCTGAGCTGGCAGCCGGGACACCGTAGCAAGAACCAGCAGGACTTGGCCAGCAGGCCGGGCCGGGGGCAGGGCCGGGAGGCGCGTGAGCTTCCCAGGCAGCTCCTGGCCCCACGTGCGGCTGCGGGAATTGGGGATGGGGCGGGGGGAAGGGGACTCAGGGACCAGCCCCCCTCCCGCTGACTCCAGCCCAGGGCTCTGCAGGGGGCGGGCTGGCCCGTCCCCTCCCTGCAGTGGGTCCCTTCTGATTCTCGTGGGAGGGGGGGGGGGCGGGGAGGGCTGGGAACCTGCCCCGGCCTCTCCCTGAGGCTGCCCCATGCACCCTGCTGAGGGGCAGGTGGGGGCGGGGACCGAGGCTGCCAGAAGCCCTGGGAGTGACCCCAGGGCACATGGAGCCGGGAGGCTGGGGGGTCCCCACCTGACCTGGCCGGTCTTGTCCTCGGCCATTTCACCTCCCGTCGGGGGATTCCCGAGGCTGCATCCAGCCAGGCTCCCGCCTCCAACACACACTTGTTATCCTTACCCACCAGCGCGGGTACACACCTCACTGTTTGCACACTCACTCCCAGTCACCACTCGTGCACACACTCGTGCAGACACAGGCACGCACACGCACGGCAGCTCAGGCTGGCGGGGGGGGGGGGTCACCTCAGCCCTGCTCTCTATTGCCAGGTACCCGCTGCGAGGGCTGAGCCAGCTGGCGTCGGCAAACTGGCCCCGACTTGCCGGGGGCTCTGAGTCACCCGGCCAGGCCCAGAGGTGCTGGGGCACCAAGCGCTCCAGAAAGCCAGGAGCCGGCTTTGCCGGCTGCCCTCCCTCCACCCACCCCGGCAGAGCCCAGGGGTGTCCGCGGCTCCCCCGAAGTGGGGAGATGGGAGTTCGGCTGTCGGAGGGGCCTGCACAGGCCTCTCCGCACATCTTCCCTTGAAGGCCTGCACATGGGGTGGGTGGTTGCTGGGAAGGGGCCAATGGGGCCCCACATCCCTGCAGGCCCTGACCCACTGGTGCTTGGTGATGCCCTGTCCGGGGCTGGGGGACAGGTTGGCTCAGCGTTTGCTCTGAGCCGCCAGGTCTGGGGCCCCCAGGTCGTCCCTCTCCACCAGCGAGGGCGGCTGGGGAGGCTGCTGGGGTCGCTGATCACCGACGCGCTCGTGACACGAATGGATGGGAAACGCCATACAAGGGCACAGACCACGCAGGGGCCAGTCCTGCTCCTGCCATAGCTCGAGGGCAGCATCTCCCGGGGCAGAGCTGGAGACAGAAAACCATCGAGCGACCCAGCCTGTGCCCAGCTTGCTGTCACTGGTCACACAGCTGCCAGGGCTGGGTCGGGGGGGGGGCACTGGAGGGGCAGTGGGTGCAGGGCTGGGGTCCCCTCCCCCGCCGTGGGAGCCAGGGTGCCGAAACGGGTGCTGCGGGCAGCACAGAGCCAGGACAGTGTCCGAGGGCACCCAAAGGCCTCTCAGGAAGCCAGGCCGGCTCCAGGCCCGGCAGGGGCGGGCGGAGGTGGAAGTGGAGGTGGCGGCGGGCGGGGGGGTGCAGCCAGGCCAGGTAAACAGCCAGCTTGGCACGGGAGCCCTGGTGACTCAACGGCAGGAGGAATGTGGAAAATGCAGCGCGACCGACCGGCCATGTGAGGCCCAGGCAGGGCCGGGCCCGCACCGCGGCGGCCGGGCTGGGGAGCGTGGGCTGGGTCGGAGGGGTGCTGGGAAGCTCTAATTACCTGCGTTGGCAGGTGACCTGGAGCAGCCGGGTCGGGTGCAGCTCACCCTGCTTTGCATCCATTGGGCAATCCCCCGCACCCGCTCTGGGGATAGACAGGGCATGGCTGGCAGTCAGCCCAGTTCACCCCTTTACCACCCGCAGCCCCCTTCCCACGCTATCCTGGCTGTCTGGAGCGACTCCAGGGGGCAAATCATGGGGCTGTTTGGCTGTGCCCACCAGCTGCAATACATGGGGCAGGTGAGGGGCATGGTCCCCCCCACAGAGAACCTCCTGCTCGCTCCTTCTGCAGCTCCAGGGCCAGGGGGCTGCAAAGGTCCTGCTGCAGGGAGTTCCACAGGTGGCTATTCTGCAGACAAGGCACTAGTCTCCAGAGGGGAAGGTGATGGGGAAGGCTGGCAGCTTCCAGGCCACACTGACGCCCGGGATGTTTGGAACCTGCAAATCCATGGCAACTAAACAGGGCAGGGAACATCCTGGACACCTTATCAGTTGGGGCTGGCCTTACTAATCCGCGCCCAGCAGGGTCTGATTAGCTGGGCTGGGAGTGGGCAGGCGAGGCCAGGCCCTGGTGACTGTGGCAGAGGTGACCAGCTGTGCCGCTCCCAGGTTCTCCGACGGCAGAGTCCACACGGGATCTAGTTCCCGCCTCCACATAGGCAGGGCGTGTCTCTCCATTCATAAATCCCAGGCCACTGGTATCAGGCCAGTCCTGGGCCTGGCGGCACCCGGCTCCACGAAGAGACATCGCACTGCCCCAGAATCAGCCGCTCTCTGAGCTTGAAGCCAGACCAGAGAGGGATGGGGGTGGGAAGAAGGAATCACAGGCCTGGCTTTGCATGAACCCCACTCCCCCCCCCCCCAGCTTCCGGGCCTGATTTGTAGCCCCCTTCTCTCCAAGAGCTGGGCTCCCCACCCCACAGCTCTGCGGTGCCCCTCACTCCTGACCGCAGACCCAGCCTTCAGCTCCCCACACAGCTCTGCCTCTATGCCCTCACTCCTGACCCTCCGCCCTCCTCTCCCGTCCTTCCCCTCTTCCAGTGTGGGGATCCACCCCCTGCAGCTCTGCCTGTGCCCTAACTCTGACTTCAGCCCCCTGCTATTCCAGTCTTTCACCCTGGAGGGGATCAAAACCGGCTAGCCAAAGTCCTTCGGAAATGTCAAGAATTCTTTGATCCACCCAAGAATGTCACTTGGGCCAGACGTACATTTTACACTCAGCCGGCTGCTGGGGGAGCAAAGAGTTAACAAGCAGTGAAAGAACTGAAGTGCATCTAATTACAAAGATACCCAAAGAGAGATTCAAGAGTGAACAACAGGCAGAGACCAGATCTGGGTGCCAGAAACGTGGAGGCCACAGCACCACAATGCAAAGTGTCTGGCGCAAAGTGCTGCAACGCCACCCATGCAAATAAAGGCAACTAGATTGTAAAAGTTTGTCACCCCTTTCCCCCAGTGCAAACTGCAAACACAACAACCACCCACAATAGCAAAACACAACTGGGAAAGACCAAGCTCTGACGATAACGAGGAACCAGACATTTTTGTGATGTTTCAGATGACTGGAGGGTAGCTAATGTGACACCAATCTTTTAAAAAGGCTCCAGAAGCAATCCTGGCAAATACAGGTCATAAGCCTAACTTCAGTACCCAGCAAATCGGTTGAAAATATAGTAAAGAACAGAATGATCAGACCCACATAGATGGACACAGTTTACTGGGGAAGAGTCAACACAGCCTTTGTAAAGGACAATTGCGCCTCACCAGTCTATTAGAATTCTTTGAGGAGGTCAACAAGCACGTGGACAAGGGGAAGCCAGTGGATATAGGGTACTTGGACTTTCAGAAAGCCTTTGACAAGTTCCAACATCAAAGACTTAAGCAAAGTAAGCGGTTATGGGATAAGAGGGAAGGTCCCCTCATGGATCGGTAACTGGTTAAAAGATAGGAAACAAAGGGTAGGAATAAATGGGGTCAGTCTTCAGAATGGAGAGAGGTAAATAGTGGTGTCCCCCAGGGGTCTGCACTGGGTCCGGTCCTATTCAACATATTCATAAATGATCTGGAAAAAGGGGTAGAAAGTGAGGTGGAAAAATTTGCAGATGATACAAAACTACTCGAGATTGTTAAGTCCCAGGCAGACTGTGAAGAGCTGCAAAAGAATCTCTCAAAACTGGGTGACTGGACAACAACATGTCTGATGAAATTAAGTGTTGATAAATGAGCACTGTGAGCAGCAGGCTGGGTGCCCTCAGAAGCAGAGAACCAGGGTAACCAGGGAGGTGGCAAAGTTTGCAGATGAGACAATATAACTCAAGGTAATTAAGCCCCAAGCTGACTGCGAAGGGATCTCACATAAATGGGTGACTGGGCAACAAAACAGCCAATGAAATTCAAGATTGATAAATGCAAAGTAATGCACATTGGAAAACATAATCCCAACTCTACATATAAAATGATCGGAGTCTAAATCAGCTGTTACCCCTCAAGAAAGATCTCGGAGTCATTGTGGATAGTTCTCTGAAAACATCCACTCAATGTGCAGCGGCAGCCAAAAAAGTGAACAGACGCTGGGAATCATTAAGAAAGGGATAGATAATGGACAGGCACTATCATGTTGCCTCAGTATCAATCCATGGTACCCCCACATCTTGAATAATGTGCACAGCTGTGGTCGTCACTCTCAAAAAAGAGATATTGGAACTGGAAAAAGTTCAGAGAAGGGCAAAAAAATGATGAAAGGTGAACAGGTTTTGTATGAGGAGAGATTAAAAAGGCGGGGAGTGTTCATTTTAGAAAAGAGATGACTAAGGGGGGATATGATAGAGGTGATAAAATCATGATGGGTGTGGAGAAAGTGAATCAGGAAGTGTCATTTACCCCTTCTCATAACAAAAGAACTAGGGGTCACCCAATGAAACTCAGGCAGCAGGTTTAAAACAAACAAAAGGAAGTATTTTTTCATCACACAATGCACAGTCAACCTGGGGAACTCCTTGCCAGGGGATGTTGTGAAGACCTAAAGAATAACTAAGTTAAAAAAAGAACGAGGTCCGTTCCTGGAGTATCGGTGCATTGATGACTATTAGCCAGGATGGTAGTGGATGCAACTCTGTGCTCTGGGTGTCTCTAGTCTCTGTCTGCCAGACGCTGGGAATGGGCGATGGGATGGATCACTGGATGATTCCCTGTTCTGTTCATTCCCTCTGGGGCACCTGGCACTGGCCACTGTCGGTAGACAGGAGACTGGGCTGGATGGACCATTAACCTGACCCAGTGTGGTCGTTCTTATAGTCTTCTGTTCTGTGATGGGGCCCACGGGGTGGCTGAAGACCTTTTCTGTTTGGGACTGAATGTTTTCTCCTAGTTGTGACGGGGGCAATCCTTTGCCATCCTTGCCGAGCGGTTTCTTCTGTGCTAGATTCCTGCATCAGAGGTTTCTCTTAGAACTACTCCAGGCAAAGGGTCTGTCTCTTGGTTATTTGTCCAGATTTTCTGCTTGCGCGCTTGCCTAGCAGAGGGCAGGATCTGGAGCCGAGATCTCAAAGCGTATTGCTGAAATGAGCCACTGGTGAGTTGCGGGTCATTATCTGCTATTAAGATTGCACTCTCACCAGCTGCGATTTGCAGCTTTTAATTACAGCCTTACTCAATGTGTTGTGCAACTGCTCCGTTTACAAAACCCTCTGAGTCACAGCCCACTAATAAGGGGGAATCTCCCCCATTTACCACAGCTAGGGCATCTAGCAGCCTTGGCCCAAGAGCAGTCAGGAATCTCCCAGGGTGTCTCTGGTTCTGCTGTGTTCTGGTTCCTTGAGGATTGCAGGGTTCACATGTGGAGAGCGTCTCTTTGAAGGCAGCATTCCTGCCTGGCCAGAACAGAACATCCCCGGCTCTATGAGCTCACGGTGACACAATTCCCTCTGTAGGGTTCCTGCCCCAGGCAGCAGCTCCATCTCCTAGTCCCAGGAAACATTTCCCCTGGAAGGTGCTGAAGCTTTTCCTACCCATCAGCCACCTCTTGCCCACTCTGGGAAAGCTGAGTCATGAGTGTTTTCATGGGAGCTTCTCAGCTTTTGTTTCAGGAATGACTAGCACTTACTCACTTTCAACAGCTCTCCCTGCAGTGCCCTATCTAGAGGTGTTCCTGAAGTTGAGTATCTGCTCCACGGAGCTCCTTACTGGGCCTGTATTTCAGCTATAACAAGGACTTTTGTAATGTCACCATCATTTTCAGACAGCTAAGACCCATCTTGCCCAATATCACGTGGCTTCCAAGGGTTTTACCTTGACCAATTTCTGCCCATAAATGTATTCACGGCAATGGAACACAATAGCCGGCATTTCTTTGTGCTGTACAGTGCTCTGGCACCATGCGCAGGAAGAGAGCCCAGAGACCAGGTGTGCTTGCATCAGATGAGGCCGAGCTCTGCTAAGAGATCTGGGTGCCCAACACCCCTTGGCACCTAACTACCTGTGGAGGTCTGAGTCTGAGAATCTCGTCTCTTTAACGGCCTCCAAACGCGGCTCTGGGGCCCCTTTAGCTCATTCCCCAAAGCTCTTGCGAGGCGTGTCCGCAAGCTGCACCTCGCTGTGCAAAGCCGGGGTGAGTGTGCTGAGCGTGTCCCTGTGCACACGGAGCGCCCGTTTCGGGAGGGAATTCCCTCTGGGCAATGGCCTCCACCTGCCTTAGGTGCCTCTGAACTCACCCGGGGCTGATTAAATGCCCTGTGGAACTGATCTCAGCTGGGCTTGGTCCCTTCCTCCCTTTGCCCCAGTGCAGAGCACTCTGGGCCATTCTCACCTCCAGCAATTACTGCTCTCCAGCCACAGCCTCCAGGATCAAAGAAGTGATGATTTGCTGTTGGTTGAGCAGCTGGCCTGTTGAGAACAATGCCTCTCACCCTGACAGTGTTATCCCATTGTTTCTATGCACTCCTCCCTCCCTCCCTAACCCTCTCTTGTCTTATACTTGGTTGACTGCTCTTGGACAGGGCCTGTCTTTCTGTCCTGTGTTTGTATAGCGCCTAGCACAGCGAGGTGCTGGGCCAATACATCTTTTTTGAGATGGGGCGACCACATCTGCAGGCAGTATTCCAGATGTGGGCCTACCATGGATTGATATAGAGGCAATGGGATATTTCCTGTCTATTCTCTATCCCTCTCTTGATGATTCCCAACAGTCTGCTCACTTTTTTGACTGCTGCTGCACATTGAGTGGCTGTTTGAAACCCAGTGCAATAACATTTCACTTCAAAAAGGGGAACGATGCAAAAATTAGGAAGCTAGTTAAATGAAAAGTAAAAGGAACAGTCACAGCAGTGAAATGCCTGCAAGCTGCATGGAAACTAATTAAAAACACCCTAATAGAGGCCCAAACAAATTGTATACCCCAAATAAAAGAAAACTCAGTAAGAGGACCAAAAAATCCCCCCCTGACTAAACACCAGAGTAAAAGAAGTGATTAGAGGCAAGAAGGCCTCCCTTCAAATGGGAAGTCAAACCCTGCTGAGGAAAATGGAAAGGAGTATAAACTCTGGCAAACGGAGTGTACAAATATAATTAGGAAGGCCAAAAACCCCACAAACCTTTAAGAGCAACTAGCAAAAGACACAAAAACGAACAGCCAAAAAAGAAAGCACCTCAGGAGCAGCCAGCCTCCCAGACAATCAGTGGGGCCCCTGGAGGACTGAGGTGCTAGCGGAGCACTCAGAGAGGACATGGCGGTTTCAGAGAAGCTAAATTAATTCCTGGCATTAGTCTTCACTGCAGAGGAGGGGGGAGAGGTCCCCAGACCAGAGCCATCCTTCTTATGTGACATATCTGTGGAACTGCCCCAGACTGAGGTGTCAAGAAAGTTCTGGAGCAAACTGATACATTAAATAAATCACAAGGACCAGATGGGATCACCCATGAGTTTTGAAGGAACTCAGATGTGAAATTGCAGAGCTACTAACTGTGGTAAGTAACCAGTTACTTAAATCAGCTTCTGTACCAGATGAGCAAAGGATAGGTAATGCGACAGCAATTTTTAAAAAAAGATTCTAGAGAGACAATCCTGGCAATTGCCGGCCAGTAAACCTGACTTCAGAACCAGGCAACTTGGCTGAAACTATAGTCAAGAACAGAGCTACCAGATGCACAGATGAACACGATCTGCTGGGGAAGAGACAACATGGTTTTTGTAAAGGGAAATCACGCCTCACCAATCTACTAGAATTATTTGAGGGGATCAACAAACATGTGGACAAAGGTGATCCAGTGCACTTGGACTTTCCAAAATCCTTTGACAAGGTCCCTCACCAAAGGCTATTAAGCAAAGTAAACAGATGTGGGATAAGAGGGAAGGTCCTTTCATGGATCAGTAACTGGTTAAAAGAGAGGAAACAAAGGGTAGGAATAAATGATCAGTTTTCACAATGGAGAAAAGTGAATAGGTGGGTCTGCCAAGGATCTGTACTGGGACCAGTTCTGTTCAACAGACTCATCAATGATCTGGAAAAACGGGTGAACAGGGAGGTGGCAAAGTTTGCAAATGATACAAAATGACTCAGGATAGTTAAGTCTGAATCTGACTGCAAAGAGCTACTCACAAAAGATCTCACAAAACTGGGTGACGACAACAAAATGGCAGGTGAAATTCACTGTTGATAAATGCAAAGTAATGCACATTGGAAAACATCATCCCAACTCTACATATAAAATGAGGGGGTCTAAATTAGCTGTTACCCCTCAAGAAAGATCTTGGAGTCATTGTGGATAGTTCTCTGAAAACATCTACTCAATGTGCAGCGGCAGCCAAAAAAGGTAACAGTGTTTTAGGAACGGTTGGGAAAGGGATAGATACTAAGACGGGAAGTATTATAATGCTACTATGTAAATGTATGGTACACCC
Source organism: Sternotherus odoratus (assembly GCA_032164245.1). Taxonomy (NCBI): domain Eukaryota; kingdom Metazoa; phylum Chordata; order Testudines; family Kinosternidae; genus Sternotherus; species Sternotherus odoratus. The sequence goes on along the minus strand of JAVMKO010000008.1, from coordinate 91,103,785 downwards.
AGACGGGTCACCAAAAATATATATTGGAATGGAAAAAGTCTAGAGAATGGGAACAAAACCAACTAGGGATCTGGAACAGTCCCTGCCTGAGGAGAGAAGAAAAAGACTGGGACCATTCAGTTTGAAAAAGAGACTGCGGGGGATATGAAAGGGGTCTATAAAATCATGACTGGTGTGGAGAAAATGAACAAGGAAGTGTTATTTACCTCTTCACACAACACAAGAACTCAGGATTTCCCAATGAAATTACTAAGTAGCAGGTTTAAAACAAACAACAGGAAGTGTTTCTTCACACAATGCACAGTCAACCTGTGGAACTCATTGCAATGTGATGGTCAAAATTTGGGTTCCAAAGAGAACTAGATAAGTTCATGGAGGATAGGTCCATGGATGGCTATTAGCCAGGCTGGGCAGGGATGCAACGCCATGCCCTGGGTGTCCCTAAATCTCTCCTGGCCAGAAGCTGGCAGTGGACAACAGGGGATGAATCATTGTAGAATTGCTCTGCTCTGTTCTTTCCCTCTGAAGCCCTGCTCCTGGCCAGAGAGACAATGGCTGGATGGGCCATTAGTCTGACCCAGTGTGGCTATTATTATAGACCCATCGAATCACAGAAATGCAGACTTGGAAGGGACTTTGATAGCTCATCTAGTCCAGCTAATACAGCCCAGAATGATGTTCACTGTGTTTCCAACAGAGTTACACTGTTGACTCATATTTAGCTTGTGATCCACCATGACCCCCAGATCCCTTTCCGCAGGACTCCTTCCTAGGCCATCAGTTCCCATTTTGTACGTGTGCAATTGGTTGTTCCTTCTTAAGTGAACCACTTTGCATTTCTCCGTATTGAATTTCATGCTGTGAATTCCAGCCTGCTCTACACCAGAGAGTTAGGTCGATGTGAGGCAGCTTATGTCAGCCTCACTCTGGAAGTGTCTACAATTGTCCAGGTTTGCTCCCGCCGACAGAACTGCCCCGTGATGCTGATTTAATACAACGTAGGGTGCAGGTCAATAAGAACATAAGAACGGCCGGACTGGGTCAGACCAAAGGTCCATCCAGCCCAGTATCCTGTCTACCGACAGTGGCCAATGCCAGGTGCCCCGGAGTGAGTGAACCTAACAGGTAATGATCAAGTGATCTCTCTACTGCCGTCCATCACTCCCTCCCCCCCCCCGACCCCCGACCAACAGAGGCTAGGGACACCATTCCTTACCCAGCCTGGCTAATAACCATTAATGGACTTAACCTCCATGAATTTATCCAGCTCTCTTTTAAACCCCGTTATAGTCCTGGCCTTCACAACCTCCTCAGGCAAGGAGTTCCACAGGTTGACTGTGCGCTATGTGAAGAAGAACTTCCTTTTATTTGTTTTAAACTTGCTGCCCACTAATTTAATTTGGTGGCCCCTAGTTCTTATATTATGGGAACAAGTAAATAACTTTTTCTTATTCACTTTTTCCACACCATTCATGATTTTATAGACCTCTATCATATCCCCCCTTAGTCTCCTCTTTTCCAAGCTAAAAAGTCCTAGCCTCTTTAATCTCTCCTCATATGGGATCTGTTCCAAACCCCTAATCATTTTAGTTGCCCTTCTCTGATGCTTTTCTAATGCCAGTCTATCCTTTTTGAGATGAGGAGACCACATTTGTACACAGTATTCAAGATGTGGGCATACCGTGGATTTGTATAAGGGCAATAAGATATTCTCCGTCTTATTCTCTATCCCTTTTTTAATGATTCCTAACATCCTGTTTGCTTTTTTGACTGCTGCTGCACACTGCGTGGACTTCTGCAGAGAACTATCCACAATGACTCCAAGATCATTTTCCTGATTAGATGTAGCTAAATTAGCCCCCATCGTATTGTATATATAGTTGGGGTTATTTTTTCCAATGTGCATTACTTTACATTTATCCACATAAAATTGCATTTGCCATTTTGTTGCCCAATCACTTCGTTTTGTGTCTTTTTGATGTTCTTCACAGTCTGCTTGGGTCTTCACTATTTTGAGCAGTTTAGTATCATCTGCAGACTTTGACACCTCACTGTTTACCCCTTCCTCCAAATCATTTATGAATAAATTGAATAGGATTTGTCCTAGGACTGACCCTTGGGGAACACCACTGGTTACCTCTCTCCATTCAGAAAATTTACCATTTATTCCTACCCTTTGTTCCCTGTCTTTTAACTAGTTCTCAGTCCATGAAAGGATCTTCCCTCTTATCCCATGGCAACTTAATTTACATAAGAGCCTTTGGTGAGGGACCTTGTCAAAGGCTTTCTGGAAATCTAAGTACACTCTGTCCACCGGATCCCCCTTGTCCACATGTTTGTTGACCCCTTCAAAGAACTCTAATAGATTAGTAAGACATGATTTCCCTTTACAGAAACCATGTTGACTTTTGCCCAACAATTTATGTTCTTCTATGTGCCTGACAATTTTATTCTTTACTATTGTTTCAACTTATTTGCCCGGTACAGATGTTAGACTTACTGGTCTGTAATTGCCGGGATCACCTCTAGATCCCTTTTTAAATATTGGCGTTACATTAGCTATCTTCCAGTCATTAAGTACAGAAGTCGATTTAAAGGACAGGTTACAAACCCTAGTTAATGGTTCTGCTATTTCACATTTGAGTTCTTTCAGAACTCTTGGGTGATGCTGTCGGGTCCCGGTGACTTGTTACAGTTCAGTTTATCAATTAGTTCCAAAACCTCCTCTCGTGACACTTCAGTCTGTGACAATTCCTCAGATTTGTCACCTACAAAAGACGGCTCCAGTTTGGGAATCTCCCTAACGTCCTCAGCCATGAAGACTGAAGCAAAGAATTCATTTAGTTTCTCCGCAATGTCTTTATCGTCTTTAAGTGCCCCCTTTGTATCTCTATCGTCCAGGGCCTCCACTGGTTGTTTAGTAGGCTTCCTGCTTCTGACGTATTTGAAAAACATTTTATTATCACCCTTTGAGGTTTTGGCTAGCTGTTCTTCAAACTCCATTCTGGCTTTTCTTAGTACATTTTTACACTGAATTTGGCAGTGTTTATGCTCCTCTCTAGTTACCTCACTAGGATTTGACTTCCACTTTTAAAAGATGCCTTTTTAACTCTCACTGCTTCTTTTACATGGTTCTTAAGCCACGGTGGCTCTTTTTTACTTCTTTTACTTTGTTTTTTAATTTGGGGTATACATTTAAATTGGGCCTCTATTATGGTGTCTTTGAAAAGTGTCCATGCAGCTTGCAGGGATTTCACTCTAGTCATTGTACCTTTTAATTTCCATTTAACTAACTCCCTCATTTTTGCATAGTTCCACTTCTGAAATTAAATGCCCCAGTGTTGGGCTGCTGAGGTGTTGTTCCCACCACAGGAATGTTAAATGTTATTATATTTATGGTCACTATTTCCAAGCGGTCCAGTTATAGTTACCTCTTGGACCAGCTCCTGCTCTCCACTCAGGACTAAATCCAGAGTTGCCTCTCCCCTTGTGGGTTCCTGTACCAGCTGCTCCAAGAAGCAGTCATTTAAAGTATCGAGGAATTTTGTCTCTGCATTTCATCCTGAGGTGACAGGTACCCAGTCAATGTTGGGATAATTGAAGTCTCCCACTATTATTGAGTTCTTTATTTTGACAGCCTCTCTAATCTCCCTTAGCATTTCATCATCACTATCACTGTCCTGATCAGGTGGTCGAGAATAGATCCCTATTGTTATATTCTTATTAGGTTCAATGTAGTTAGGTTGACATCGCTGCTTACACTGACTGTTCTTGGCATTCAGAAGCCGTCCCACAATGACAGTACAACAGGTCCAAGCGTGCCTGATGAGGACTCACCCCGCTGACACAAGGAGCATAGTGTGAACACGCAAAGCCCTTGAATAACTGCGGTGGCTGTATGCCAAAGACACTTCGGTGGACATGTCCTCACACAATGTCTCCAGTTTGTCAGGATCACACTCAATTCTAACTCTGTCCTCCAAGCACTTCCAACCCCTCCCAACTTGGTATCAGCCACACACTTGATCAGTGTCCTCTCTATGTCAGGATCTGATCGCTGGTGAAGATACTGAACAGGACCAGACCTGCAGGATCCCACTCCTTCTGCCCCTCCACCACACCTGTGAACTCTTGGAGTGCTGTTTGCCAGCCAGTGAGGCGCCCACCTTATAGTAGGTTAATCTGGGCTCTAGTTCTCTAGTGTTTGTGAGACGGTCATGAGCCATACCAGCCTTGAGATATACCAGTATCCACTGCCTCCCCCATCCACAGGGCTTCTTTCCCTGTCAAAGAAGCTATTAGGCTGATTTGACATGATTTGTTCTTGACTGTTACTTATCACCATGTTTTCTTCTAGGTGCTTATACAAATTGATTGTTTGATTACTTGCTCCATTATCCTTGCAGAGACCAAAGGTAAGTTGACTGGGCTGTAATTCCCTGGGTTGTCCTTATTCTCCTTTGTATAGACAACACTAGATTTGCCCTTTCCCACTCCTCTGGGATCTCTCCCATCCTCCACACATTCTCACAGATCAGCGCTAAGGGCAGCTCAGAGATCTCCACAGTTCCTTTCATATCTAGGGTGTATTTCACCAGGCCCTGCTGCCTTGAAGACATCTTTAACTGGTAGAAGCAATTCTCAACTTGTTATTTTCCTATTTTAGTCTGAGATTCCCACCCCATTTACACTGATGTTCACTGATCTGATCACTGTTAACCCCTTTGGGGAAAACTGAAACAAAAGAGGCATTTAACATTTTGGCCTGCCTATATGTTCTGTTACTGTCTTTCCCTCCTCATTGAGTAAGGGACTCATCCTGCAATGGGTCTTCCTTTTGCTTCTCCTGTATTTGTAGAATGTTTTCTGGTTGCTCTTTATATACCTGGCTCATTTGTGCCGTGGCCTTTATAATTTTGTCCCTACATGCTGGTGTTGTTTTTCATCCTTTGTAATCTGACCTAGTTTCCACTTTCTGTAGGACTCAGTTTTGAGTTTCCGGTTGTTGTAGATCCCCTGGTTAAGCCAGGGTGGTCTCCTGCCATACTTCTTTCCTACGCGCTGGGATAGTTTGCTCTTGTGCCCATAATAATCTCTCTTTAAAAAACTGCCAACTCTCCTGAACTCTCAGACTGGCTTCCCATGGGATCTTACCGACCAACTCCCTGAGTTTGCTCGTCTGCCTTCTTGAAATCCATTGTCTTTATTCTGCTGTTTTCCCTCCTACCATTCCTTAGGATCATGAAGTCTACCATTTCCTCATCACTTTCACCCAAGCTGCCTTCCACCTTCAAATGCTCACCCAGTTCCTCCCTGTTTGTCAGAATCAAAGTCAAAATAGCCTCTTCTCTAGTCACTTTCTCCTCCTCCTGTCTCCAGTGCATTCAAAGAAGTGTTGGCTAATCTGTGCCCTGCTGTGTTGTTTTCCCCACAGATGGCCGGGTAGTTGAAGTTCCCCATCACCACCAAGTCCTCTGCTTTGGATGTTTTTATTAGTTGTTTTAAAAAAGCCTCATCCACCTCTTCTTCCTGTTGGGTGGTTTGTAGTAGACCCCTACCATGACCCCCCTTGTTCTTCATGGTTTCTGTCCTAACCCAGAGACTTTCAACAGGTCTGCCTCCCTCTTCTACCTCGAGCACAGTGCAAATGTAGACATCTTTCAGATCCAGGGCAATGCTCCTCCCTTTTCTCCTGCCTGTCTTTCCTGAACAGGCTGTATCCGTCTATCCGAGTAGAGCTGTCGTGAATTATCCCACCTGGTTTCTGTGATGTCAGTTATGTTGTAATTGTGATTATTCACCAGTATTTCTAGTTCTTCCTGTTTATTCCCCGCACTGCTTGCGTTAGCGTACAGACAGCTCAGATGTTCATTAGCTTTCCCCTCTGAATTTCCTCGTCTCTCCTTTCTCCCTGCTGCCCATGTTCCCCCCAAATTCTGACCCTTCGCCCAGATCACCGGGGTTTGGACTCACCTGGGGGCTTTTGGCTCCTGTCCCCATTGAAACAAGCTTAAAGTCCCCCTCACTAGGCTAGCCAGACTGTGTCCCCAGATACTCCTCCACTTCCTCGATAGGTGACCTCCATGTCTGCTGTGACGAGATAACTGGCTCTGTGGATGAGGGGAAAGCAGTGGATGTGTTGTTCCTTGACTTTAGCAAAGCTTTTGATACGGTCTCCCACAATATTCTTGCCAGCAAGTTAAAGAAGTATGGGGCTGGATGAACGGACCATAAGGTGGCTAGAAAGCTGGCTGGAACGTCGGGCTCAACGGGTAGTGATCAATGGCTCCATGTCTAGTTGGCAGCTCGTATTGAGCGGAGTGCCCCAAGGGTCGGTCCTGGGGCTGGTTTTATTCAATATCTTTATCAATGATCTGGAGGATGGTGTGGACTGCACCCTCAGCAAGTTTACAGATGACACTAAACTGGGAGGAGTGGTAGATACGCTGGAGGGTAGGGATAGGATACAGAGGAACCTAGAAAGGGCAGGGAACAAAACCCTGAAGTCCTGCTGTGCCATAAGAGTGGATCCGTGCACACTTACCTGTAATTATAACATCAGAAGTAAAGTAATCAACATACATAATAGGTGTGCGTGTGATTTCTGTATCTACTCCAAGTGGATGTGCCTTATGGGTATATTTGTGTACACACGTGTGCATGGACACACATCTTTAACGGGGCACCCAGGTGATGCACCTAACTCCCCTAAGTCGCTGTGCCCCCGTGGCAGGAGGAGGTGGGGGCTGTGGAGACAGCTGGGCGTTCTGGAAGGTAGATCCTGTGGGACGGTGAAGTATCGACGGGATAGGTGCAGACAGCTGCAGGGCGTTTGGCGGGGTGCTGCACGCTGGGCTGATTAAACCCCATAGGCTGATACAAGGTGAGTGAGGCCCAGGCAGTGGGTTACATGCTGGATAACTGGAATTGTGATTATAATTGTGCCCCGGGAATCATCCCCGAGCAGGCGCGGTTCCGGGGGGAGGGGTTCGTAGCCCTGCACTATTGAACATTTCTGCCGATGGCCTGGAAGCACAGATTCAATCCTTACTTGTTCCATGCTTGTACAGGGCCTAGCACGGCCCAGGACTGGGACTCTACAGTAATAGAAACAAGGATTCATATTAATAATAATCAATTACCAAGCCAGTCTGGCAAGGAGCCCAGGACTGGGGTGGGGGGGGGAGGTCAGTAATGAACAAGGCACTGATACAGAGCCGGCTGGAGCACTTTGTAAGCTGGACACAAGCAAACAGTCTGTGTTTTGATAGGCTGAATGGAAATGTCAATCCATCCACCCAGGAACAGAGCCCGCCGGCTTTACGCCCAGGACGGGGGGGTCTCACCTGAAAATGAGTTGGGGGCTGTGGTGGACAATCGGCAGAATGTGAGCACCGTGGGCGACAGAGTTCATGCGATCCGGGGATGCGTAACCAGGGGGCAGAGAGGAGATTTGACCTCTGTGTTCGGCACTGGTGCGACCGCTGCTGGGATCCTGTGCCCGGTGCTGGTGGCCACGATTCAGGGAGGATGGTGCTAACTGCAGAGGGGGCAGAGAGGAGCCAGGAGAGTGGCTCATGGATTAGCAAACCTGCCTTCGGGTGATGGACTCAGGAACCCCAGCACTGAAGCCAGGGCTCCCGGGGGCCAGCCTGCCCGGCAGGTTCACTGCGTGGATGGAAGAGTCCTGGTTCCTGGAGACACACTTGTGCCTTGCCTCGGGCCCCAGGGAGGGGCTCTGAAGGGGGGGGGGTGTAGCGCAGTGGTTTGAGCATTGGCCTGCTAAACCCAGGGTTGTGAGTTCAATCCTTGAGGGGAGCATTTAGGGATCTGGGGCAAAAGAAATCTGTCCGGGGACAGTACTTGGTCCTGTTAGTGTAGGCCGGGGACTGGACTCGATGACCTTTCAAGGTCCTCCCAGTTCTCTGAGATAGGTAGATCTTTATTTATCTAGTGAAAACTGCCCCCTCCCCACAGCCTGGGCACGGAGACGGGAGGGGAGGAGGGGTCCCAGCAGGGGATCTCGCTGGCACTGCCTGGGAGCAGACAGGGAGGAGCCCAGGGCAGGGAACAGGGGGAGTCGGGCCAGTGCACTGCCCCAGGGACCGCACTCCCCTCCCACTGATGTAAAACTACCCGTCTGCCCCCCCCCCGCTGCTTCGACACGCTTCCTGGACATGCCTGGCACACACGTGTGCTCCCCGTGGGCTGTCCCCTCGAGGCCCCACGGACAGCTCTCCAGCCTCCCCCCACAGGAGCTGCACAGTGCAGGGACCACCCTGCCCCCAGGAGACGCTGCAGGCGAGGGGGCAATGCAGACCGGGTGTGTCCCGTCCCCCCCAGTGGGGCTCTCTGCTCTGGGCTTACACACAGGACCCTGCTCTCTCCAGGGGCTGCCGGCCCCTTTTCCCTGGGCCAGGCGCCGGGGCTGCAGGCTGGGAAAGGCCGTGATGGGCGGGAGCTGCGCCCGTCACGTGTGGGGGCAGGTGAGCGCCCCAGCGCCAGACCCGTTCTGTCGGATTGGGGCTTGAGTCACCGCTTGGCCTGGCAGCCTCCCTGCACCCGCCCGGGGTACCCGGCGCGCCGCTGCACGGCCCGGAGCCTCCCCGCAGCTGAGATCCAGCGAGCCGGCAGCCGGGCCTTCTCCCTCCCAACCCTGCACCCCCCCCCCCAGCTGGGCCCACAGCGATTCCTGGACAGACAGGAGGTTGGGGGGAGGGGGCCTGTCTCCCCACTGCCTGGCACTGTGTCTGATGCCAAACGCTGCCCCGGGGCACCGCCCTGCCCTGGTGCAAAGGCGCACGCCCGGCACGGTGCCCCAGGACGCCCAGTCCTGCGTGTTGCTAGTGCACCAGGCACGCGCCAGCCAGCTCTCGGCAGCGTGGAACAAACCGGGGCAACCAACAGTCACCAGGATCTCAGAGGCCAGAAGCAAACCAGGCACACGTCCAAGTTTGGGATGCCAGATTAACCCCGCCCAGGGGTGGGGCTCCGCAGTGCATTTTCCCCCGAGGGGGAGGAGCCAGCTCAGAACCCCACCCACTGAACTCGAGACTTGGAACACAGTCCACCAATGGGAAGACTTCTTAGAAGCCTTACATCATCAGAACAACTGGCCATTGGCCGATCTGTGATCCCTATGGCCTATTGATGCCGGTGAGCCAGTTAACCCTTTGTGGGTGTTGCATGCCCCAGGGCAGCAGTTCCCAGGCCCAGGACCCTGCCAGGGGCCAAGGGTCACACCACTGATCTCTGGCCAGGTGGGAGGTGGGCAGGGGGAGCTCACGCCTAACAGGAGTGAGCTGGAGGTAACGGCTCCCGTGCACACGTGGCCTCGGAGGAAAGGACGCGGGGGTCCAGTGCTGTGGCCACGGCCGAGGCGTGTCCTGAGCCGGGCTGGAGAACGCCCTGCGACACAGGCTGGCAGAGCCAGGTGCTGATGTGTCCCTGGGCCTGGAGGTCCTGAAGTCATCCCAGCTTGGGCTGACCCCGTTTGGTCCTCTCCGACTTCAGGCCCATCCTTCCTTCGCTGGCCCTCGCCAGCCCCCTCTTCTGCCCGCCAGAAAGGCTCCTCTGTCTCCCACCTTCCAGCCTCATTGCCTCTTCCCCGCCCTGGCTGCCAGCTCCCCCTGCCGGAAGGTGTGGGTGGAGGCTGTTTGTCCCTCTGCAGCAGGCGGACAGACTTTCTCTGGGCCTCGCCTCTTACCCTTGTGCATGCAGAGCAGGGCTGAGTTTTGCTGCGCACCGTCCCCAGGGCATCTGCGGGAGTCCCACAGCACACAGAGCTCAGCCCACTGGGGCTGGTGGTTGGGTAGAAAACCATCCTGGGTTGCTGGGGTGTCATAAAACAGGATCAAATAACAACAACCCAGATCATAGCGTCAGGACACTGCACCAAGCAATGGCCCGGCCTGGCTGGGAAGAGCTGGGCCTGGAGCGCGGCCAAGGACGCTGGTTAGAAATAGGGCCGGGATGGGACATTGCGAAATCCAGGACTGTTTGGGTGCCGAGGCGCTGCGTGTTCGACCAGCGGAGCATGCCACTCCCCCCAGCCCCAGAAGGGCCATTAAAGGCCAGGAGATTCTGAGCGGTCTCAGCCTTTTCCACTGTGCCCCACCCAGCACCCTCCTCCCGGAATACAAGGGTGGGCGTGAGCCCCAGGATCTAGTCCCTCCCCCTTATGCTGTCCCATCACATCTGAAGACCAGGACCTTGCTCCCTTGACGTGAACGGCAGCAAACAGAAACATGTCGATTCTGCAGGGAGGTAGCCTCTGGAACTCCCTGCTGCAGGAGGCCAGAGCATCAGTTACTAGGGCTGTCATCAGAGAAAGAGCTGGGTAGTGTGAATGAGCAGCTGTATCGCCGGCAGACCTAGCGTAAAAACAGAGCCAGGCCTCAGTTTCCCCCGCCCCCCATTCCCTTCCGGTTCTCACTGGGTAACAAGCAGGGATTGTGCGCACGCGAGGGGAGGCAATTAGTTGCGGCCTCACCAGCACCGGCAGCGGGGGGAGGGGAGAATACAGTGTTGCCCAGTGAGTCATGCAGCAGACCTGGAGAAGCAACCTGTCTCCAGCCCCAGAGACAGCAGGTTAGCCCGGCCGATCCTGCTTCCAGCCGCCCTGGCCCTGCTCCTCAAAGGCCTATAGGAGTTAGGCCCCTGAATACCGTTGCAGAGTGGGACTCAGGAGCTCTGTTGTTTCAATGGGCACAGACGTGGAAAAGGTGGGCCAAATCCTGCCCCCGGTGTAAATCTGTAGCCACCCCACTGATTGAGAGGGGTTGGTCTGGATTTGCACTAGTGTAACTGAAACCAGAATCTGACCCCTTGGAAGAATTCTTCCTTTCCCACGTGGCCAGTCAACCTCGCCCCGCCCGTTCCCCTTCCCCAAGTCCTGGCGAGTTTCGCTTTCGGTTTCCGCTCAGTTTCCCTGTGGGTTGGTTCTCCTGGCCCTGCCTGGTGCTGATCACTGCGCTCTCCGAGCAGCGGGGGCAGGGTCGCCTGACATCCCAAGTCACTGGCTTTGCACTGTGGACCCTCCCCCCCCCCACGTACAATCGGGGAACCAGCTGGGTTTTGTTCACCACTTTGTTCTGCGCCTGAATCCCCCTCAGCGGTTTCTTCATTTCCCATTCTCGGCCCAGGCTGGCTTATCAGGGGGAGCATGGTCTGCCTTCCCCAGGAGAATTCACTCCCCTCCCCACCCAGAGAACTAGGGGAGCAATGAACTGCTAAGGAGCGCAAATCCCATTTTCTATGCAGATAGCTCTTCCATTGTGCCCTTGCTGGGGAGAACCTGGAACAATTGTCTCCCTGCAAAAGGGTTTCCATGAGGTGCGAGGGGCTCCTTACAATGCTCATTGATCTCTCAGCAGCATTGTTTGCATTCCAGCAAATAAACCCTTCACTGAGAGAATCGGGTCCCTAAGGAATGTGAGCTGGGAAGGGGATGAAGTCTTGCTCCCCCTCTCTGGGCCTGGCTTCCGAACTTCCCTGAGATCTTTATCCTTCACTAGGCACAGCTGGGGTCATTTCCCCGGCCCTGGCCGGCCCTGGAGATACAGATAAAGTCTCCAGCCCTGGGGGCTCCTTTAAAAATATGTTCCTAATGGGCACTTATTTTTGTGCCTTTGAAATGGACCAAATTGCACCAAAGGCCAAATTATACCCGGGAGATTCTCCCGAAAGCCACCTGAGGGCTCTGAAAAGACACAGCCCTGTTTCAAGGGGGGGGGGGGGCATGATGTCCCCCCGCCTGGGCACCGCTGTGCGAAAGGAACAATGAAAATCACCAGAGACCAGGCGGTTTGAGGGAGGCCGGGCTGGGCAGTTTGAAGGGGGCCAGGCTGGGCAGTTTGAGGGGGGCCGGGCTGGGCGGTTTGAGGGGGGCCGGGCTGGGCGGTTTGAGGGGGCCGGGTCGGGCGGTTTGAGTGGGGCCAGGCTGGGCGGTTTGAGGGGGCCGGGTCGGGCGGTTTGAGTGGGGCCAGGCTGGGTGGTTTGAGGGGGCCAGGTCGGGCGGTTTGAGGGGGGCTGGGCCAGGCAGTTTGAGGGGGCCAGGTCGGGCGGTTTGACGGGGGCCCGGGCTGGGCAGTTTGAAGGGGGCCGGGCTGGGCGGTTTGAGGGGGCCGGGTCGGGCGGTTTGAGTGGGGCCAGGTTGGGCGGTTTGAGGGGGCCGGGTCGGGCGGTTTGAGTGGGGCCAGGCTGGGCGGTTTGAGGGGGCTGGGCTGGGCGGTTTGAGTGGGGCCAGGCTGGGTGGTTTGAGGGGGCCAGGTCGGGCGGTTTGAGGGGGGCTGGGCCAGGCAGTTTGAGGGGGCCAGGTCGGGCGGTTTGACGGGGGCCTGGGCTGGGCAGTTTGAGGGGGCCAGGCTGGGCGGTTTGAGGGGGCCGGGTCGGGCGGTTTGAGTGGGGCCGGGCTGGGTGGTTTGAGGGGGGCCGGGCTGGGTGGTTTGAGGGGGCCAGGTCGGGCGGTTTGAGGGGGGCTGGGCCAGGCAGTTTGAGGGGGCCAGGTCGGGCGGTTTGACGGGGGCCCGGGCTGGGCAGTTTGAAGGGGGCCGGGCTGGGCGGTTTGAGGGGGCCGGGTCGGGCGGTTTGAGTGGGGCCAGGCTGGGTGGTTTGAGGGGGCCAGGTCGGGCGGTTTGAGGGGGGCTGGGCCAGGCAGTTTGAGGGGGCCGGGTCGGGCGGTTTGACGGGGGCCCGGGCTGGGCAGTTTGAAGGGGGGCTGGGAGGTTTAAGGGGGGTCGGGCGGTTTGACGGGGGGGCGGGCAGTTTGAAGGGGGCCGGGCAGTTTGAGGGGCCGGGTCAGGCGGTTTGAGGGGGGCCAGGCTGGGCAGTTTGAGGGGGCCGGGTCGGGCGGTTTGAGGGGGCCGGGCGGTTTGAGGGGGACCGGGCTGGGTAGTTTGAGGGGGCTGGGTCGGGCGGTTTGAGGGGGCCGGGTCGGGCAGTTTGAGGGGGCCGGGCGGTTTGAGGGGGGCCAGGCTGGGTAGTTTGAGGGGGCCGGGTCGGGTGGTTTGAGGGGGGCCAGGCTGGGCAGTTTGAGGGGGCCGGGTCGGGCGGTTTGAGGGGGCCGGGCGGTTTGAGGGGGACCGGGCTGGGTAGTTTGAGGGGGCTGGGTCGGGCGGTTTGAAGGGGGGCTGGGCCAGGCAGTTTGAGGGGGCCGGGTCGGGCGGTTTGAGGGGGCCGGGCTGGGTAGTTTGAGGGGGCCGGGTCGGGCGGTTTGAGGGGGCCTGGCTGGGCGGTTTGAGGGGGGCCGAGCTGGGTAGTTTGAGGGGGCCGGGTCGGGCAGTTTGAGGGGGCCGGGCTGGGCAGTTTGAGGGGGGCCGGGCTGGGTAGTTTGAGAGGGGCTGGGTCGGAAGGTTTGAGGGGGGCCGGGCTGGGCAGTTTGAGGGGGCCGGGCCGGGCGGTTTGAGGGGGCCGGGCTGGGTAGTTTGAGGGGGCCGGGTCGGGCGGTTTGAGGGGGCCTGGCTGGGCGGTTTGAGGGGGGCCGAGCTGGGTAGTTTGAGGGGGCCGGGTCGGGCAGTTTGAGGGGGCCGGGCTGGGCAGTTTGAGGGGGGCCGGGCTGGGTAGTTTGAGAGGGGCTGGGTCGGAAGGTTTGAGGGGGGCCGGGCTGGGCAGTTTGAGGGGGCCGGGCCGGGCGGTTTGAGGGGGCCGGGCCGGGCAGTTTGAAGGGGGGCCGGGCTGGGCAGTTTGAGGGGGCCCAGGCTGGGCAGTTTGAGGGGTCCGGGTCAGGCGGTTTGAGGGGGGCTGGGCTGGGCAGTTTGAGGGGGCCGGGTTGGGTGGTTTGAGGGGGCTGGGTTGGGCGGTTTGATGGGGGGCCAGGCTGGGCAGTTTGAGGGGGGCCGGGCTGGGTAGTTTGAGGGGGGCCGGTCGGGCGGTTTGAGGGGGCCGGGCCGGGCGGTTTGAAGGGGGGCCGGGCTGGGCAGTTTGAGGGGGCCGGGTCGGGCGGTTTGAGGGGGGCCGGGCTTGGCAGTTTGAGGGGGCCGGGTCAGGCGGTTTGAGTGGGGCCAGGCTGGGTGGTTTGAAGGGGGGCCGGGCTGGGCAGTTTGAGGGGGGCCAGGCTGGGCAGTTTGAGGAGGCCGGGTCGGGCGGTTTGAGGGGGGCCGGGCTGGCCAGTTTGAGGGGGCCGGGTCGGGTGGTTTGAGGGGGCTGGGTTGGGCGGTTTGACGGGGGGTGGGGGGGAGGCGGTTTGAAGGGGGCTGGGTGGTTTGCGGGGACCTTGGTCGGTGCTGTGAATAGGAAGCCACAGAAGGCCCTCTGCGAATGAGTGAGGGGTTCTTGTCCCAGCTCTGGGGGTGACAGAGGGCCCAGGCCCGGCTGGTGATAACCAGCCCTGTCATTAGCCCCACAGAAGCCAAGGACCATGGAGAGCCAGCTCCCCTCTCATCCTGTGGGGTCCCTCCAGGGCTCGGGAGGGGGGGAGGGGGGACATGCCTAGCCCCCGCCTGCTGCCAGCGCTAGGGGGGAAAATATTCGATTTAGTGGCTGGCTGGAGGGGCCGGGCGGCTGGGAGCTGGCAGAGCCTCCGCTCAGAGGGGGAGGGTCCCCGCCACAGGGGGGCGCCAAGAGGGCTTCTGGGCCATAGCCTGGGGGAGGGCAGTGCTGGGGGGGGTCATTACCTCCCAGGTCGGCAGAGACACCTGGCGGGCTCGGGGCGGGGAGCGGGGTGGGCAGCGGGGCCAGAGTTCCCCCACTGCTCTCACTGGCTGTGGCCAGGGCTGGAGCAGTGTGGACGTGGCATGGGGCAGGCGTTCCCCGGCCGGGGGTGGAGCGATTGGATGCTGCCCGAGCCCAGGCTGGCAGCACGGTGCACTCGGCAGGGCCAGGGGCGGGGGGGGGGGGGGGGGGAGAGTTGCTTGCAGCGTACGGCAGAAGGAGGACGGGGACCGTCCTGAGTGGCTCCCTGGGAGATGGGAGCCCCGTTTCGGGGCCATGGTTCCTGTCGGGTCATGACGTGGCTTGCACACAGCTGGGCTCTAGCACGGCCCTTCTGCAGTCCAGGGGGGCCCCATAGCCACGTCTGTGTGATGAGTTCCTCTCCGGTCTCGTCTCCAAGGGCATTGGTTGGCGGGACAGACACCCACAGTCCTCCCCACTCCTGGCACCCGCCGGGCTGTCTGAGAGCATTTTCCAGAGTGCACCCGCTGTGCAGCGTGGCAGGACCGGTCCTCACTGAGTGTGGCCAGGCGTGAGCTGTAATTGCATCCCGCGAGCCCACTCTAGCTGCCTACCCCGAGACCCGGTGGCCTGACGTCGGAGCCAAACCCTGCCCCGGGTTCCGAAACGGTGCTGGCTGCGGCTCGCAGCACCAGATCCGCTGCACCTGGAGACACGCCCGGGACTAGGCATGGCCCCTGTGCCAAATGAGTTTGGAGAGGATCATCTCCTTCTCCGTGGACCGGTGCATGCGTCAGAGACCACAGCACTAGGGGCCCTCTTGTGGCAGCAACCTGGGCACAGAGACCAGGGGCTGGGCAGCCCACAGAGAAGAATCTGCCCCCTCCCCCTGCAGGCTGGGCGGGGGGGGGGGGGCACACCGGCAGTGGGCAGAGGTGCAGGAGACCAGCAGTATCCGCTAAAGCAGGAGAAGGGTGATGTAACTGCTAAGGGGCCAGCTGGGATTTCAGTTCCGTTCCTGGCTCTGCTACTGCATCACTGTGTGACCTTGGGCATGTCACTTGATCTCCCTGGGTCTTAGTTCCCCATCTGTAACGTGGGGCGGACGATCCTGTGTGCGTCTACTTAGACTGCCAGCCCTCGGAGGCCAGGGCGTCTCAGACTCAGTGTGTGTCTGTGCAGCGCCCGGCGCAGTGTGGGCCTGATCCCCGCTTCTGTAACGTACGGCCCCAGCCAGGTCCAGGCATCCCACCTGGGAAGGGGGAGCCTGTCTGGAAAGCGGCTCCTGTCTCTTTCCATAGCGCTGAGGCCCGAGCGGGGACAGATGTGCTGGTATCAGGTCACGAGGGGGCTCTGAAAAAATTTGCTGTTTTGCTTTGATCTGTGTGGAAAATCCCCCTGTTGGCTGGAAGCAGAAGGGCAGCAAGGGGGCGGGGGGGGGGGGGGGCAGGGGGCACCAGTGCTTGTTCCATTGGGTAATGAAGAAAAAACGTGTTTTGCTGGAAAGATTTTCCTCTCCCAGCTGGGGAGGCAACATCCGACCCTTATTTTCCTTTCCATGCGGGACAAGCGCCAGCAGCAGCTTAGCTGGGCTCCGGGGAGCATGGGGTCAGCCGGCTGGCTTCGCGCGGGCTGTGGGGACTCGGGTGCTGAGGAACGGTGGATCCAAGCAAGGACGGTGGAGCCAGGAAGAGGGAGCTGCTGATCTAGACACTCTCCGGACTCAGGGCTGCTCCCGTGATCCTGACACGCCCGTGAGATCAGGCACGGGCTGACCCCGGTTTTCAAACAGTCCCTGTGCCCTGCCGCACCCCCGACACTACTGATTCCTGGGGTGCTTCCTGCCCTGGCACGTGCAGCACGCTGGGGGCTTGGTGATTGTCCTGCTCCGCTCTAGCACCAGCAGCCCTTTGGGGGGAAGGGCCGGGGAGGACATGTCCAGTGCGGTCCTGTTTCTACACAACAGCTCCCGCTGCCCGAGTGCGAGGGTAGGACAGGGGCTGCCTGCCTTGGCGGGGGACAGAAAACGATCCCAGGGCCTGCTGCTGTGTCCTGGGCAGGTAGCGCCCTGTGTGCCGGTGAGGAGCGGTGCAGGGAGCCGCATGCGTGTCGGCCTGGGTGCTGCGTGAGGAGGGGCGCATGGAGAGCCCCGTGTCGCATGCACACTGTGGCGAAGTCACACCTGCAAACCACCCTGTCTGGGTGGCTGGTGACTTGATTTGCACATTCCTGGCTGCACCAGCCTGCACACAGTGTTGGGTTTCCTCCCCCACCGGCCCCTGGGCTCTGCTCTGGCTCAGTCCTGCCCTGCAGGGCTTCAGAGATTCACCGACTGTAAGGCCAGAAGGGAGCATTAGATCATCGTCTGACCCTCTGCCTCGTAAAGGCGACAAAACCCTGGACTGAGCCCAGTAACCTGTGTTTGGCTAAAGCCTCCTCCAGAAAGGCTGAGTCTGAAAACATCACGGGATGGAGAATCCACCACCACCCTGGTGCTCTCGTACTTAGCAGGACCCGTTGACATGGACTCACCCTCACTCAACTACAGCCTGACCCATTGCCATGGTGCTGCTCACCCTGACTCAACTACACCCAGCTACAGTCGACCCATTCCCATGGTGCTCAGCCTGACTCAGCTACAGTCTGACCCATTGCCATGGTGCTCACCCTGACTCAGCTACAGTCTGATCCATTGACATGGCGTTCACCCTGACTTGACTACACCCAGCTACAGTCTGCCCCATTGACATGGCGCTCACCCTGACTCAGCTACAGCCAGCTACAGTCGACCCATTGCCATGGTGCTCAGCCTGACTCAGCTACAGTCTGATCCATTGACATGGCGTTCACCCTGACTCAGCTACAGCCAGCTACAGTCTGTCTCGTTGCCATGGCGCTCACCCTGTCTCAACTACACCCCCACTACACCCCGATCCATTGCCATGGCACTCACCAGACCTGGCTGTGCACCGCAGCTACACTCTGACAATGCCTGTGTGATGGCGCTCCCCGACAGGGGCAGCACCACCAGGTCGGCCAAGGGTGCCCGCAGCACACACAGCGGGAGGAGGAGCCCAGCCCCTGCCCAGAGAGGGGTCCCGGGCACAGGGAGACCAGGCCTAGCCAGCCCTGGCCCTTGACTGCCATGGTTACCACTGAACACCCACCCCACAGGGTGAGCCAGCCAGGCGGTGCTGGGTCAGCCAGGTCAGGGTTGCCCAGTTGGGACGCGGTGTGCTCAGATACCAGGGGGATGGGGGGTCGGGGTGAGACCCTGGCTGGCTGGATAGCTCCATATTCATGAGGCGGCCGGGCCTTTGCCGGGGCGGCTCGCTCAGGGATTCTGCAGCTGAGGAGCATTGAGTAGAGTCTGGGAGCCCCGCTCCTCTGGGCACCTCTCAGCACCCTGGGGTGCAGCTAACTGCCTGGCCTGTGTCCGTGCGCGAGGCAGGGCTGAGATCCCGCACCGGCTTTGGCCCTGGCTAGGTTCTGGAGCCAGATGTCAAGGGGCGCTGAACCCCGCCTCGGGAAATGTTCCACGTAGCTGCTGGCTTGTGGCCCTGCATTGCTGCGTCTCCAGTGCACTCCACTGCATTGCTGCGTCTCTCGTACTTTATCATGGGCCATAGTTTGGCCCCCAAGGGATCAGAATAGGAAGGGGCCTGAGCCCAAACTGCCCTCATCCCACAGTGTCAGCAAATGGAGGAAGAGTGCGGCTTAGTGGATGGAGCACAGGACTGGGATCCAGGAGCTCTGGCTTTACTTCTGGGCTCTGCCACTGACCTGCTGTGTGACTGCCCAGGTCTGTGCTCTACCCACTAAGCCATGCTGCCTCTTAGGGAGTCAAAATGCTATTAGCAGAGGTTCTCAAACTGTGGTCCGTGGACCCCCAGTGGTCGTGAGCCCCATTCAGGTGGTTCGCGGATAGTTCCCACTAAGGTGAGCACCTGGGTGGCCGCACGCGAGAGAATGAAGGGCCACACACCTAATTAGTGGACCCGCGCAGGCCTGGCTCCACTAATTAGGTGCCTGGACCCTGGAGAGGACGCACATGGAAGGTGAGGTGCAGGGAACAGGGGGTAGGTGGGAGGGGGAAGTGGGGTGAGAAGGAGGAGTGGGGGGAACTTGGGACGTGCAGGGCTGCTGGAGAGAGACCCCCCCCCCTTCCCAGCCCCAGCAGCCGGGGAGAAAGGGCACGTCCATTGCATTGGAAAGGTGCGATTACTGAGATTACAATACGCGTCGTGGACTTCTATTTGTAGAACAAAAACCCGTTGATTATTATTAAGGATTTTTGTATCTGGCGCGTTTATCCAAAGCGCTTTACAGTAGTTAGCTCACGGGACAAACATTTGGGAAGATCATTACGTGGCCCGCCGAGACCCTCAGCTATTTTCAAATGCTCCACGAAAAAAAGAGTTCGAGAACCACTGCATTATCTCTACCTCGGCTTATTCCCAGCCCTGCCGGCTGGTCCGCCTCCAGCGCCATGCTGGTGGGACGCAGAGCAGGCAGCCAAACCGCTGGAATATTTCGATTCCTTTCACTGAGGAAGCACTGCCCAGTGGGTAGGCTCATAGATCCCAAGGCCAGAAGGGACCATTGTGATCAGCTGGTCTGACCTCCTACATCGCGTGGGCCAGAGACCTGCCCTCCCCTCAGAGCAGAGCAGGTAGAGGAACCTGGAGAATCCGCCACGGCGCTTGGTGAATCCTCCCACGGTTAATGATCCTCATCGACACCTTATTCCCATCCCGAATTTGTCTGGCTTCTGCTCCCAGCCCCTGGCCCGCGTTAGACCTTCCACTACTTCTAGATGATCAGTTATCTGAGCCCATGTGGGGTGCATAGACTGTGATCAACTCACCCCTTAACCCTCTCCTTGTTCAGCTCCCTAGACTGAGTTCTTGGAGGTGATCACCGGGCAGCAGGTTTTCGAATCCTTCCATCCTTGTCATGGGTCTTCTCGGTCCCCAGCCTCCTTTTGGAATTGTGGGCACGAGCCCTGGACACAGGATTCCAGCAGCGGTCGCTCCGGGGCCAGACACGGAGTAAAATCACCTCTCTGCTCCTGCTCAAGAACCCCCGGATTGCATCGGCTCTTTGGGTCACAGCCTCACACCGGGAGCTCATGTTCTGCTGCTTCTCCAGTACGACCCCCAAATCTTCTTCAGAGTCACGGCTTCCCGTCCTGTGCGTAGAACCTGCAGCCTTTGTTCCTCCACCTAGCTGGATACATTTAGCCCTATTAAAACACATATCACTCGCTTGAGCCCAGCTTACCAAGCGACCCAGATGGGTCTGTCCTCTTCATTATTTACCACTCCCCCAATTTTTGTGCCATCTACAAACCTGATCAGTGATTTTTCTTCCAGATCACTGATAAAAATGTGTAACAGTGTAGGGCCAAGAATAGATCCCCGTGGGAGAAACACACCTGCCCATGTATCCAGATCTGAATCCATTTAACACAGAACATGCCCATTTTCTATCGTGCTAGGTTTCTTATCCAAATGTTGTGTGGTACCAAATCGAACACCTGACAGAGGTCTAAGTCTATTACATCAACACTGTTACCAGTATCAACCAAACTTGTTATCTGTTATCAAAAAAAGATAGCAAGTTAGTTTGACAGGATCAATTTCCCATAAATCCATGTGGATTGAGATTAATTACATCACTCTCCTTTAATTCTTTATTAATTGAGTCCACGTCAACTGCTCCATTATCTTGCCCAGAATTGATTTCAGAATGACAAACCTGTAATTATTCACATCATGCCATTTAGCCAACATTAACTTTCTTCCAGTCTTCTGGAACTTCCCCAGTGTGCCAAGGTTTATTCAGAATCAACATCAGTATTCCAGTTAAACCCTCAGCCAGCTCTTTTAAAGCTCATGGGTGCAAGTTATCTGGACCTGCTGATTTTAAAAATGTCTCACTTTAGTAACTTCTGTTTAACACCCCCCCGAGATATTAATGAATGAAAACAGTGTTATCATATGATAGGACTACATTGTGTTTTTCCCAAATACAGAACAGAAATATTTATTGAACACTTCTGCCTTTCCTGCACTGGTATTGTTAATTTGACCATTTCCATCTAGAAATGGACCAGTACTTTTGGCAGGATTCCCTTGGTTCCATAATATATTTTTTAAAAAACTCATTCTTACTTTCCTTAACTCTGCTGGCCATAGATGTCTGGTTGTGTCCTTTTGCTTCCCTTATCAATGTTCTAAAATTCCTAGCGTGTGATTTACCCTCATTACTGTCAATTCCCCCTTTTTTCATTTGCTACATTCATTTATTTTATGTTTTGTAGCTGTCGTCACGTCCCCTCTAGACCTGAGTTCAATTCCCCGCTTTGCCACAGACTCCATGTTCCTCAGCTCCTATCTGTACAAGGAGGATAATAATGCCACCCTGCCTCACTGGAGTGTCTGAGGATAAATTGTGAGGTGCTCACGTGCTGCAGTGATGGGGTCAGATAAGGACCATGACTTGTTTATTTGTGATAGAAACACTCTAACAATCATAAAAAACATAAAGGGTCAAAAATACAGTATACCCTATTGGGACAGATCCTCGGCCGGTGTACACTGGTGTAGATCAGTCGTCTCCAATGGGGCCACATTGATTTCCCTGAGCTGAGGATCTGGGCTGATACACCTGTGATAACACCTCAGCGCACTGTGACTCTAGGTGCCACTGGGAGCTAATCCCCTTGAAATCACTCCTGCCAGCGAAGTGGCGTCCGTGCCAGCACCTGGCCAGGTTGCAGGTTAGACCATTCATCTCCTGTCTCCCCTGCGGCCTCCACTGAAGGAGGTAGGTCTCCCATGGCTGTTCTGTAGGTTTGCCTGGGACTCTGAACAAGCATCGTATTCATCCCTGGGGCGGGGACTTGCATTCGTTGCTAAGCATAGCATCGGTCCCAGGCATTAACCCCATTTCTGAACATGTGGGCACCAGCCCCAAAAGTTCAGAAATTCCGAGATCAGCCTCAAAATCATGAGATTTCGGACCCACGATCTCTTCTTTCTGTCTGCGGGTCCCTGTGCCCTCGGCTCACACGTGGGTCCTGTTTGCTGGAAAGTTACTTCTGGAAAACAACGACAGCCGGGATTCCCACCAAAAGCACTTGTCTCTGGGTCTTTATGCAAACCCCGAGTCTTGTGAGATCACCAGAGACCTGTCAGCATGAAAATACCTGGAATGCCTGAGTAAATACCCTTCCTGGAAACCTGCCTCTTCCTTCAGCCGGCGGCCGGGGAGAAAGCTCTAGACTAGAGAGCTTCAGGACACGACAGAGATAGGATCCAGATAAGGAACCTGCTTCCACTCTCCCTAACTCCCCAGGCCCTGGGAGATTTGCTCCAGCCAAGCGTCTTGTTTGCCTGCTCTGGGACTCCCCTGATCTAATCTGTGCCTGGTGTTTAACTTGGTGACCGTAGGTGCAGCTTCTGCAAACACCTGGGAGGAACAAGCATGGCCGGGTTTATAAATAGCCCCCTCTGGCAATTTGCCTCAGTGATGCCATTTGAGTCACAGGAGTTTTGAACTTGACCAAAAAGAGAAAAAACTGCTCAGACCGAGCGAGCTGTGCGGGGCCTGTGCCCTGCTGGGGACCAGCGAGCTCTTGGCTTGATCTCAGCTACCTGCTTTGGAAAGCCCTTTGGAAAGCAGTTATTTCACCTGCAGAGCACTGCTCCTCTTCCCCCGCACATCCTGCTTCTGCTGCGCTGTCTGCTCACAGGCCTGTTTGCCTGTCTGTCCATCCCTAGGCCGTGAGCTCCTCCGAGCAGGCGCGCAAGGGCGTGACCACAAAGGCAGGGAATACACTGATTGGTCATCAGCAAAATGGAATTCCATGTTTGTGACCAGTTTCAAGAGAACGTGGGGGCTGCCACCCCGCCCGGCGTCGTCCAGGGAGATTTCCATTTTTTTATTACAAAAGAGTTTGAAATGAAATGAAATGAAATAAAATGTCTTTAGCTGCAGCTTGGACTTTGACTCCCCTCCCCAGGGTTTGGAAGACGATTTCTCCACTTTTTCTCATTTTGATTTCCCTGCCTTTTTTGAGGTGGAGGGGACAAAAAACCCTTTTAAAAGAAAACCCCAAATGAAATTTTTTTAAATGAAACAAATTTTCATTTTGAAAATTGTCATAGAAAGAAATAGAAACATTCAAACAAAATGCAGAAATAACCAAAGCTCGGCTTGATTGAAAAGCCATTTTCAATTTAAAAAAACCTACAACTGTTGACCAAAAAGGTCACCCAGCGCTAGTTAATAATAAATTATTATTGACAATAATAGTCAAACAATTCCAATTAGACTGTTCTGCCCCAAAAGCCAAACTACTCCCCGTCGAACGGGAGGTTTCATTTTCACTTTTCGTTTATACAATTCTTGCTTTTAGAAGCTCGTGAAAACACCCCCCCCCCCCCCCAGCTTTCCAAGTACCTCGTCCTCCGCCCAGGCATTTCCCTGTTCTGCCTCTGCTTCCATTTAAACCCCAATCTACGGTATATTGACAGGCCCGATATTAGGGGGCTTGACTTATATAAACAACTGTACCCCCCAAAAAAGTCCTGATTCCCCCCCCCCCCCGGAAAAAAAGTGTCCCAATTTGTCCCACTTGCTATCTGGTCCCTCTACCCCAACCCCATCCCCAGGCAGGCTCCGGTAGATTCTGCCCCATGGCAGCTGCCCCGTTTCTGCTGCAGCTTGGCATGGCCTCGTTGGCGTGTTTGCCTGCAGGGTTATCTGGTCTGAAGCGAGTGTTGGTTTTGGTGTGGAGTGCCAGGACCACGCCTGCTGTTTCAATACCACAGCCAAGGGGGTTAGAGAAATTGAATGAACTATTTGTTGCGGCTGGAGGACGCACACAACACAGACACACATCACTCCGCTCGCTGCGGGAAGCCGGGGGAGGGGAGATTTTCTGGAAAACCCACGCTGCCTCTTGAGGCTGCTTTAGGGAAATAATTAGGGCCAAAATCATGCCCCGGGCGACTCCGCGGAGCCCCCTTCCGCACGGGCTCAGGCTGCCCGAGTGAGGCCGGTGTAACTCCGTGGGCGCCAGACTCCTGTGGGTGTGCATGAGAAGAGCGGCAGGGCCAAGGGCCTCGCTAGACTTGGACCCGAGATGACTCTGGCCCACGGTGTGTGGGGTGGACAAAATGGGCTGAGTCCAGCCAGCAGGTGCCTGGAGTAAGTGTTCTCCCGCCCTCGCTCAGCAGGGCCAAGTCCAGCCATGGAGCGAGAGGACCGGCCCGCTGGTCTCTGGGCGTTTCCACCCGGCTGGATGTGGTGGAGCTGCCGCTGGCGTTCACACCCACGGCCCGATTTGCCACGGCCCTGCACCCTGCGGGCTCACTTTCACCAGTGCAAAGCGGGCGTCCCAGACTGCCATGCTCTGTGTGGCCTTTTGTGCTCACTTTGCCCAGGTGAGAAGGACGGGGGAGGGAGGGAGGTGAACCGCCCTTCCCCTCTGACTGCTAACTGGGTTTGCTGTTTACACCTGCTTCCTGACCCCTTTGTACCCAACAGGCCAGATCCTGCTTCCACTCAGCCCAGTGTAAATCCAGAGAGTGTGTGAAGGGGGAGCTCAGAAGGTGAACCGGTGTGAAACCAAAGCGCCGCAGTCATCCCCCCCGCACAGAAAGATGCTAATTTGCAAACCGAGGCACACGGTTTATCTGGATGATCCGGGGAGGTCCAGGGAGATGGTGGAGCGCTCTGAGGTCCTCTCCCCAAAGGCCCGGCAGAGACGCCGTCCTGATGAGCTCACTCCACAAACTGTTTCATCACGGAAGGCGAGTGCCAATAAGAAAAACCTCCCCTCCTGACCCTGGAGCTGCGGGAGGCCCAGAACAAAAGGAGGAATTGGGCTTAGAATCAGATTATCTCAATTCCAAATTTATCCCCATTTCATTCTAACAAGTAAGCGAGTCTATTTTGGAACTGGCGTCCCCAGGAGAGTAGCTAATCGGCCAGGACACGAGCAGGCTTTAGGGAAAAAGTCCCTTCTGGGATGTGTTACAAGCCTATTTACTAATGTGAAAGCTGGATAATCAAATGTCACTTCCTGGAACACAAGGAGAAAGCTCTCTGTAAAGCCACATGAAAGCCACTTGCTCCCAAGAATGGACCTTTCCAATTTTGGGGTGTGCTTTTGTCTGGTGCACATGTGGACACTGTGCGTGGATAAATGTGTGTATTGCGTATCTGTCCGTATGCAGTGTGTCGCTACAGGGTATCCGAGTGTGTCATGTGTCTGTTGTCTTTCATTACCATCTTACTAGCAACATGTTGCATAAGTCTGACTGTTCGCTATGAGTGTTCTGTGTGGGTGTGCTTATAGGTATGTTGTACCATTAGTGTGTTGGGTGAGTGTATGTTGTGTGATTTATTTATTTGTCTGTTTGCTGCACACAGATTTGACACCGTGTTTATAATAGGATGACAAATGTTACGAAAAATCGAATCTGCTCAAAACTACCCACAGAATGTCTTTGCACAACAGTTTCTCATTCTTCCTACCATGTTTCAGAGTCAGCACGGGACACAGGCACTGCTCGATGGGTGTTAAAACACACACACTGGTTAGTTTCTAAGGTGCCACAAGGACTCCTTGTTCTTTTTGCGAATACAGACTAACAGGGCTACTACTCTGAAACATAAGGGTTTGTCTACATGGGGAAACTGACCAGAACAGCTGTTCTAGACTAGATCTCTGCCTGGACACGCTATTCCAGAATAAAAGTGATGTTATTCCAGAATCATTGTCCTTTTTGGAAGCACACCAATTATTCCTGTATAAAGTGACTTATTCTGCCTTAGCTGTTCTGTCCATTTCCATATGCAGACGATCCCTCGCTGACTGCCCAGGGCTGACTGCCCACTTCACCGTGCGTTGTTTATAGTCGAGAAAGCTCTTGACTGGGGAAGCTGGGGAAACTGGTCTCTCTCCCCAACCAAAGTTGGTCCAATAAAAGACATGGTGGCCTCTCCCCATACCCATCGTCTCGCTAATGTCCTGGGACTGACACAGCTACAACACGCTGCCTGCCCTGGGTAGATATTACTTTCTTAAATGCAGCCAATGCAGCATCCCAGGGCCTGTCTACATTGTCCAGTGTCACACCCACTATTTGAAAATCAAGACATTCCCCAAATCAAACAGGCAGCGTCCCAAGCCCCCCCGGCAAACGCCTGCAAGAAGGGCCGGGATTTCACTCTGCCCCAAAGCGAAAGGCACCTGAACCGGGATTTAGAGGTTATGAGCCTAAGTACCTTTGAGGAACTGGGCTGTTCCGTTTTGTTCCCATAGGAAGGAGGCCTGGATGGGGCAGTGGGGTTGGCGTTATTTCGGTAAGTGTTCTTTTCGGCCTGTTTTTTTGCATTACAAATCAAGTCTTATCTACCCTGGAAGACACTATGGTAACTGGAGAAAGAATCAAGTTATAAATGTCACCAGGGACAAATGACTGAACAGCAGAGAAGGGACTGGCACTTCGGTTGGACTGTTTAAAACACTTTAGTTTTGGTAAATCCTCTTTACTATAATGCCTAATAAACATCTGGGAGAAAGAGCATCTTTGTTAAAGGTTCACAGCCCTTCCCTGCGCACACACTTTCAGTTACGGAGTGAAAGGGTGCCCAGTATATACCTGCAGCAAAACCAGAGGAGACCAGACTAAAAGGTTTGGGAAAAAAATTGGAAAAATCTCCCCTCTTCCCAGCCTTTTCTATTCCTCCAGTGGTGCCAACACTCACAATTTTGTCATGAGTCTCATGATAATTATTAAAATACAGTCTCATGAAATAAACTGGTTAGTCTCTAAGGTGCTACAAAGTCTTCCTCATTTTATTTATGATAATTATTGGTTTCCTTCAAGCCCCAGCTCCTGGAGTCATGTGGGCAGGTGATGATTTCAGCCTTCATTGTTAAAGGAAAAGTACATTTCTAGCCCTTGTGGCTGTGAAGAAATGTTCAGAATGGTGCACCCTAAAGATTCCAAAAGCAAAAGGCAAATACAAAGAAACCAAACCTCCTGCTTCACCGTCATCTCGTGATTTGAAAGCTGATCTCGTGATTTTTGAACCTCTGGGGTTGGCCGGGCTGTTCACCATAAAGAAACAGAAAAGGGCACGTGTCTCATTTCCCCTCAAAACCTTTCAGGTGTCACCGTGACAAACCTGGGACGGCCAGGTCGGACACTGTCCCTCACTCTGTCTGTGTGGCTCCCCTGCCTGGCTGCAATGCTGATCATTGGTATGTGTCAGCCCAGCCATCACTGGGGGTCTGACTGTGCGAGGAGTGCGGAAGGAGGCCGTGTGTGTTCACAGGTGAGGGTGAATGTTTCTGCTCACAGGCGTGAGCCTGAGCGTGTTCTGGTGTGCGTTCCCGTGCGGGGCTGCCGACGGATGGGCGAGAGTCTTTGGGCGCGGGGGACTGTGCGTGTTGCTGGGTGTTTGTATGTGTGATGGTGGGGAGATTGGTTGTACCTGGTATAGCTAGCTGAAAATGTTCACTCCTCCCAGCAGCCCCCTGGTCTCACCCACGTGAAACATCCACTGGTCCCCCTGAGCCACCAAAACCCGGCCCGGCTGGCCTAACCTCCTGTCCATCAGTGCCGCTCGCTCACACACGCAGCCTGCTGCTTCCAGTGTTCCTGTAACAGTGAAAGTTAAGCGGGGGGGACGGGGACGTTGCCGTTAGCATGTAATAGAGGAAGAGAGGTAAAAAGGGCAGGAAATTTGCACCAAGTCCATTTCCCCTTGGCCCTGGGCCGCTGCTCATTCCGGATCTGGGATTTGCGTAGGCAGAGTTAAAAATAACGGGTATAAAAGAGAACAGTGAACGGCCGAGAGAGCCCCACAACCAACCCGCCTCCAGCCTGCACAAGGAGGGCAGAGTATGTACAATCCGGAGCAGACAGAGATCAAAGCAGAACCGTCCCCAAGGGGAGCAGGCAGCCTAGAGGGGAGGACATGTGTGTGTGTGTGCGTGAGTGTGCATTTATGTGTACAGTTGTGTGAGTGAGTTTGTGCATGTTTGGCAACACTTCCATCACTTGTCACACCACTGATGTCTTGTTGAAATGAACTAAACTGAAAGTGTGTGTATTTCTGTGTGCATGCACACACATAACAGGCTGTAGTGTATGCTGGTGAGTGTGTGTGTGTGTGTGTATGTGTGTGTGTGTATGTACATCCGAGGAGAATCTGTGCACTTGTTTCCCTTGTATTAAGTTTTTCTTGCAAAGAGCAATAGCTCTTCTTAGTCCTAGACAATAACCCAGTAGGTCTAAGTCCTAGTAGGAGGAGAAGGAGTTTTCTCTTCTGGAAAGATCTCTCGGCCGGATAGTTTTGGTGTCAATTATTATTAACGCTTTGGGTTCCTCACAAGGGAGTTGGGTAAATGACTGTTTGCCACAGGCCTAGAAGATGCAACATTAGATATAAATGTCAATTACTGTGCTCTTAACCAAGACCATTTCGGGGTATTTCTTCATTTAATTAAAAACCCATTAAACACCAGTAGGATGGAGGAGCTAAAACTGGCCTGTGAGGCTGCCGGTCTGCAGGTCCCACCCACGGGTGCCAGGGTCCCGACACACTCTTTGAACCCGTTATTTTCATGGGAAGTGGCTGCCCAGAACAACCCACCTCTGAGATGCTTCTCTCCTGGAAAAGCCTCCTCCAGTCCCCGCCCCTCCCCAGTTAGGAGATGATCCCTCCCGGGAATTTCCTGTCAATTAACAACAAATCTAGAAGCCCCCCAGAAGGAAAGGCCCTGACCTTAAAATAAATAAACCAGCCCTGGGGTGTGGGGAGGTTCCCTGCGCAGGGTGAGGGGCAGCCGCTTTTCCAGTGGCCAGGAGTTCCGCCGGCAGCACTGGGAAGGAGCCGGCAGGGTGGAGAGGGCAAATCCAGCCCATCCCCCATGTGCCGTGCACGGGCTGGGCAAAGGCTTTGATCGCCTGGCCCCCGGCAGCGAACCCGCTGGGACTGGTGGCCCGGGACTTGGCTGAGGGACCGGTTCCTGGGGCACCCCCTGCAGCCCCAGCAGCCCATCTGAGTGCGCAGCCAGGGCCCCCGCGCTGGAGGCCGCAGCGAGCGACTCTCGCCTGGCCTGATAACATTGTGTTTGTCCCTGCAGCGGAGAAAAGCTGCCGGGAGCCGATAAGAGCCGGTGGCTCCGGGCTGGGCTGAATCTCCCTGAAGTTCCGCTTCGCTCTGCGGCGGGGCCGGGCTGCGGGACCCCGGGACTTAACCCTGGGCTCCCCTGGGATGGGGTGACAGCTCCCGGCGGGGCAGGAGTGGTGGGAGGAGGGGGCTTCTCAGCTCCAAGGGTGGGGGAGCTCCCCCGCTGCCAGTCTGTCCGTCCACCCCTCTGTCTGTCCGTCCACCCCCTCCTCGCAGCCAGGCTGTCTGTCCACCCCTCTGTTTGTCCATCCTTCCTCCATCTGTCTGTCCACCCACCCACTTCTCGCTGCCAGTCTGTCCGTCCATCCCTCTGTCTGTCCGTCCTCTGTCCCCCCACTGCCAGTCTGTCCGTCCATCCCTCTGTCTGTCCATCCTCTGTCCCTCCACTGCCAGTCTGTCCGTCCATCCCTCTGTCTGTCCGTCCTCTGTCCCCCCACTGCCAGTCTGTCCATACACCCCCTCCCTGCCGCCAGTCTGTCCGTCCACCCCTCTGTCTGTCCGTCCACCCCCTCCTCGCAGCCAGGCTGTCTGTCCACCCCTCTGTTTGTCCATCCTTCCTCCATCTGTCTGTCCACCCACCCACTTCTCGCTGCCAGTCTTTCCGTCCACCCCTCTGTCTGTCCATCCTCTGTCCCTCCACTGCTAGTCTATCCGTCCATCCCTCTGTCTGTCCATCCTCTGTCCCCCCACTGCCAGTCTGTCCGTCCATCCCTCTGTCTGTCCGTCCTCTGTCCCTCCACTGCTAGTCTATCCGTCCATCCCTCTGTCTGTCCATCCTCTGTCCCCCCACTGCCAGTCTATCCGTCCATCCCTCTGTCTGTCCATCCTCTGTCCCCCCACTGCCAGTCTGTCCGTCCATCCCTCTGTCTGTCCGTCCTCTGTCCCTCCACTGCTAGTCTATCCGTCCATCCCTCTGTCTGTCCGTCCTCTGTCCCCCCACTGCCAGTCTGTCCGTCCATCCCTCTGTCTGTCCATCCTCTGTCCCTCCACTGCCAGTCTGTCCATCCACCCCCTCCCTGCCGCCAGTCTGTCCGTCCATCCCTCTGTCTGTCCATCCTCTGTCCCTCCACTGTCAGTCTGTCCATCCATCTCCATACATGCATAGAGGAGCTCCCCATCACCAGTCTGTCTGTCCTGTCCATCTATCCCTCCATCCCCAGACCTATTCCATCTAGCCGCCCCCAGGGACTCAAGCCATGGGTGTTCGCAGCCCCTGGTCGGAGCAGCCGGAGGGGTCCTGGCGCGTCTCCCTTGATGGAGACGGTGGCTCCCTCTCGGGGGACGCCAGGTGGTGCTGGGCTGGCCCAGGACAGGGGACTTGTCTGACGCTCTTAGTCTCACTCCCACCTCGGATCAGTCCTGTTAGACCCGAAGATCTTCCCCCAGGACAGCGGCTTCCCTGCCGAGGCCACGGCAGATGCTGGGGCAGGTTCCCACCCTCGCTGCCACGCAGGGGCGCCCCGATTCCTCCTGGTTGGCAGAAAATAAACCCCAGGGGCTGGTTGGTTCTAGCCCCAGGGGAGCCAGTATTTATAACAGAAGCACTTGGGCCTAGTGGGGCTGCCCCCTCTCCACCCTGGGGCCCAGGGGGCGAAGGACTCTGAGCCCTGAAGGGGCCACCCCATGACAAGGGAGCCAGCTGAGTCTGAGTCACTGTGGTGGGTTATGGGCTGGCATCAGCCCCTGGCTCTGCCACAGACTTCCCAGGCGACCTTGGGCAAATCACTGAACTTCCCTGTGCCTCACTTTCCTGGAGCGTCCGATGGGGCTGAGGCCTCCTTTGCCTCGCTGGGTAGTGAACGAGGTTGGTCTCTCGCCAAGCGCCTGTGCACTGCAGGCACCTGGCGTGATCCGGGTGCGAGTGTCGTGCCAACCGGCGCCAATGCCCCTCTGAGCAAAGGCCCCAGCTTTCCTCTCCCAGCAGCTCTTCCAGGTTTGCCGGGAGCAGAGCTAATCTTTAACCCTTTCTTCTCCCCCCCCCACCTCATTCATCCGTCCACTTGACCCTCCTGTTTGCCTTCCAGTTGCTTTGCTGCTGTTTGATCTTGTCTAATGCCCCCGTCGTTACAGCCTGTTTTAGTGGCTGCCGAGATCATTCTCCTTCCCAAATGGAGCTCGGGGGCTTCTGTCAATAGAGGGCTGTGCACACACATACCTCCTGCCCAGCTAGGCCCATCTGAAACCCCACTCCGGGGCTCGCAAGGGCCAGCTAGCCTGATCTCCAGCCGGGTCCCACCGGCTCAGTCCCAGCTCATAGCAGCCACTAGAGAGGGGCTGTGAAGGAATTTCAAGGCAGGCTGGTCTCTCTCTGCTGGTGGGGGCCTTGGACAAGCCTTCCTGGATCTCACAGACTCCTGGTGTGACGGCAGGCGAGTGTCTGACGCCTGGTCCCCGGCTGTACAATGGGGAGAACGATGATCATCTCTCCGAGGCTGTACCGCGTCTAGCACAGAGGGGCCCTGACCTGGGCCGGGCTGCTCCACACGCCCCAAGGAGGGACCCACCGGCCAGTCTGCCGGGTCCTTCTCTCTCTGAAAATGAGCCAACCTTGCAGGGCTGAATCTATTCAAAGGAGGGGAAAGGAGACAACCCCAGTGTAACCAAGGCTGCTCTTTCCTCTGGCTCCAGGCCACTTTGTCTAGTTCTCTGTACGATCCTGGGGCAGCAGCAGCCTCCATATTTGTGTCCTGTACAAATACTACTTCATAAGAGAAGGGTTAGCAGCATGTCAGAGAACCACACAGCCCCGCGGGGAGGAGAACCGCCCTCGCGCCCCACACTGGAGCATGGTGGCTGACGCTCCACAGAGGACTTTCCAGCTTCAACCCATGGGGTGGAATTTACTCTAGATAACAAACCAGGATTCTGAAACAACACGGAGCCGCCAGCTGATGTCCAGGCCGCGCGTGCTCTGGAAGGGAGTCCGGGCGTTCTTGGTAAAAGGGGAAGGATTTGCATAGTTGTTTTCCCTTTGGATTACTGCTCTCATTTATTGCAGCGCTCCACCCTTATAATTAAAGTCAAGTGATGAAAGCAACTGGTCGGGTGGCTTTGGGGCCAGGGCAGAGAAGCCGTGCGTGGTTCCCTTTGTGGGGAGTGTTGTTCTTGCTCTTCTGGCCCCCGGAGCACAGCGGGCTCAACCCCCGTTCTTGGAAAGGTGGGAGCGATGGAAAGCCCCCGAGGAGGGAGGCCGGGGGAGATAACCTTATCACTGGGAGACAAGTTCAACAGTCAAAGAGCCCTTCCCGGTATTGGCTGGAGGGAGGCCAGCCCAGCTCGACCCCAGACAGGAAGGTGCTGGAGGCTGGGCCAGTCCTCACAAGCTGGCTGCGGGGGTCGGGGTCACCTGCCCCTGGCCTCACAGAGCCCCCGAGGGGCGCTGCAGTCTCCCCTTCGTCCCCCCTCCCCGGGCTGTCACCCACCTGCCAGGCTACCCTGGGCCGCCCCCTGCAGACCCTGTGTCTACATTCAGGGGGGAGCCACATGGCCCGGGGGGACGGGGCCTCCCCAGGGCAGTGGCCTCCAGACAGGGCCTCGCACCCCCTGGGACCCACACCGAGCCCTGAACCCCCCCTCGCTGGCCCGACTCCTCCCGGCGCCCCCCACAGGGGGGTGGATCCAGCGGGCGGGGGGAGCCCAGCACCCAGCACCGCGGCCCTGGCCCGAGCCCAGAGTCCCCCCCCGCCCCCCACCTGTTGCCCGACTTGGGGCGTCTTTTCGCACGCGGCTCGGAGCACCCCCCAGAGGACGGGGCGGGGCCTAGGGGCCCGGGGGGGCGTGTCCTCCGGCGCGGTGGCCAATAGGTGGAGGTGGGCTGTGAATATCCAAGCAGGGGCGGCCCAATCCGGGCGCGCCGGGGAGGTTAACAGCTGGGGAGCGGGCCGGGCGGCCCCAGAGCTGGGCTGTCCCGGAGCGGAGCCCGCTGCCCCCCTCGCCTGCCCGGAGCCCCGCGCTGCCCTGCGCGCTATGGCCGGGGCCGTGGGGGAAGCTGCGCTGCCGCCCATCGCCTCCTTCGCCAGCCTGCTGCCCCTGGAGGAAAAGCGGGGGCCGCCGCTCCACGTAGGTGTCTGGGGGGCCCGGGGGGCGCCGCTCCCCTCAGTGCTGGGGTGGGAGGAAGGTGGTGGAGCGGCGGCGCCAGGGAAGTTTTTGTAGGGTCGCCAGTAAGTGCAGGGCTGCGCAGAGCGCGGGGGGCTGTCAGGTGCGCGGGCTGAGGGGGACTGTGCGGGGGGGCCTGTCAGGTGCGCGGGCGGGGGGGAGGGGCTGTGCGGGGGGGCCTGTCAGGTGCGGGGGGGGCTGTGCGGGGGGGCCTGTCAGGTGCGCGGGCTGTGGGGGGCTGTGCGGGGGGGCCTGTCAAGTGCGCGGGCTGTACGGGGCTGTGCGGGGGGGGCTGTCAGGTGCGCGGCTGGGGGGGCTGTGCGGGGGGCCTGTCAGGTACGCGGGCGGGGGGGGGGGCTGTGCGGGGGGGCCTGTCAGGTGCGCGGGCGGGGGGGGGGGCTGTGCGGGGGGGCCTGTCAGGTGCGCGGGCGGGGGGGGGGCTGTGCGGGGGGGCCTGTCAGGTGCGCGGGCTGTGCGGGGGGGCCTGTGCGGGGGGGCCTGTCAGGTGCGCGGGCTGTGCGGGGGGGCCTGTGCGGGGGGGCCTGTCAGGTGCGCGGGCTGTGCGGGGGGGGCCTGTGCGGGGGGGCCTGTCAGGTGCGCGGGCTGTGCGGGGGGGCCTGTGCGGGGGGGCCTGTCAGGTGCGCGGGCTGTGGGGGGCTGTGCGGGGGGGCCTGTCAGGTGCGCGGCTGGGGGGCTGGGCGGGGGGGGTCTGTCAGGTGCGCGGCTGGGGGGCTGGGCGGGGGGGGTCTGTCAGGTGCGCGGCTGGGGGGCTGGGCGGGGGGGTGTCAGGTGCGCAGGCGGGGCGCTGTGCGGGGGGGCCTGTCAGGTGCGCGGCTGGGCGGGGGGGCTGGGCGGGGGGGGTGTCAGGTGCGCGGGCGGGGGGCTGTGCGGGGACATCTCGGGACGGAGCTGCGGGGCAGGGCAGGGCAGGCGGACACAACTTTGGGCGCTGGGCGGCTCGGGGGTCGGGCGCTCGGCTCTCACGAGTCAGCGGCTGGGGGGGGGGGGGACGGGCCCCGGGGCTGGGGTGTCTTCTGGCTCCAGCTGAGCCCGTGCCAGGGAGTCCGGGGTCCCCGAGGCGCCCTCCCGGGGGCTCCCCGCCAGCGAGCGCAGCCTGGTCCGCGGGTGACTCCTCCGGCGCCCGACCGGCCCCTGACTCCCCGTCTCCCCCCCCCTGCAGCCCCGCTTCGCCGGCATGGACGGCGGCCCGGCCGGGATCAAGCGGGAGGACGACGACTTGGGCCAGTTCGTGGACCTGGATTTCATCCTGGCCCACACGAGCGGCGCGCCGCCGGCGGGACCCGCCTACCCGCTGCCCGACACCCCGGAGAGCTGCGGCGCCGACGGCGAGGGCCCCTTCGCGCCCGGCCCGCCCTTCGGGGCGCCCTACCCCGACAGCCACAGCTACATGGCCGAGCTGCTCACCGCCGAGCTGCCCCCGCGGCGGGAGTACACGGAGCTGCGGGTGCCCGGCGGGCTGGGGCCCCCGGGCCGGGCCCGCATCAAGACGGAGCCGGCGGAGGAGCGGGCCTGCATGCTGGGGGGCGCCATGGACCACAAGCCGCTCCTGATGCTGCCCCCGCCGCTGTACCCGCCGCACCCCGGCTACCCCCCCGCCCGGATGGGGCCCCCCGAGGAGCTGGGGCCGCCGGGCGACTGCGCCCCGCGGGGCCCCCCGCACTACCCGCGGGGCCCCCCGCACTACCCGGCCCCCTTCGCCGCCCACGGCCCGGCCCAGTTCCACGGACACTTCCGCGTGTTCCGGGAGCCGCTGCTGGTCACGCCGCCCCACTCGCCGGGGCTCGAGTTCTTCCCCGCCGGGCCGCCCGCCGAGCTCGCCAAGCCCAAGCGGGGCCGGCGGGCCTGGGCGCGGAAGCGCTCGGCCACCCACAGCTGCGAGTACCCGGGCTGCGGCAAGACCTACACCAAGAGCTCGCACCTCAAGGCGCACATGCGGACCCACACCGGTAAGGGGGGGGGCGACTCCGGCTCCTGCCCCCCCGCGCCTCGGGACTCCGGCCCCGCGCCCGTGGGGGGCGCAACTCCCGGGGGCTCCGGCTCCTCCCGCCCCCCCCCCCCGCGCCTTGGGACTCCGGCCCCGCGCCCGTGGGGGGCACAACTCCCGGGGGCCCCGGCTCCTGTCCCGTCCCCCCCGCGCCTCGGGACTCCTGCCCCGCGCTCGTGGGGTGCGCTGCTGGGAGGGGGGGGAGTCCGGCTCCTGCCCCCGCATCGCGCTCCTGGGGGCGCGCGGGGGGGGCCCCGAAATCAC
Organism: Sternotherus odoratus; assembly: GCA_032164245.1. NCBI lineage: Eukaryota > Metazoa > Chordata > Testudines > Kinosternidae > Sternotherus > Sternotherus odoratus. The sequence goes on along the minus strand of JAVMKO010000008.1, from coordinate 91,068,588 downwards.
TACTTTGGTCGTTGCGGGGCCTCCCAAGCCGGGTAGGGGCCCTGGGACGGAGGGAGGGGACGGGAGGTTGGACCGGACCCCGCCGTCGTGTTCCTCCCCGCGGGAGCTCCCAGGGGCTGCGTGAGGCTGGGGGGGGGGGGAGCGGGCCGGGAGAGACAATTGGGGGAGGGGGGGTTGGACGGTTGGGGGGGGCAGGATAGTGATGAGTGGAAGTGCCAAAAGTTGTATCCCTTAAAGTGAGGCGGGCGGGTCTGGGAAGCGGGCGGGGGATACGGGTGCAGCTGGAAGCGCCCTGTGTCAGCCAAGGAGATGGGAGAGGCTACTAGAAAGCCCAGGGGGGTTGGGAGCAGGCCCCAGGGCAGGGCAGTGCCCGCGGCTGGCAGGTTAATGCTGTGCTGGTCTCTGCCCAGGGGGGTTGGGAGCAGGCCCCAGGGCAGGGCAGTGCCCGCGGCTGGCAGGTTAATGCTGTGCTGGTCTCTGCCCAGGGGGGTTGGGAGCAGGCCCCAGGGCAGGGCAGTGCCCGCGGATGGCAGTCTAACACTGTGCTGGTCTCTGCCCAGGGGGGTTGGGAGCAGGCCCCAGGGCAGGGCAGTGCCCGCGGCTGGCAGTCTAACGCTGTGCTGGTCTCTGCCCAGGGGGGTTGGGAGCAGGCCCCAGGGCAGGGCAGTGCCCGCGGCTGGCAGGTTAATGCTGTGCTGGTCTCTGCCCAGGGGGGTTGGGAGCAGGCCCCATGGCAGGGCAGTGCCCGCGGCTGGCAGTCTAACACTGTGCTGGTCTCTGCGCAGGGGAGAAGCCGTATCACTGCAACTGGGAAGGCTGCGGCTGGAAGTTCGCCCGCTCAGATGAGCTGACCCGTCACTACCGCAAACACACTGGCCACCGGCCCTTCCAGTGCCACCTGTGCGAGCGGGCCTTCTCCAGGTCGGACCACCTGGCCCTGCACATGAAGAGACACATGTAACGGACAGACGCCTGGCCGCGGGGGAGGGGAGAGACTGAACTCTATTTATGAAGCCACAAAATATTTTCTTATGGATGCAACTAATTTATGTCGCTAGCGAGGTCTGGAAAAGAGCGACCGCTCCGTAGGTAAAGGTAAAACCAGCCAGGTCTCTAGCCAGAGCTACCCAGGCGTCTGGCGGAGCCGTGCGGAGCCCGAGTGTATGACGCTCTCCAGAAGGAGTTGAGCATCTCTGCAGTTTTAAAGGGATTTTTAGCCTGTACATTTGTTCCAGTTTGTGATTTTTTTTTTTCAATGTTGTAATGTAAAGGCCGGGCAGCCTTGGAGTGGCTCTGGGTGAAAGCGGAACGGACACGTCTTGTAAAAAGAAAATCCGGCTCAAATAAATGAGCCAGCTTCTGTAAACTCTTAGCACCTTTTTAAGCCGCCTTCGAAGGAAGACAGGAATGGCCCAGCGTAGGTCAGACCCCTGGGCGGTGCCGTGCCCTGCTCCGCTCCCCACCCGGTTCCAGAGCCCAAGGCTGGCTCTGCCCTGAAGCAGGATCATGTCCCAGTGTGTGCTGGCGTTCACTCGCCCCGGGGTGGCTGGATTGTAATGCTGAAGGCCCAGCTGCTGGAGTCCGAGGCTGCCTGAGGTTGCTGAAAGGTGGAAAGACCGTGACCCCCGCAGTGAGATCTCCTGACTTGGGAAGCAATCTCGTGATTGTTTGGGAGCCTGACTCCAGGACTGGGCGGACTGCTGACAGCACAAGGACGGGGATCTACCTCCTTTATGCCCTTCAAGGGAGTGTTCCAAATCCTACTGGAATTGCCCTGGCCCCAAGACCACCCCGGCCCACGAGGAGCCCACAATCCGCAGCCCGCTCTGTGCCCACTGCAAATCAGCTGCGTCTTTGATGTTGGTTCTGGATTTGTCTTGTCATTTTGAATTGTCTTTTTGTTTGTTCCCTTTCTGCTGAAGGACGAGCAGGAAGCCAGGTACTGCTGCAGCCCCCTTTCCACGCTGCTTCCTCAAACTGTGTGTAACAAGGACAAGGAGTTTTGTCGGCCTAGGAATTCCCAGGTCTCCACTGTACTTGAAACCTTCTTTCGAAAAGAGGAGGCAGCGGGGTCCTGATGCGCAGCTTCCGCAAAGCGCGTTGGGGGTTGGAGGAGAGCAGGGATCCCTCTGGGTTTTCTAATCTCGTCTTCCTGCTGGGACTCCCCGCTCGGGGAAGAGCCCGTTCCCCTCTGTGTATATTGTCAATTAACATTTCTCTGCTTGGGCGCGCTAGCTCTCCCCCACTTGGAAATGTTACTTTTCTTTATATGCAAACCAGTGCGCTATTGTGATCTGATGTAAGATAAATAAATACACCTCAACATCAGGAGCCAGCAGCGTTGCCTTTGAAACGTTCCCCAGGAGCGAGAAGCAGATGGCAGGGCTTACTGTGTGTAAATATTATTTGCATTGAGGTTCATTTCTATTTAAAATGGCTGTGAAGGAATCTGGGGCAACGCCCTTTGCCTTTTCTCGGCATCTTCCGTGAGTGGCAGCACTTAGCATTAATGAGTCATTTGTTTCACCACCTGTGCCTCAGTTTCCCCAGTCTACAGATGTGGAAATGGAGGCACGGAGGTGAAGTGACCTGCCCAAGGCAAGTCCATGCCAAAGACGAACTGGACCAAGGAGAGCTGAGGCCGTGTCCTCTTTCTCTTACCCACTAGATTTCTAACCCCCCCCCCAGCTGTGACTGGAACCCAGGCGTCCTGACTCTCTTGTCAGGTGGTTACAGCCCAGAGCCCCTGTGTCCATGCCAGGCTTGGCTCAGTGGAACGCCCCAGCCCGGCTATGCGGCAGCTCCACTCCTCTCAGGTGCTGAGGTTCCTGCTGAATTAATCAGTGGTGACTAAGCTCTGGGTTGTTGGCAGGTCCCAGGCCCAGCGAGCAGGTTTGTCTCCCTCCCTCCCACGGGCGATTACCTCTGCTACGTGCACGGCTCTGCCGGCTGGGGCTTGCACAGACCTGACGGGGAGTCACCGTGCAGAGAGACGATCGCACGGGCAGCCTGTGAACCATCTCTTCCCCCCCGCCCCATGGCAGGGAGGGTACGGCTCCTTCCCGGGTTCCCAGCTGACAGCAGCAAGGACTCGCCTGCACCCTGGGTTCTGCTCAGCATCGCAGGGCCCTGCTCCTTAGGGGGTGCAGCGGGTCAGGGGCAATGGAGTCATGGCTGGGTGGGTCTGGGTGTCCCCCTCTGTGTGCATTCATGGGGTGGGGGGAGCATGCAGCGGCCCAGGCCTGTGCACACGCACTAGGGTGGGGTGTCTGGACCCTCTGGCTGTCTCTCCTAGTCATGGGGCTGGAGTGGGGGGTGGCCTGATCGGAGCAGCAGGTAAAATCCAGTCCCGGACCCTGGGAACGCGAGTGGGCTGAGCCCTGTGGCACAGGGGAGGAGCCGCTCCCAGCCGCAGCGTTGGCCCTGCTGTGGCGTAGCCGTAAGGCACTGCCCCTCCCTTCTGCTGTGAGCCCTGGGGTGGGGAGTGTGGGGTCTGCCCGAGCCCCCCAAGGCTCTGCCCAATGCAGGTGGGGGGAGGGGGCTTTGGGGTGCTGAAGTGACTGTCCCAGGGTGTCTGCTAGAAATGGCAGGGGTGGGGGATGGGGGGAAGCAGGGGCAGGACTGGGGGCTCCTGGACATTCATTTAGCTTTGGGGTGTGAGGATTTGTCCTGACAGCAAATCCACCCCCCCCCCCGGGTTCCATTCTGTCTCCCCGCTTACAGCCCGGAGGGGGCACCAGGGCCCACCCCGGGGAGAGGGTGCTGAAAATGGGAGGCAGGAGGGTGGGATTTCTGTGCTAAGGGACAGCTGTGGTCTATGCTTCACCAGCCTCCCAGCTTCCACCACAACCACCTCTCCCTGCCTTGGTGGAGGCAGGTTCCCCCATCGGGGGCCAGGCGGATCCAGCACCTGGCTCGAGGGGGGTGTTCCCGGCCTGTCTACTCGGGGGCACCTGCTCTGCCTCTGGCCCCTCGACAAGAAGCAGGGCTCCAGGGGAACCTCCAGCGCTGGTGCAACTTCTCCAGCGACTTGTTCAGAAGCGCCAGGCTGCCGCCTTCCAGGGAAGGTGTGGGCTGTTTGACTAAGTGGTGAGTCAGGCCACGCAGCCAGCTGGGGGGGGGTGAGGAGAATCTCTGGCTCTGGGGTTTATTCCCAGGGGAAGGTAGAGGGGTGTGTGTGTGTGTGTCAGTGTGTGTGTGTCAGTGTGTGTGTGTGTGTGTGTGTTTTTCTCTCAGTAATCGCTGGCCCGGGAGTTTTATTTCCCAGGTAAACTGGGTTTCTCCAGCCGCCCTGTACCACTGGAGCGACTGGCTCTGGCGCCTGCTGTCCCAGGCAGCTGCAGCCCAAGTGCCAGCTCACCTTCCCCAGTGAGCTCCGCACTGACTGCTGCAGGAGGAAGAACCAGTTCCCGGTGCCCTTCCATCCGCCCAAGGCAGGGCCCCGGGCTTTTCCCTGCCTGTCACTTAGCCCTTCGGTTGCAAGGTGAGCTGCCCACCAGCACTGAGGGGTTTGTTTCCGGGGCGTTCATGACCCTGAAAAAAAGGAGAGGAGCCTTCCCAGGGGTGCGGGCAGGGGGAGAGGTGGAGTGAGGGGCCCGCCCCCCACCGGGGTTCAGTCACTAATGAGGCCCCTGAACCTGAGGCAGCCCCAGAGAGCGGCAAAGCTGCAGATTCACTGAGCTGCTCTGGTAACATTGGTAAGCTCCCCACCCCCGCTCTGCAGGGGGACCCCTGTCTCGGGGAGATGGGAAGAATCCCCCCGGCTCCTGTGGCACAGCCCCTTTGGCTGAGTCCTCACCAGGCTGGATCCAGCGTTTGCTGCCCTAAAGCCAGGGCAGGAGCAGAGGAGACGGGGGCCAATGGAGGAATCATGGGGCTGACAGTGAGAGGAGCTGGGGGAGTGGAGGGCTGGGCAGAGGGTCGAGGGGCTGTGGGGCAGGCCGGGAGTGCAATCCCCCACCCAGGGCCCAGTCTGGCTGGGCCGGCCCAGCCCCTGCCCCTGCCCCTGCCCAGACACTTGCATGGGCCTGGTTTGTCTTTCCACCCCCCTGGTTCCCATTTTGCAACAGATCGCTCAGCCCAGCGGGGCTGGGAAGGAATCCGTTCCTCTCAGGAGACAGAATGAGGAGCTCAGCGGAAAACCCGGCCCCCTGGCTGCCCCCTTGCCAAGGAGCACGGGCAGGGAGTGCCCAGGCTGCTGTCTCCGTGAGAACCCCCCAGCTCTGCCACGCATGCCAGCGGCTCACCTGCTTTCAGCTACCTGAAAGGGGGTTCCAAAGAGGATGGATCTAGACTGTTCTCAGTGGTACCAGATGACAGAACAAGGAGTAATGGTCTCAAGTTGCAGTGGGGGAGGTTTAGGTTGGATATTAGGATATTTCCCTAGGCGGGTGGGTTCCCTAGGGAAGTGGTGGAATCTCCTTCCTTAGAGGTTTTTAAGGTCCGGCTTGACAAAGCCCCGGCTGGGATGATTTAGTTGGGGTTGGTCCGGGGTTGGACTAGATCATAGATCCCGAGATCCCTGACAGTCTATGATTCTATGATCTACTCGGAGACCCACCAACCCATCCCTGGCTGGGCTGGGCCTCGGGAGCAGCAGGTCCGGACTGGAGCCCAAGCACCGCCTAGAAGGAACAGCCCCACGACCCAGCCCCAGAGTCTGGGGCCCCTCACGGCAGCTCGGGGAATGGTTGGCTCACTCCCAGCACGGGCGTGTGCCCCCTGCCTCTCCTGCCACGCGCTAAGGGCAGAGCTGCCCACGTCCACCCTCAGGGATTCTGGCCTGGCCTGGCCCCCTGGCACGGGGGCTCCCCTGCAGCCGATTCCAACGGTTGCCACGACACCGGCTGCTCACAGCTGGGCCCAGACCTGGGGGCTCTGGGGTATCGCCGGAAAGCGAGATCCCCGGCCAGAGGGCTGAGAGTTGGGGCCCAAGGGACCCCAGCTCCCCACACTGTTATAGGGTCCCGCGCAGGCTGGCGAAGGGCCCTCCATTGTTCCCTGGAGCGAGGCTCTTCCCCAGCCCCACTGAACGGATGGCAAGCGCCTCCTCTCTAAGACAGGGCTTGAGAGCACCAGGTGTGGGGGTGCTCCCGGCTCTCCCAGCAGGGGGTGCTGTGGGGAGTGGGGCAGCGGTGCTGGCTGGGGGCGGGGGCACCGGCTCGGGTGGGTCCTGGCAGGGATCCCTTGGAGGAGTGCCCCTGGGTGTCGTCATCTGCAGCACTGCAGAGATGGGGCTGTGCCCGGCAATCCCTTCACCATCCGTTTCCCGGAGTCCCTGATACGGCGGCGAGTGGGGCACTGTGATAACGCGCCCGCGCACAGGACCTGCCTCACCCTTGGGAAACATTTGGCTTTGGGCACCTGAGTCCACTGGGGAGCGATAACTCGCAGCCTCGCGCTCCCTGCTTGGAGTTTGCACCTGGCCCTATCGCGTCTCAGGAGGGCTTGTCCAGGGCCCCAGATAACCCCCGGGCCAGTGTTTGCACTCCGCCTCCTCTGCCAGGAGGGCAGAGGTGCAGGGCCTGGGGAGACAGGTGCCCCGGCAGGGCCCGGTGAACAGTGTGTGCCTGGATGTGAAAGAAGTGGACTTCTCATGTCTTGCTTACAACACTCCTGGTGATACAGCCCAGAACAATGTTTGATTTTTTTTTTTGCAACAGTGTTAGTCTGTTGACTCCTGTTTGTGGTCTGAACTGGCTTGTGGCCCACTAAGATCCCAGATCCTTTTCCGCAGGACTCCTTCCTAGGCCCTCAGTTCCCATTTTGTACGTGATTGTTCCTGCCATTCCTAAGTGGAGAACTTTGCATTTGTCCTTATTGAATTTCATCCTAATTACTTCAGACCATTTTTCCAGTTTGTCCAGATCATGTTGAATTATAATCCTGTCTGCCAAAGCACGTTCAACCCCTCCCAGTGTGGTATGGGCACACTTTACGCCGTTATCTATATCACTGAGGATTTACTGGGTGGGGGCAGCATTCAAGAGGAACCTTCCCACCCCCCAACCCAGGGCAAGACACAAGAAGTAATTCTTCTGCTCTACTCTGCACTGATTAGGCCTCAGCTGGAGTACTGTGTCCAGTTCTGGGTGCCACATTTCAGGGAAGATGGGGACAAATTGGAGAGTGTCCAGAGAAGAGCAACAAAACTGATGAAAGGTCTAGAAAACATGAGCTCTGAGGGAAGATTGACAAATTGGGTTTAGTCTGGAGAAGAGAAGACAGAGAGGACATGATCCCAGTTTTCAAGTACATGAAGGGTTGTTACAAGGAGGGAGGAGAAAAGTTGTCACGGAGCACCCGGGTGATGGTCTGGAACCGCTCCCTAGGAAGCCAGACAGGACTTCGGGTGAAGTGTCCCCTCTCCGTACACAGCCTGTTTCTAAGGCTAGGAGCTTCACGGGTCCCCACTTCCACCTTCCTGGGTCTGACCTCGGAGCATTCAGCACCTTCTGCCCCTCCGTGTGCTTCCCCCAGCGAGCCCGCCCGGGTGGGGTCCTGAGGGAGCCCGTGGGTTCTGCACCCCAAATCCACAGTCAAACGTGACTCTCAGCCAGCCAGTAAAACAGGTTTATTCGATGACCTCTATCTGGTCTAACCCAGACCATACAGCGAACGTGAGCCCTCGGCTGGATCCATTTTGGGGGCCAGAGAACGAGATAGCTCCTCTGCCTTCCCTGCCTAACTGTAGCTAGTTTCAGACTCCCAAACCTTTCTCCAGCCCCTCCTCCCCCCTGGCTCAGCCAGGTCAGGTGACCTCCCTCCCCCATTTGGGGTCAGATTACAGCTTCAGGTATGGACACCTGCAGAGAGGCTCTGCTTTGCATCAGCTACACATCCGTATCCCTTCACATAGACACTCAAGAAATGCAATGGGGAAACTGAGGCACACACACGGGCATATTCCTACTCCATCACAATGAAGGGTTATTACAAGGAGGGAGGAGAAAAGCTGTTCTCCTTTAGGACAAAGAGCAATGGGCTGAAATTGCAGCAAGGCAGGGTTAGGTTGGACATTAGGAAAAACTTCCCGACTGTCCGGGTGGTGAAGCCCTGGAATCGAGTGCCCAGGGAGGTGGTGGAATCTCCTCAGGGGAGGGGTGTAAGAGCAGGTTTTAGACAACCACCTGCCGAGGGTGGTCTTAGTCCTGCCTGCGGTGCAGGGGACTGGACCAGGCGAGCTCTCCAGGTCCCTGCCGGGCCTACGATTCGATGAGCTGCTCATTTAAACAAAGCTGCCCCAGATCCTACCAGCTCAGCCCAGGGCTGCAGGGGCCTGCTCTGCAGCGGAGGGCCAGGCCGGGCCAGGCCCAGGAAGCGAGGGCAGCCGCATGGAGCCCTGTGGAGGGGAGGCGAGGCCAGGATCCCGCACAGGGAGGCCCTAGCCCTGAAGTGAGGTCAGGCCCCTGCTGGCTCTGAGTCAATCAGTGGGACAGACCCTGGTTAATTCCCCAGGGGAGTTACACAATGGCAGCCCTGGGGATTTCAAAGCACCTGCCTGGTTTAGCTTGAAGTGATTCAATCAATCAGCGTGAAGCACAGCGCGAGGGGCCGGGCCAGCGCACCTGTGCTGAATGCACTTTTCAACAGAGTCTGAGACACACCCCTAGGGCCCCGGCCTGTCCCAGGGCACAGCGGCTCCCAGGCCTCCACAGTGCAAGGGGCCCCCCTCCGCCTGGCCCTTTCTTACTCGTCTTTCCCCAGCCTGTCTCCCCGTTTCTTCTCCTTCCCCTTCCTGCCGTAACTCCCCACTTCCACCCTTAACCCCCACCCCTCCCGTCTGCTGAAGGAGCAGCAATGAAGCGGTTAATGCTGACAAGTCACCATTGGGCACCCCAGTGAAGACAGGGCAGTCCAGCCCGTAGAGTCTTTTCCCAGGCTGGCTGCAGACTCGGGCAAACATCACTGGGTTAGTTACACTCAGGTCACGTTTGGAAATCCCCCCCCCCCTTGAGAAACCGCAAAGGCTGGGTGGAAACATCCATTTTCAAAGCACGAGCTGAGGATCTGCAGCCTGAAATGCCGCAGTGGTCGGGAGCAGCACGGGGGCCAGCGACTGCCCTCACTGGCCGATCTGGATCGATCCTTGTTATTGATCTGTGTTGCTCCAAGGCTTAGGAGCCCTATGGTTGGACCAGGACCCCATTATGCCAGGGCCTGTGCAAACACAGAACACAAAGACCAGCCCTGCCCCAAGCCACTTGCAACCTAAGGCCAGGGCTATGCTGCAAAGTTTCCCCCGTGCACATCTCTTGGTCAGGAGTATGGAAAAATCCCCTCCACAGCCAGGGCCGGCTCTACCTTTTCTGCCGCCCCAAGCAGCTCCGTCGCTCTTCCCTGGCATGCCGCCGAAGAGGGAAAAGTGGCACCGGCGGGAACAGTGCTGCCCTGACGGCACCCACAATGCCACCCCCTCCCGTTTGCTGCCCTGCTTGCTAGGCTGGTGCCTGAAACCGGCCCGGCCCACAGCTGTACTATGTGCTAAAAGGGGGAATTTAAACTAGGCTCAAAGGGGGCGATGGCAAAAACCCACATGTAGGTCTATTAAAAAAAAGTGACCTTAATTATGACTTAACTGGCATCCCAGAGATCTCGTGGGCTCAGCCTCATGCCTGGAATGCTGGTATCGAGGGGTTTAGCTTGTTAAGGAACGCCGGGGAGGGGGGTTGAATGATGCATTGAGATGGTGGCCTTGTCCCGAGATCCAGCAGGACATGAGAGGCAGACCAGGCGAAAGTCTCTGGCTGAAAATAAAAGGGGGAAAAACCCAGGGGTGCAGTCATGATAGGATCTACTAGAGCCCAGCAAATCAAGTGGAAGAGGCATTTCTAGAACAAATAACAGCAACCTGGGAGGACTGGGAGGACTTGACCCCGACATCTGCTGGTGAAGCAAAATGGCAAAACACAAAACGCAAAACACACACGTTTTTGTAATGTGTGGGAACCGTTGGGTTTAGGTGGTGAAGGGAGTAACGAGGGGGCAGCCAGTTCAGACGTGGCTCTGACCAACAAGGAGGGACTAGTGGTGAATCTGAAGTTTGAAAGGAAGGAGCGAGAGCAGCAGAGCAGGGCAGTGGATGTCCAAAGAGCCGACTTCAAGAAACGCTGCGTCCTGGTAGCTCAGGTCCCGTGGGAAGAAATGCTCAGGGATAAAGGAGATCTGGCAGTTTCTCGAGGAGGTGGTATTAAAGATGCAGCAGTAAACTATCCCCATGCAATGGAAAGATAAGAAGAATAGTAAGAGGCCCATTAGGAGCCCTTTAATGTCCTGAAAAAATCATCAAAAGGAACCCTACAGAAAGTATAAACATGGACTAATTGCCAGAGAATAGTACAAAAGAACAGCACAAGCATGTAGGGACAAAAGCAGCTAGGCTAAGGCCCAAACTCCTGACCAGGGACATTAGAAAAGCCATAAGAAAAGGTTTTATAAATACATTAGGAACAAGAGCAAAACAAAGGAAGGTGGAGGTCTTCTACTTAGCAGGAAGGAGAACTAACAGTGGATGAGATCAAGAAGGCTGGGTGTTTAACACCCATTTTGCTTCCATCTTCACTAAAAAGGTAAATTGTGACCAGGTACTTAACACAATTAATATTATCAACAAGGGGGAAGGAATGCAAGCCACAATAGGGAAAGAACAGGTTAATGAATAGTTAGATAACAGCTGTATTCAAGTTGGAAGGGCCTGATGAAATTCATTCCAGGGTATGCAAGGAAATAGCTAAAACAATTTCAGAACATTAGCAACTATCTTTGAAAGAACTCATAGCAGAGAGGTGAGATCCCGGAGGAGTGGAGAAGGGCAAACCTAGTGCCTATCTTTAAAAGGGACTTGGGGAATTATAGACTTGTCAGCCCAACTTCAATACCTGGACACAAGTTATGACTCAATCAATTAGCAAGTGCCTAGGGACACTAGGCGTATAAGGAATATATGTTATGTTACTGGCCTAGTGGATATGGGGGAAGCTGTAGGTGTGAGATATCTTTATTTCAGCAATGCTTTTAACATAAGCAAACTAGATGAAATTACTATAAAAGTTGGGTGCAAAATCAAGAGTGTACTCAGAGTAGTTATCAGTGGTTCACTGTCTAACTGGGGGGTATGTTTCTAGGGAGCTCCTGCAGGAGGAGTCTGGGTCCGGTCATTTCCCACATGTTCATGAATTATTTGGAGAGTGGAGTGGAGGGTATGCGTACAACACTTGCAGATGACTCCGAACTGGGACAGGTTGCAGGCCCTGTGGAGGACAGGATCCAAATTCAAAACAACCTTGTCAAACTGGAGAATTGGAAATCAACAAGATGAAATTAAATAAAGACAAGTGCAGAGTACAAGACATAGGAAGAAAAAATAAAATGCAAAAATAAGTCCCTGCTAACGACTCCCCCAGTTCTGTCATTTGTAAACTTTTTGAGTGAGGATTTTATGTTTTCTTCCAGGCCACCAATAAAAACGTTAACTAGTGGAGTGCCAAGAACAGATTCCTGCAGGACACTGGGGAGAGAGACCTGCTCAAGGACAATTCCCCTTTAGTTACATATTGAGATCTATCAGTTAGCCAGTTTCAATCCACTTCCTGTGGGCCATGTTCATTTTCTATTTGTAGCGGGGTGGTTACCCGCTCCAACCCCGGAAGGGTTAAAGGCAGCCCTGTAGTGGGCGGTGGCCAGGGAAAGCAGCAGAAAGACTGATTGGGGAAGCAGCCACAGCTGGAGCCATGCCTCAGTCTGAACAGTCTCTCTCCAGCTTCAGGGGGAGATGGACCTGTCTGTCTGAAGGGAGCTAAGGGGACTGAGGGTGGAGCAGTGCTGGGGAAGGGGCAGGCTGAGCTGGGGAGCTCAGGCCTGGCGACTTCCCAGGCTGTGGACTGATAGGAAGGCCTGAAAAGGTCCTGGACTGCAGAGAAAGACACAAGGTCCAACCCCCCCTTGCTTATGATGACTGGCTGTTCCACTGCAGTCTGCCCCAGGGACTCCATGCTGACTGGCAGCAGCCCTAGACTGAGGCAAGGTGGGGCTAGAGAGTTGGGGGTTCCCTGGGGTGGGGGGTATTGCCAGGGGACAGCACCCCAGGTAAGAGGGGCACTGGGATCCAGGAGGGACATGGCTGTCTGCAGACGGTGTGCCGGAGCTGGAAAGAGCCAATTCCCGGACAGCCAGCAGGAGGCGCCGCAGGGGTGAGTTGTCGCGCTGCTACACTATCCTTCTAGCTTTCTATCAAAATGTTGCGCAGTATCAAGTCAAATGCCTTACGACAGTCTAATTATATTACATCAACCCTATTATCTTTTCCAAACACATTTGCAATCTCATAAAAAATAATGTTCGTTTGACAGGATCTGTTTTCCATAAACTCACGTTGACTGGCATTAATAATTAACTCTCCTTTAATTCCTTGTTAATCAGGTCCTGTATTCACTGCTCCATTGCCAGGAACTGATGTCAGGCTGGTAGGACTGTAATTACCTGGCTCATCCTGTTGACCCTTTTTTAAAAAATGACACAACAACCGTCTTCCCGTCTTCTGGAACTTCCCCAGGGCTCCAAGACTTATTGAAAATCAAGATTAGCAGTCCAATGAATACAGAGCCAACTCCTTTAAAACTCTTCGATGCAAGTTAGCTGGACCTGCTGATTTAAAAATGTTTAACTTTAGTAGCTGCAATTTAACACCTCCAGAGGTTTGAGTGGAAGGGAAAGTAGTAGTGTCATCACCATATGGTGAGACTAGATCATCTGTTTTCTCTCTGAATGCAGAACAGGACACTTCTGCTTTTTCTGCATCATTATCAATAATTCTACAATTTCCATCTATTAATGGATCAATATCATTTTCAGGATTCTTTTTGTACCTAAATATTTAAAAAACTCCTGATTGTTCTTAACTCTGCTGGCCACAGTTTTCACCTTGTGTCCCTTGGCTTCCCTTACCAACATTCTGCAATTCCTAGCTTCTGTTTTATATTATTATCAACTCGTCCTTTTCTCCAATTGTTAAGTGTATACATATATTTACAGCTGCTTTCATTTCCCCTCTAATTCCTCCTAGCTGTACTTGTTTCTTCCATCAGAATTAAGAGTTTGGTTCATTCACTACAAGCTTTTTCCTTCATAGCTATGTTGGTCAGGGGTGTGATTTGTGACTGACAGAACTACGCCTGCAATAGCCTCTAGTGTGAACAAAGCTTACAATGGCCCCAAACTGTGCTGCTTTTACCAATATAGCTTATACCAGTTCCCCAAATGAAACAAGCCATACCTAAAAAAGGACTCCCCAGTCCCCCCAGTATAACTGCACCTACACCGTGGCTTTTGCAAGCACAGCTAAATCAGCTAGGGGTGTGTTCTCCCCCACCCCTCCGCCAGTTATGTTGGCAAAACTTCTAAGTGTGTGGATCGTGCTGCAGGTGGGGCCGGAATGAGCGATCACACCCTTTTGCTGGTAAAAGCTGTCCACATTAGGAGCGCTTTGCTGATCTAATATACTGGGGTCTAACTCCACATAGGCCTGATGAAAGACAGTGCCTCTCTCACACTCGGGGCCGGCTGTGTTGTGCCAGGGTTAGCGAGGCAAAGGCCAGGCAGACAGCAGCATGAAGTGAAGTGACACCCGGTCTCACATTTCCCAGTGTCCTCTGCAGACCAGAGCCCCTGATGGCTCTTCCCCTATTGCTGAAACATTAAATCAGTGAACTGTGCTAAAGACACAACCTCTGTGGCTTCCTACAGGGCTAGTTCCAGGGCTTAAATTCAGCCAGAGCTGTCCGGCATGGAGCCCCAGTAAATATTTCCAACCCCCCTGGAGCTTTTATAGCCTGAGGGGGAGACATAGGGGGTCCAGGAAATACTCTATGAAAATGAAAGGCTGGGCTAATTCCCTTAACTCTTTCTGCTGTGCTTGGCCGCCAGGGAGCGGAGGTGGGTGTTTGCAGTGGGGTGATTGAGTGGCTATGGGGTGTGGGTACATGCAGTATGGAGGGGTGTTATGGAAGGCAGGGAGGAGGGCAGCAGAGATGGGACGGGGAAGGAGTAGGTGTGAGGTGCTTCCTCACTGTCTGCATTTGCTGCGGGTCAGGCCAGCAGCCCTGTCTCCCTCTGTAGAGGAGAGGGAAGGGCAAGGCCGCCCCCTAGTGGTCAGGGGAGGCTGGTCCTGCTGAGCAGCTCGTTCCCTCTGCCAGCCAACAGGGTCGGAGGCTCTTTACCTGGGCTGTGCTCCCTACAGGGCCGGCGACAGGGGGGTACTACGGGTAGAGCTGTACTGGGCCCCGGACTTAAGGGGGGGCCCCATCCCCCTTAAGTCCGGGGCCCATAGTCCCCCCCTTGTCGCCGGGCCTGTCTCTGCGGGCTGGATGGTTTATTGCCGCCACCCGCGGCTGAGGTTAGGGGCGCGGGGGGGGGGGGGAAGCCAGGAGCAGCTGCCTTGCCGGAGCCTGGGAAAACCCCTCCTGCGGCGCGCTGGGGCGGGAGCCGGGCCGGGTCCCTCCCACCGCGGCCGGCAGGGTCGGGGGCCCGGCCGGGGTGCAGCGGGGCGGCCCTAGCGCGTCCCGGGGTAGCCCCGGCGGGAGACCGGCCCCACGCCCGCCCCGCCTGCAGCAGGCGGGGCAGCCGGCCGCTGGCAGGAGCCTCCCGGGAAGTGTGGGGCGCTGCCTGCCCAGCTGCTGCCGCGGGGCAGACACGTGGCGAGCAGCCGGTCTGCTGGGGGGAGGGGGGCCGTGGCGGGGCCGGATGGGCCGTGGGGAAGCTGCCCCCGGGGTGGCCCCCCCACCATGGGTCTGCTATCAGAGTAGGGGGCCCCCAACGATCAGAGTAGGGGGCCCCATAATTTCTGTCTCCGGCCCTGGCTCCCTATGCCATGAGTGCAGGGCCTGGCCTGGCTGAGGTCCCTTCCTGTCCTACGACCCACGTCTGCAGGGCCTATTGCTGCTGCGCTATTGATCTGCCTGCACGGGCTGCAGTGAGGGACTGGCTGGACCCCAGGGATCTGGGCTAAAAAGTCCCCTACAAACCAAGTCTGCTTGCATCCGACGAAGTGGGTATTCGCCCACGAAAGCTTATGCTTCAATCCTTTAGTTAGTCTTTAAGGTGCCACAGGACTCCTTGATACCCCTACAAACCAGTCACTGCTAGTCACGGGATCACGGGATCAGCCACCTTGTTCAGCAGCTGACCCTGGAGAAAGGTTTTTTTTTTGCAGAGGCCCGGAGTGTGTCATGGGTGGGATCCACAGGGGTTCGGCCCGGTCAGTCGCAGCATTGGGGGCTGGTCCTGCTTTGAGCAGGGGCTTGGCCTAGAACCTCCCGAGGTCCCTTCCAACCCTGATCTCCTATGAGTCTATGATCCCCGCAGCACCCAGGGGCTCGGGGCCTGGCCAGGTGCGAAGACACCGGGTCCTGCCCAGGGAGTTCCCCAGCTGGGCGCCGCGCTGGCGGGACCGGCGGACACGACAACCGGGGGCGGGCGAGTCTCAGCCCGCAGAGGGGCCGGCGATCCCGGGGCTGCCACCCTCCGCCGTGTCGCTCAGGGGGCCCAGCTGCTCCGGGGGAGGGGTCCTGTGCTGCGGCGGGGCCCCGGATCTCGAGAACGTGCAGCGCCTAGCACAGGGGCCGGGCCCGATCCGGCGGGGCCGGGACAGCAACAGCTGCCTCGGGACAGGGACTGGCCCCGCCCCCTGGACTGGCCCCGCCCCCAAGGTCTGGCCCGCCCCGCCCCCTGGACTGGCCCCGCCCCCAAGGTCTGGCCCCGCCCCCACGGTCTGGCCCCGCGATCCCCGGGGCTGGCCCCGCCCACCGCCCGGCCCCCGTCGTGCCCTGCCCCCTGCACTGGCCCCGCCCCCACGGTCTGGCCCCGCCCCCGGACCGAGGGGCGCGGCCGGGGCTCCGAAGCTGGCGGACGCCGCGTTCCGGCCCCGCTCACGGTGCGGGCACTTCCGGTTCGGAGCGGCGGAGACCGGAAGTTGCTCTGGTCGGACCCGATTCGCGGTGACACCAGCCCCGGCTCGCCGCCTCGGGTGGCCCCGGCCCAGGTGGGAGAGTGGGGCGGCGGGGGGAGGGGGCTTCGGGAGGGTCAGAGGGTGGGGGGGCTGGGGGGGGGTCCTGGTGGTCTGAGAATGAGATCTGGGGGTTGGGGGGCCTGAGGGGGGGATCAGGGTCCTTTGGGTTGGGGGCTGGGGGAGGGTCTGAGGGGGGGTCGGGGTCCTGGTCGGGGTCTTGGGGGGAGGGGTCCTTTGGGGGAGGGTCTGAGAATGGGATCAGGGTCCTGGGGGTTGGGGGGTCTGAGAGGGGGTCGGGGTCCTGGGGGTTGGGGGGTCTGAGGGGGGGTCGGGGTCCCGGGGGTTGGGGTGGGTCTGAGGGGGGGTCGCGGTCCCGGGGGTTGGGGGTGGGTCTGAGGGGGGGTCGGGGTCCCGGGGGTTGGGGGTGGGTCTGAGGGTGGGTCGGGGTCTTGGGGGGAGGGGTCCTTTGGGGGAGGGTATGAAAATGGGATCAGGGTCCTGGGGGTTGGGGTGGGTCTGAGGGGGGGTCGGGGTTGGGGCTGGACATAGGGTCTCCGGGCAGGGATTGAGGGAGTTTGCTCTGGGTGGCCCCTGAGGTGGGGCAGGGCTTAGGGGCCTTCTCTGCTCCGGGTGGGCACTAAAGATGGAGTGGGATCCCTGTCCTGATATCAAGAGAACATTTGGGTAGAAACGTCCCCTTCTTCAGCGTGTGACTGTGGGTGCCACCCCACAGGGGGCTGCATCTCCCTTGGTGCAGTACGTATAAAGTTGAAAATATTTGGTAAATTTTGCATTATTTTCTGTTGGAAAAGTCATCTTTTCTCTCAGCTTGACAGTCGTTTTAGACTTGATCTCTGTCCTCCATGTAGAATAATTTGGCCATTTTGAAACTATCTGAAGCATCTAGTGCTGGCCATTTTCAGAGACAGGTCATTGGGCTAAAAATAGTCTGAGCCAGTCTGGTGATGCCTGTGTTCTCTTCCAGGAACAGGGACCCCACATTTTTTATTGTTAAGCATCTGAAGAACAAAGTCAATTTTAGAATCAAATAAAGTTTCTGCTGAACAAGGATGAATGGCTGTCTGTTTGCTCTGAGTGGAGGATGGGCAGGGGCTGTTGGACACTGGAGGGGGATGAGCAAAGTGGTTAATTTAACATAGGACAGTCTGCATATATGTCCTTTGGGAGTCTGTTCATAGGGCTCTTGTTTTAACCTCTGTGTTTCTGCTTCCAGAGAGCAAGATGGCGACGGGCGCAGATGTGCGGGATATTCTGGAGCTGGGAGGTGTGGAGTCAGAGAACACGGGAACCATCAATAAGAAGGACATCATCAATTCTGATAAGGTACTGGGGCTATGGGCCTGAACTCTTTGCCCTAGTCACCAATTTGAAAATCACACCTGTGTCTGAAAACTTTTTACCTACAGTTCTCACAAGTGTCATCTCAAGTGGTTGTAACTGAAAGAGACTGGAGGAAAACAAATATTTCTTACTATTCTAGTTGTTGACTTTGGGCATTTCCATGCAGTATCTGGCATCTTACATGTATGTCCATTCCCTGGCTTCCCTGTATCTTGTTACCCATCTCCTTGTGTTCACAGAATCCAAACATTTTGTTGAAAATCTAAACAGTCAAATGCCAAATGTCTGGCAAACTCAAGAAGGGATGGCTTTGGGGTTAAAGTGTTGAAACTGGGACTTAGGAGACCCCAAGCTATGTCTCTGGCTTGACCACAGGATCTCTATGTGACCTCGGGCGAGTCATTTAGACCTTATCTGTATTAAGAAAATTTGCACTGATAAATGGGTATAATACTTCTTCCATACTCCACAGGGGCATTATTGTGCTGAGACACTGTGGGGATGGGACGATATAAACAGAGAGATGGATTGGAACTTCAGATCCAAGAGAGCCAAGACTGTAGAGTAGGTCCCAGACTGTCCAATTTGAGATGAAACTGTGTAATAATAAAATGCCACCGCACTCAAAGCACTCCCCAGCCACTGTTTCCTCTCCATTGAAATGTCTATCTCCACACAGAAACGTAGCTCCCTGGGGCTACCTTCTCATTAGCGCAGAGACTGAGATAACTGACATTACTGAAAACTGGTGAGAGAATGTGCATGATTGGGGTATTAAAATCACTAGCTATGGCCTGGGTACGAAGGACAGAGTGGATAAGAGTTGTGGGGTGGCACCCTGCCTTAAAGACCCCATGACTTGTTCGAAAGTTATTGATAACTCAGACCCACAGGATCGTGAATGCTTATGGATTAGTGTGTTAACTCACAAAGCCAGGGACCGGGTGTTGGTGTGGATCTGTTTTATGCCCCCCTTGGAAACCAGAGACTCCTTAACTGAAATGTGTGGAAAGATAAATAGTGTCATGGGGGATTTCAGTTTGGGAGAGACACTTTGGAGGTCTGATGCAGCTGTAGTAAAACACCATTAGTGTTTCTCAAAATTATAGACCATCATTTTCTAATACAACAATAACTTGAGGTGACGCTATGTTAGACATCATTATGACAGATGAAGATGAATTTATCAATGGGCTGGAAGTGTTTGACTAGGGATCATGACATGATTACATTCAATATGAGCAAATAGAGAACAACACCAACCAGTAATATATATACTTGGTGCTTCCAAAGGGTTAATTTCTCAAAGCTGAGGAAAATATTCCAGAAGTGTTAGCTGGAGGAGTAGGGAGGTGATTTTATTTCTCTGTACAGCATTGGTAAGATCGACACTGGGATATTGGGTCCAGTTCTAGCGTCCACATTTTAAAAACGATGTTGAAAAACTGGAGAGGGTGCAGAAAAGAATAACGAAAATTAGTGGAGGGCTGGAGAAAATACCTTCCTGTGGGAGACTTTACGAGCTCAGCCTGTTTAGTTTATGAAAAAAAAGACTGAAAGGTAACATGATTACAGTGTGTAAGTACCTTTCTGGGGAGAAAATTCCGGTACGTTCTTTAATGTAGCAGAGAAAGGCAGAACAAGGACCAATAGCCGGAAGCGGAAGCCAGACAAATTCAATGAGAAATAAGGCACACATTTGTAACAGAGAGGGGGATTAACCACTGGAACAAACTACCGAAGAAAGTGGTGGATTTCCCGTCTCCTGATGTTTTCAAATCAAGATGGGATACACAAGTTATTGGGCTCCATGTGGCGGTGACTGGGTGAAATATAATAGCCGGTGATATATAGAAGAAGTCACTCTGTGTGATCTAATGGTCTCTTCTGCCTTAAACTCTAAATCTATACCCAAAATCTTCTGTTTCAGAAAAAATCCAAGAAATCATCTGAGACGCTGACATTTAAGAGGCCGGAGGGGATGCACCGAGAGGTTTATGCACTTCTCTACTCCGATAAAAAGTAAGCGCTGTTAGGTTGTGTTCCGCACAGTCTCCTGGGAGAACTGACACCTCCCCATGGCTCCAGTCTGTCATTGCCTGGCCTAGTCACACTTGGAATCTTTGACAATCCAGCCCCTAAAATTTAGCCCCTTGAGTCTCCTCTCCTCCAGGCTTGTTATCGGTTTTCTTTCTCTTGTTTATGTTTTCCTTCTCATTCCAAAATGGGGAGGCTCTGCTCCATGTATGTGATGAGAAAAGTGCAGACACTCCCGAGCTGGGGCAGTGTATATGGGCCTTTGCCTCTAATTCTCCTGGGAGCAACAACTGCTTTTGTTTCCGCAAGCGTTATGCTGCAAACACAGTGGTCGCCAACCTTTCGGTCCTCACGGACCACTAAAGTCAAAATTTTGAATGCCGCGGACCACTAACACTGCAGGCCCCCCCCCCCCCCCCCCGGCTCGAGCGGCGCGACTCTCCCCCCCCCCCCCCGCTGCTCGAGCGGCGCTCCCTGGCGCGGCTCCCCCCCCCCCCCCCCCGGCTCGAGCGTCGCAGCTCCCCCCCCCGAGCGTCGCAGCCCCCCCCCCCCCAACTCGAGTGGCGGCCCGGCGTGCCCCCCCCCCCCCCCCCCGGCTTGAGCGGCCTGGCGCGAGATGGGAGGCAGGAGCGAGCCGGCGGTTGGTGGCCGCCGAGGACGGGGCGGGACAGGCGCCCGCAGCCTCTTGCCTGCCCAGAGGGGTGACTGTGAGGGAGCCCGGCGCCGCGGACCACCGAAATTTTCTCGCAGACCACCAGTGGTCCGCGGACCACCGGTTGGCGACCGCTGTGCAAACGCATCAATTTTAAGATCAGAAGGAACCATCACATGGCTCATTGCACAGTACCCCACCCAGCCAGCTCTGTAACAGACCTCTGGCTGAGTTACTGACGTCCTCAACTCATGATTTAAAGACGTCAAGTGATGGAGAATCCCCCATTTATACTCGTTTAAACCTGTAAGTGACCCGTACCCCATGCTGCAGAGGAAGGCGAAATCCCCCCTGGGTTTCTTCCAATGTGACCCGGGGGTAAGTTCCTTCCCAGCCCCAGATATGGCCCTTGCTATGGACTGTGCCATTGGCCCAGAGGTCTCTAGCACTGTCTGCTCTCCAGACAGCTCTTCCTTTCCATCGTCTCCGTGCTGTTTGTTCCATCTCCGGGTCCAGGCATGTGACTTTCCATTGACACGCAATGAATCTCACCTTGCTAGCAGGCTCACTCCCTTTGACTCCCCTTTAGAGCCCCCCAGTGGTGAGCTTGTGTTGATTCAGGGCAGTTGGGGGGTGGATGCTGTTGTGCGCCCGAAAGCCAGTGTCACCCTGGAGCTGTGTGTGGTGCCTCTGCGCCCTGGGGAGAGCGAAACCAGGAATGGGGCTTGAAGCCAGGTCTCCTGCAGTACCAGGAGCAGAGCAGACTCTCCAGAGGAGTGCAGTGCGACTGCTGCTTCTCTCACCCCGGCCTTCTCTGCTCTGCAGGGATGCGCCTCCACTGCTGCCTAGTGACACGACGCAGGGCTACCGCACAGTCAAGGCAAAGCTGGGCTCCAAGAAGGTCCGGCCCTGGAAGTGGATGCCCTTCACCAACCCGGCGAGGAAAGACGGGGCGATGTTCTACCACTGGCGGCGGGCCGCCGAGGAGGGAAAGGATTACCCCTTCGCCAGGTTCAATAAAGTAAGGAGAGCGGGTGGGATGGGGGAAGTGGACAGGCCGGAGGCCATTACTCAGCAGGGAGCTCCCTCTGCAGGGTGGCTCAGAGGAGAGCCCGAGAAGCCCCTTCCTTCCACACACGGACTTGCGCTGTATTGGGCAATAACATTTTCAGTTGCAGTCTAGCCTGCAACCTCAGTCTCACCGGACCCTTCAAGCTAAGTGCTGTTCTCTCTCTGTCAGCACTGACTCAATGCCCCATTGTGGCTCTAGGGGATGCTGTGTAGCAAGAGGGCTTGTATTGTGAATGAGACTTAAAGACGAGTCTTTACCCCATCAACCTGGATCACGTGGCAAATTTTGGGTGTTGGCTGCAGTTTCCTTGCCAAATTCCAACACAAATTACATTCCACCTACCTGAAATTTCCACTAGGTTTTGGTTGGGTGCGGTACAGTTAGTCTTCCAAGTTTTCAGTTTTGATATGTAAAAAAATATATATATCTGGGAACTTTTCAGTGTCTATTTTCCAAACATTAAATCTGGGATGAAATTGGGTTAAAAATAAAAAAAAATTGGGGGGAGGGGAGGAAGAAGAACAAAAAGACTTTTGTAATAGCCACCTTTTACTACAGTAAACCCTCGATTTAACGGACCTCGATTTAACGGACTTCGGATGCAACGGACAAAATTTCTGAGCAAGTCTGATGCATTCAAAATCCATTTCTCGGGGGCTGGCTGCCGGCTGCCGCCCGCCGGCTCCCACCCGGGTCCCACCAGCAGGCGGGCTAGCTGGCTGCTGGGTCCCGGCTGCCGCCCGGGTCCCAGCAGCCAGGACCCGGGCGGGCTGGCTGAAGGGTCCTGCCTGCCGCCCGGGTCCCAGCAGGCTGGACCCAGGCGGGCTGGCTGAAGGCTCCCGGCTGCCGCCCGGGGCCCAGCAGCAGGCGGGCTGCGGAGCTGCCGCTCCGTCCCTGTGGCGGGCGGGCTGCTGCTGCAACAGCTCATGGTTTTTTTAATTATTAAATAACGGACTTTTTGATTTAACGGACACCCCCTCGCCCGAATTAGTCCGTTAAATGGAGGTTTTACTGTACTCTCATTTAAGCTTTTTTTTTGGAAATGTACAGAGCTATAGTTTGTCTCTCAGAGTTAGTAGCTTTTCCAGAAATCCTAGTGTGGTGCGCTCGCGTCATGTTCTTCAAATGTCTCCTCGCTCATGTTGAGCCTCTGCTGTCAGTAGATCCGGGGGTGCACTCCACGCTCGCCGTGCCACTTGGGTGAAGTTGGGAAGTGTGTCTGGATGGCTGTTCCACAAAGCCAGCACATCCAGTTTCACATTGTCAGGCTAGGCAAGTTCACGTCAGCAGTAAATTCCCCTTTCAGATTTAATATTTCGTCTGTAGTGAGTTGTAAATGGTTGAAACGCTCTGGTATAACGGTCGTCGTCTGCTGCAAAATTCATACCGAGGAAGCGGTACAACACCTGGATGACATTCCAGAAAGAATCTTTGGCACCAAACACTTTGAGGTTCATGTCACAGGCTACAGTCATCTCCCATTTCTCACTGGGGGTTGTCGAAGATTTTAAATAATTTTTTGTTGTCTCATGTTCAGGAGGATTTCTAGAAACAGCCGGGTTTTCTCACTGTATCTTTCTCCTGCAGCTTTTGTGCTGAATTCCATTGAGACTTTGGTTGTCAGGATCCGGTAAACGTCTGTACTGACAAACGTGTTGGCAGTAGTCAGATAAGACTCCAGTGTTTTCTGTGCATTACACAGTGAACCCAAGTTTTCAACAGTGAACATTACCTTGGTGCACAGAATCTCAGTCATTCTGGTTACTTGCCAGTCTCTTCAGAGTATTTGCCTTAGAGCCAAGAACTCAGAATGATCCAGGAGATGCAGTGGTACAGTCCACACATTATTTACATGACAGGCAGCGAAGTACAGGCTTATCTACCGATGTGGCACATAAGGGTAGGAATACAGCATTTGGCTCTGCACTTGTCTCACAGTATAAAACAAAGCCCCCAAATCCATGGTGCAAGAGTTCACGTCTTTCATTTCCCCTGTAGCAGTAGCTGCTGACTGCGCAATGTTAATCAGGTGAGAAGACAGGTAATATATAGCAACTCCAGTTTCTGATAGAGATTAATCTCTATCAGCGCAATTTGTCCTCTTCGCACATGTCTTTACTTCCCTTGAAAATTTCTAAGCACTGATTTTTGGGCATAGATTTGTGGTTTTACATCATGTTTGCCTTTTTACCTTATCCTTACCTGTGGGGGATTGATTCTTTAAATTCAGCACTGCACTAAATGGACAGGCAGACAGCATCTCCTTGTGAGCCAATCATAATGCTATATTAACATGGCTTGATTTTTCTGACCTCCACCGTGTGTCCGTCCTGTGTGGTACACTGCGGAACTGCTTCATTCTCAGAGCTGCAGCACACAACAATCACGGAAAGTGTTTGTGTTTAACAAAACTAAGTACCCATAAGAATGGCCAGACTGGGTCAGATCAAAGGTCCATCCTGTCTGCCGACAGTGGCCAATGCCAGGTACCCCAGAGGGAATGAACAGAACAGGGAATCCAGTGATCCATCCCCTGTCGCCCATTGCCAGCTTCTGGCAAACAGAGGCTAGAGACACCATCCCTAATAGCAGTTGATGGACCTATCCTCCATGAATTTATCTAGTTGTGTTCTAAACCCTGTTATAGTCTTGTCCTTCACAACATCCTCTGGCAAAGAGTTCCACAAGTTGATTGCACGTTGTGTGAAAAAATACTTCTTTTTTTTTTTGTTTTAAACCTGCTGCCTATTAATTTCATTTTGTGACCCCTAGTTCTTGTGTTGTGAGGAGTAAATAACACTTCCACTTATTCACTTTCTCCACGCCAGTCATGATTTTATCACTTCTATCATATCCCCCCTTAGTCGTCTCTTTTCCAAGCTGAAACGTCCCAGTCTTATTAATCTTTCCTCAGACGGCAGCCATTCCATACCCCTCATCATTTTTGTTGCTCTTTCTGAACCTTTTCCAAGTCCAATATCTTTTTTTTGAGATGGGGCGACCACATCTGCACACAGTATTCAAGATGTGGGCATATCATGGATTTGTATGTCGGCAATATGATATTTTCTGCCTTATTCTCTATCCCTTTCTTAATGATTCCCAACGTTCTGTTCACTTTTTTGACTGCTGCTGCACATTGAGTGGATGTTTTCAGAGATCTGTCCACAATGACTCCAAGATCTTTCTTGAGTGATAACAGCTAATTTAGACCCCGATCATTTTATATGTATAGTTGGGATGATGTTTTCCAATGAGCATTACTTTGCATTTATCAAGACTGAATTTCATCTTCCATTTTGTTGCCCAGTCACCCAGTTTTGAGAGATTCTTTTGCAGTTCTTCACAATCTTCTTGGGACTTAACTATCCTGAGTAGTTTTGTATCATCTGCAAATTTTGCCACCTCACTGTTTAATCCTTTTTCCAGATCATTTATGAATATGTTGAATAGGACCGGGCCCAGTACAGACCCCTGGGGAACACCATTATTTGCCTCTCCATTCTGAAAACTGATCATTTATTCCTACCCTTTGTTTCCTATCTTTTAACCAGTTACTGATCCATGAAAGGACCTTTCCTCTTATCCCAGGACAGCTGACTTTGCTTAAGAGCCTTTGTTAAAGACTTTCTGAAAATCTAAGTACACTAGATCCACTGGATCTCCCTTGTCCACACGCTTGTTGATCCCCTCAAAGAATTCGAGTAGACTGATGAGGTATGATTTCCCTTCACAAAAACCATGTTGGATCTTCCCCAACAAATTATGTTCATCTCTGTGTCTGACAATTTTGTTCTTTGCTACAGTTTCATCTAGTTTGCCTGGTACTGAAGTGAGGCTTACCGGCTGTAATTGTCGGGGTCACCCCTGGAGCCCTTTTTAAAATTTAGCATCACATTAGCTATTCTCCAGTCACTTGGTACAGAAGCTGATTTCAATGATCGGTTACAGACTACAGTTAACAGTCCTGCAGTTTCCCATTTGAGTTCCTTCAGAACTCTTGGGTGATATCATCTGGCCCTGGCGACTTATTACTGTTTAGTTTATCAATGTGTTCCAAAACCTCCTCTAATGACACCTCAGTCTGCAACAGTTCCTCAGATTTGTCACCTAAAAGAATGTCTCAGGTTTGGGAATCTCCCTCACATCCTCAGCCATGAAGACCGATGCAAAGAATTCATTTAGTTTCTCCGTAATGGCCTTATCGACCTGGAGTGCTCCTTTAGCATCTCGATCGTCCACTGGCCCCATTGGTTGTTTAGCAGCTTCCTGCTTCTGATGTACTTCACATTTTTTGTGTGATTACTTTTGGAGTCTTTGGCCAGCTGTTCTTCAAATTCTTTTTTGGCTTTCCTAATGATATGTTTACACTTCATTTGCCAGTGTTTAGGCTCCTTTCTATCTTCCTCCCTAGGGTTTAACTGCCACTTTTGAAAGGATCCTTTTTGCCTCTCCCTGTGTCTTTTACTTTGTTGTTAGCCAGGGTGGCTCTTCTTTGGTTCTCTTACTATGTTTTTTTTTAATTTGGGGGATACCTTGAAGTGGAGCCTCTATTCTGGGGTCTTTATAACGTTTCCATGCAGCGCTCGCTCAGGGACTTCACTTTTGGGGCTGAACCTTTTCATTTCTGTTTAACTAGCTTCTTTATTTAACCCCTTTCTGAAATTAAATGCTACCGTGTTGGGCCTCTGTGGTTAAATGTAGTTATATCATCATCACTATTACCAAGTGGGGCAGCCGTATTCACCTCTTGGACCACATCCCGTTCTCCACTTAGGACTGAACCAGAAACCAACCAAATGGAGTGAATTGATAAATGGGTGTAAATCAGTAAAACCGAACTCCATTCATTAAAAAAAACTGATCATTTGTTGGTGAAAACGTGGCACGCTAAGCACACTCTACTTTGCTTCCTGTCCCAGAGTGCGTCGCTGGTGTTAGTTGGACAGTTGCTGTGCTTTGTTATAAATAGCTGCTGTCTTCTGTGTCAGACATGACTGCGTTTGTTTAAGTATATGTAAAACCCACAAAAAATGTGTTAAAAGAACATTATTAAGGTTGCAAAGTCAAGCACTGAAGAGCTAGGAAATGCCAGAATTAAGGTTGTCTAGGCAACCTTAATTTGGCCCCCTTGCTCGCACGCTTATGATAGTGATTAGTGACACGATTCGTGTGTTCCATAGGACCCTGTCCTCATTCAGCGTTCATCCTCTCCCGTAGGCCCTCGTTTGATCTCTCTCTCTCCCTCCTTCCCACCATGTTCTCCATCCCCACTTGCTTCCAGACCCCTCTCCAGTCAGTGCACCCCCTCTGCTCAAATTTGTGTCAGCCTGCTGAGCTCCATGCAAAAAACCCCACTAAGGAGTCCGACAGCTGCATTCCCTGGGAATTGCCAGACTGGATCAGCCCCAGGTCCCTCCGGCCCAGTGTCCTGTCTCCAACCGTGGCCAGTGCCAGATGCTTCAGAGGAAAAAAAGTCCCGCAGTGGGAGATTGGTAGAATGGCCTGCTGCTGCTGTTGTAATGATTTAGCGTTTATACTGCAGTGGCACCGAGAGGCCAGTCCATTCAGGGCCCGGTTGTGCTGAGCACTGGGAAGTGATGGTCCCTGCCCCAAAGGGAAGTTTTTACCTGCTTCCTGTCATTCAGTGCTCAGTGCATGCCATGAAACACAAGGGTTTTCATCTCTACCTTTTATCTCAGCTAACATGACCGGCTGCTCTCAATACCCATGTCTGGGTTTAATGGGTCTTAGGACCTGCTAGCCTCTTATCAATGAGATCTGGTGCAGGTGAGCTTCACAGGTTGGTTAATTTGTTTGGTAAAGAAGCTTTTCATTTTTCTCCATTTGAAATTTTCTGCCTTTCCCTTTAATTGTGTGTCCCCTCATTCTTGCACTGTGAAAGGGTCCATAGAAAACCCGATCTCCCTTCTCTGTCCTAGTCATTAAGTTGTATTTCTCTCAGGGAGTGAAGTGATGAAATTTGCAATGATACAAGGTTATTCAAGAATCAGAGAGGTAGCCGTGTTAGTCTGGAATAGCAGAAGTGACAGAGTCCTGTGGCACCTTAAAGACTAACTAAAGTATTGAAGCAGAAGCTTTCGTGGGCTAATCCCCACTTCGTCGGATGCAAACAGGCTATTCAGGAGCTCATAAAACTGGAGGACGGGGCAACAAAATGGCAGATGAAATTAAACACTGATAAGCGCAAAGTCTTGCACCTTGGAAAACGTAGTCCCAACTCTGCATACAGCGGATGGTTCTAAATTAGCTGTTACCTCTCAAGAAAGAGATCTTAGAGTCACGGCGGACAGTTCTCCAAAAACCTCTCCTCAGTGCACAACAGTGGTCAAGAAGATTAACAGAATATTAGGGAAGGGAATAAGATAAAAGAAATCATAATGCAGGCTGCACTCACCCCGTTGTGTTACCATGTGTTGTGACTTCCACAGGCTCTTTTGTTGCTCTCTGAGCAGCCGGGCGATGCCAGTGCTGTACTGGCATCCAGTGTCCAACTCTTGCAAAGCAGGCTGGGGCCCGAGCCCGGCGTTTGGGGCTCAGGAGTGAGGGCCAGCTGTCTGCTCGCAAAGGGCCAGTGATGGTGGGGAAGAGAGCAGGTGACAGCCGGGTTGGTGGCCCATCGCTGAGCACATCCAAGCCGGGGGATAGAGGGCCAGGTGCTGGCTGGAGGAGCAGTTCACAGTCAGCTGGCAGGTTGGAGATCTATGACAGCACAGGAGAGCAGGTGGAATGGGGAACACGGTTGGCCTGGGAGGAGAAGTATCCCCAGAACATGATGTCTGAGCCCCTGCGTCTCAGAGAGGTCCCTCTTGGTTGTACACCTCCCCTTGGCTGGGGGCTGGTGGACGTGAGACCATGCTGGGAGGCCCGGCCAGGTCTTGGTGTTGGATACTGTGGCAGTGGGCACATTGGAAGTGCACAGGGATAATTACTAAGTAAACCTTCGCAGGCCGGGGACGGAGGACCCCACGCGACCCATTCCGCTTGGCCCCATAGCTCCACTGTGGCGGTGGCTGCCTCAGGGTACGGGGCATGTGCAGTGTCCACAGGAGGTGCAGTTGGGTGGGTAAGGGGACTAGTTGGGCAAAGACTCATGACCCCCAGCCCGTGGTTTTGGTTTGCTCCGTCTCTGCCGCCAGTGGGGCAGTTCGAGGGAGGCCCCAGCTACCGAGTGAGCCCCCTCCCTTCTCTCTCCCGGTGCAGACGGTGCAGGTGCCCGTCTATTCGGAGCAGGAGTATCAGATGTACCTGCACGACGACGCCTGGACCAAGGCGGAGACGGATCACCTCTTCGACCTCTCCCGCAGGTTCGACCTGCGCTTCGTGGTGATCCATGACCGCTACGACCACCAGCAGTTCAAGGTGAGTGCCGGGCGTACCAGCCAGGAGGCGCGCTGAGCTCACCACATGGGAAGGAACAAATCACCCTTTGGATCAACTTCGTTGGGGCAAAGGATGAATGACTGGCAGGGGGGAATAGTGGATTTCCAGCACAGGGTATCACTGCTCGTTTCGTTTCTAATTAAATCCACCACGACGAGCGTCGGGTCCCAGTTGCGTTTGATTAGGAAGTCAGACTCCCTTGAGAAAATTGTCCCTGCCAGGAAAACAGGCACTGAGAGAGGCGGACTGGGCTAGTGGGGAGCGGAGAGGTCCTGGGTTCGAGTCCCACCTCTGGGCGGGAAGATCACCTAGCGTTCAGCATCCTGGGGTCTTCTCCAACGATTGTCGCTGGCTTGTGCCGTGACCTTGAGCGAGTCTTCGTCAGGCCTGTGGAGCATGGAGCAAGTCACAGAGCTGAGAATAGAACCCAGGAGTCCTGACTTAGTCCTCTCCGCCAACTAGTAGCCCACCCTGTTTCCCCGTGAGGTAGGGGAGCGTTCTGGGGGAAACCGAGTCACTGCCTGGTTCTGAAGCTTGTAACAGCCTGTGAGATGCTCTAATGAAGGGCATGGTAGTAGGCCAGGCTATTGGCTTGATAATGAAGCTCTCCTGGTTCCAGCCAGACAGGAGAGTCCAGAGAAACCATTCCATCGCGCCCCCCTGTGTCGCACACAGTTCAGACCTCGTTCAGTACAATGCAGCGCAGAAAGTGAATCACTAGTGCCCTTTGTCACGGGGCCCCCAGGCATGTGTCACGTGCTTCATGGGAAATCCTGGCCTGCAGCTGGGAGCTCAGACACCAGGCCCCGTTGTCTGCGTAGGAGCTTCTGAGAAGAGCTTTCTCTTGTGGGCCACCAGGAGGAAGCTTCAGGCCCCGTCTGCATGTGCCAGTCTCTGCTGGCAGGAGAGAGAAAGGGGAGCGGGACAGGATAACACTGGCCATGTGGGGCGGTCGCAGCTCCTGGGAGGATCTGAAAGCACGTTATAAAGGAGGGGCAGTAGCATCCTCTCCTATTAGAGACAGGGAAACTGAGGCATGGTGCTGACGCTCTCCCAGTCACACCATGAGTCAGTGACTGTCAAGGCTAGACCCCAGGTCTCTTCACTTCCAGCCCTTTTCTGTAACCCCGAGACAGCAGCAGCGGCAGGTGCGTAGTGAAGGGTGCGTATAGCACAGATCCTCACAGAAACTGAGCCAGTCAGGAGGGACAGGCCTCTCCGCTCCCTGCCGTTCCTTCTCCCTAGTGTTGCTTCTGGAGGCGTGGCCTCCTTCCCCCAAAGGCTGGGAGCCGGGTTTCCTTCAGCCCTCTTGTCACGTGGTCTGTTCTGTGGGGTGTTCCGCAGAAAAG
Source organism: Sternotherus odoratus (assembly GCA_032164245.1). Taxonomy (NCBI): domain Eukaryota; kingdom Metazoa; phylum Chordata; order Testudines; family Kinosternidae; genus Sternotherus; species Sternotherus odoratus. Next base: position 91,038,712 of record JAVMKO010000008.1, on the reverse strand, counting down.
GTCCGTGGAGGACCTGAAGGAACGGTACTACCACATCTGCGCCAAGCTGGCCAGCGTCCGCGCGGCTCCAGGCACCGACCTGAAAATCCCCGTCTTCGACGCCGGCCACGAGAGACGTAGGAAGGAGCAGCTGGAGAGGCTGTACAACAGGACTCCAGAGCAGGTAACTCAGCCGGGCCTCGCCTTCCCAGGCTGTCTCCACCGCCAGTCCTACTTCCCCAGTGCGGCACCGGAGGAAGCCCTGGGGGAGTTAGTACTTATCTGTGTTACTGTCGCGCCTACGGGCCCCAGGCGTGCCTCAGGGTCCCGCTGTGCTGGGGGCAGCACAAAGATGTGGCCCCTGCCCCGCAGAGCTTCCAGTCTGTGTCTGAGGAGTAACGTGTGGCTGCATGGGGCAGGCCCGGCGCAGCGAGGCGAGTGGGCACCGTTATTTGGCAGAGGTTGGGAGGCAGGGAGAGAAGCAGGGCTCTGAGCTCTAGCAGCAGCTTCAACAAGTTGGCAGTGGCTGCTGTGAGGTGGCCGGATACCCAGCACGGCGTTCCAGCCCTTAGCCGTTGTCCTGGGTCTAAGGGCTGAAATGCAGGGAGCTCCCTGGCGGTCTCTGAACTCTCTCCAGGGGGAGTGCAGGCAGGACCTGGCCGGAGCGCTTCAACCTGGGTCCTTTGGTAGGAGAGCAAGTCCGGCTGGAGCACGCCGGGGGCTGTGATCTGCCACACGAGGCTCCGATCTGCCTCTTTGGCTAATTCATGGTAGCTGGCTGCAGCCAGTCCCAGTGCTCCCAGGTACGGAGCTGCCAGGACGGCTCTTCCGTGTGCCCAGGGAGCTGGTGAGAGAGAGCAGCCCCCTCCGACTCCCTGCCCCTCGGTTTATCCCAGTCCGGCTGTGCTGCTGCTCTCCCTTGGCCCAGGGGTTTGGATCTGACACCCATCAGGGCAGGGTAGCAGGAGTCAGTGGGGTGATGGAAGGTGCTGCCTTCCCAGGGGCCGAGCTTGAGACCCAAACGATTGACCAAGGAGCAGAGCAGTTGTCGGTAGGTGGCCCCCTTGCCTTGCCTTGCCGCCTCGGCTGCTCTCACCGCCTCTCCTTGCTCTGGCCGGCAGGTGGCAGAAGAGGAATATCTGATCCAGGAGCTCCGGAAGATCGAAGCCAGGAAGAAAGAGAGAGAGAAGAGGACCCAAGACCTGCAGAAACTCATCACCGCGGCCGACACCACCACTGAGCAGAGGCGAGCGGAGCGCAAGGCGCCCAAGAAGAAGCTGCCCCAGAAGAAGGAGACGGAGAAGCCTGTAAACATTTCTTGTCTTTGCTGTCACTGGGTAACATTTATTCCCTGAGTTCTCCTCCCAGGACCGGCCCCGTCCTGCCAGTGCTCGACGCGGGGCTTCAGCTGGGGCAGGGGGAGACTGCTGTCTGGACTCAAAGGCAGGTCTATTTTTGGTAGCAATGTGGTCTAGACACTAGGGAGCCCAGATTGGTGGGTTCAGTTCAGCTCTGCCATAGCTCAGTGGCTTGAGCATTGGCCTGCTAAACCCAGGGTTGTGAGTTCAATCCTTGAGGGAGCCATTTAGGGATATGAGGCAAAAATCTGTTGGATGATTTAGTTGGGGATTGGTCCTGCATTGAGCAGGGGGTTGGACTAGATGATCTCCTGAGACCCCTGCAGACCTTGAGATTCTCTGATTGACCTGCTCTGTGACTTTGGGCAGTTGGCTCCCCCCTCTTTGTACCTCAGTTTCCGCAGGTAAGATGGGAGTGATGCTACTTACTCTTCTCCCAGGAGGGGCCCTGAGGCTGAATCAGTTTGTGTTTGTGAAATGCCAGGGGTTATTTGAATTATGAAATGGCACCGAACTGACGGTGCCAGCTAGCCGAGCCCCCCGATCGCTGGGAATTGCTGCCCCGCTGCATTTTGAGCAGTGGGCAAGTTGGGCTGCTGTCCGCAGCCGGGGCGGCTGGAGGGAGGAGAAGGGCACTGTTGGGGCCTGCCCAGCTACTCAGCAGGCACCTTCTTGCTCCCAAAAGGGGGTGTCTGGGCCAGGAACAAAGTGACCCCAAAAGCCAGGGCCCTGGGGTGTGAGCTTCCCTTGGCTGGCAGAGCTCAGCTCGCCCGCGGCCTGAGCATCCTGCGTGCCAGGGGAGAGCCCCCAGAAGTGGGAGCAGAACAGGGCTGGTGATGGGAAATGGCACCAGAGGCGTTTAACGCTCCCAGCTGATGTGTCCCGCTGCACGGTGGCCGTGGGCTGGCGGCTGGCTGCACGTACGTCCCCAGGTCCGTGCGGCAGGGAGGCGGTTTCTGTTGTTACACGAGCGTCATTCCAACCATGACCGAGTCCATTAGGAGTCAATTACCAACTCCGGCAGGGAAAGGGGAACAAAAATGGCATTTTAACTAAGAATTTGAATGGAGAGCTGCATCAGCATCATTCCAACAAAGGGAAATCATTTACCAAAGAGTCAATTGAGGTTGAAGCGTTTACAGCTTGTACAGGCGTGAGGCAGGAGAACCCCTTTAATTGCCTGTGCACTCAGCGCGGGCAGAGCTGACTCCACTGCGCACGAGCCCTGGTTTTATCTCCGCTGCTCCGGGGGGCCTGGCTGAGGGCCACACTGCGGGAGGGGGAGCAGGGCACATTGTCTTGGATGTGTTCTGGAGACGGCAGGTCCCGCATCTCAGAGTCCAAGCTGTGGGCTGCACCTACCAAAGAGGAAAGTGGCTGGTACCACTCGATGGGTTTGTTTGGCCTCAGGGACACCCCTGTATGCCTGGGGCTTTTAGGGATTGATCATTTGACCTGTGTCACCCAGTTAGTGGGTCAAATACTCCCTGCTTAGGGCTGACTGTGAGTGCCCTGACTGCCTGGCATACCCATTGCCCATGCAGCACGGCTCTGGGCCGGCCAGGCAGGGGCAAGAGGCGAGCTGCATTGTACAGCACACTGCAGACTTCTGACCCGGGTGGTGACTGTTAGCAGAGCACCCGGGAGCTGAGTCGCTGTCCTTGTAGTCTCAATCCAGGAACAATGGAGCAAACTGGAGCGCCTCTGGGAAAGGCCGTTAGAGAGCAGTGTGACTGGGGCAGCCAGGACTCCCTTCGGGGGAGCATCCGAGTGAGCAGGAGAGAGACCTGGTTTAGGGGGAGACACAGGACCCACCGGATCATACAGGTGTATTTCCCATCAGGCCGTAGTGGTTCCTTTAGGGTCTGTTCACCCCGGATGGATGTCTGGGGGTCACGCACCTGCGTGTGAAATGCAGTTGCCTCCAGCATAGAGATGTGGCTGCTGTCTGTGGAAGTGACTTCCAAGGGAGAGAAGAGAGATTTCTCCTGCTGAAATCCAGGGGGAATTTAAGGGAAGTAGAAAACCTCTCGGAGCTTGTCACTGGGGCAGAAAGGGGGAAAGGATCTCGCAGGTATTTTCTTCTCCAGGTTGGTGTAGTTGTGGCTTAACAAGGCCGTTCACCGAATGCTCTGATGAGTCACACAGCATTCTCCAGGGTTACACTGAAACAAAACCCAGCCCAGCCCCTCCTGCCGAACCAGGTACCCTGCTCTCAGCGAGCAGGCAATACGGAGAGGCAAGCTGTTGCCAGAGCGAGTGGCGGGAAAGGGAAATTTGCGAATGAGTGGCTGAATACATGGTAAAATGCAGGCCTCAGTCAAGGAGAACAGTCCTTATTATATAGAGAGCCACATGAGGGTGCTTGGAGCTGTACAAATCATAGATTGTCTGGCTCCTGCCCCATAGGGCTAGCAGTGGAAAGGCCAGATCCTGTGAGTGCTGAGTGTCTTCAGCTGCTGAGTCGGGCTTTAAATTAGACTGGGCCACAGGCCCCCATGGGAGGTGCGTGGGTGGGGTTCACGCGCTCGTGCGGTGCCTGGAGGTGCGTGGGTGGGGTTCACGCGCTCGTGCGGTGCCTGGAGGTGCGTGGGTGGGGTTCACGCGCTCGTGCGGTGCCTGGAGGTGCGTGGGTGGGGTTCACGCCCTCGTGCGGTGCCTGGAGGTGCGTGGGTGGGGTTCACGCCCTCGTGCGGTGCCTGGAGGTGCGTGGGTGGGGTTCACGCCCTCGTGCGGTGCCTGGAGGTGCGTGGGTGGGGTTCACGCCCTCGTGCGGTGCCTGGAGGTGCGTGGGTGGGGTTCACGCGCTCGTGCGGTGCGTGGGTGGGGTTCACGCGCTCGTGCGGTGCCTGGAGGTGCGTGGGTGGGGTTCACGCCCTCGTGCGGTGCCTGGAGGTGCGTGGGTGGGGTTCACGCCCTCGTGCAGTGCCTGGCTCGGTGGGAAGCATTGCACAAAGGTGGCTTTGGTAACAAACAGTCCTGTGGCACCTTAAAGACTAACTATAAAGTATAGAAGCATAAGCTTTCGTGGGCTAATACCCACTTCGTCGGATTGTGTTTTCCAAGCTGAATATTTTCCTCTGGTTTCTCTGGGCAGGTGGCTGTGTCGGGAAATGGTGTTTGCCCTGCAGATAGCCTGTGTCACCCCGTGCATTTCCTCCATCCACACATCCTGTCTCACTCTCTTTCAGGCTGTTCCGGAGACTGCTGGCATCAAGTTTCCCGACTTCAAATCTGCAGGTGTCACGCTGCGGAGCCAGAGGGTAGGCTGCTGCGCTGGCCCTTTGGGGCCGCTGTTAATCCCTCTCTCCCTCTGTCTCTACTCCTATCCCGTCTCCTTTCAGAGCTGTGGAAAATCAAGATCTTGCCTCTCAAATGAGCCACGTCTGGTCTCCCCAGCAGTGTGGTCTGTAGCTAGGAACGCGGGCTGTGTGTGAGCCACAGGCCAGCTCTGCGTTACGTTATAAAGTCAGAGGCCCTCTTGTATGCGAACACCTGACCCTGCCGATGTCTCGGGACTGGTAGTCGTCACCTGAACAGGCAGTCCCGCCCAGCAAAGCCAAGGGGAGCTGCCTGGCCCGAACGGAGCCTGCGGCCGAGTGTGGAGGTTAAGGGATTGTTGTAAGATGTCTGTAGGGCGGATTCTCCCGTTGTGACTTGCACACGCGGGTCCGTCACAGGTACCTTCTTTTAACTTCACTAAATATTGGTTTGAAAAGCCCCAGGTGCCCGTTTCCCCCTCGGGGTGAACAAGTCATGAACCCTGGTGTTGTTTTCTATGCAAGAGTCGCCATCTCTCTCCTAGCGCGTGGCTGGGGAGTATTGATCCAGGTAACCCACCTGTGGGACTGACTGAGATCAGCCTTCCAAAATCCCATTTGCTTTTTGAATAGGCAAGTAAAAAACACCCTCAGTTACTTTCTTATCGTCATGGAGATGATGGGCAAGCAGCTATTGTATCTAGGCTGGTAAATCTTCTGATCTGCTCCAGGGGATGTTCTGCCCCTGCCCGAAGCAGAGAGCAGTCTCTAGGGCGTCGTGCCGGCTGGGAGCTGCCCCTGTTCTCCGCTTGGCAGTGCGGTCGGGTGTCACAGTCTCTGGTAGGTGGACTCAGGGGCAGCGATTCACGGAGACACGGCAGATGTGTTCTCTGGCACCAAGATCAATCGCGTCATTTACCGAGACTGAGCTGGATTTTGAAAACTAATTGGGGGGGCTGGATTTTTCTTAGCTGAGCAGAGACACGTTGGGGACCGGTCCATCTGGCAGAGCCAGCCGCTTTCTTCTGGCCAGATGGGCGGCCCACCTGAATGCAAGGAGAGCTGTGGGCTCTGGCCGTCTAGGTGAGGGGGTGGAAGGTGGAAGCTGGGAATTCCAGCTCTGAGACTGATTCCCTTGGCTGCCCTTTGCCCTCTCACTTTCACCTCTTGGGCTGAGTTTTCCGGTGTGTAAAATGGGACTCCCCGCTTGGGAGGGCCGAGGGTTCCCCGAGCTGACGTGTGTGCGGCGCTCGAACAGTGCTAAGCAGCATGAACGTAGAAGTGCAAATCCTGCTGAGCTGGGGGTTCTCGTCCTCTGCTCTGTACACCACCCTCAGCAGCCCTGGCCCGCCCCCCAGCACGAAAGTGACAAAGGGGGGCAGCCGCTGTGGTACCGGGGTGGCGTTTGTACAAAGCACTCAGAGCTCCAGTATTCACGGGCAAGGCTGGGTGTGAGGGATTGCCCCTGTGGTCTCTCCCTGTGCCCAGTCCTCTGGCTTGGTAAGCCCATCTGCTCCTGCAGAGTTGTGGGAGAGGAGCTGTATCGGACCTTGATATTACTGCTGGCAATCAGATGTATCCTTTCTGTTCTGTTTATTAGGCACCACTTGCTACTCCGGGTAAGGCTATGTTGAATTTTTCACTCAGAGCAGGGCTTCAACTTCTTTGTTTTGTATGAAAAATGCCCCCGATCCCCTTCAAAAAGGCAGCACCTGCTCTTTGGCTGTGGAATGGATTGCTTAGACGTCATCCGTTAATTGCAACTCATTGTTTAGTTACTTAAAATGAATGTTAACCTGGACCTTGAAGAGCAGGAGTCTCCGGTGTTGGATTTGATGTGTCTTTAGTGGCCGTAATAACAGAATGACACAGACTTTTCAGACTTCCCGTCTAGCTGAAGGTCACGAGTGCGACGCGAGGATCAGTGGTCACTTACTGCCATTGTTCTTCGGAGCTGATCGTTTCTCCTTCCTCAGAGGCTGAAGAATAATCGTCAGGGAATCCTGCAAGCTGCCTTCATTCCCACTAGCTGCAAGCCCCTATTGTTCTCAGTGGGACGGAGGCTGAGATGACCTCCTGTCACCTGCTCCTCACGGAGTTCCTTGCCACTTCCTGGTGCTACCGTCCTCCGTGAGGGCAGCGTGGAGTCAGTGGCCATGTTAAGAGGGTGTCCGAACTGAGGGCAGCCTGCAGCATCAGTCCCATTGAGAACAACGGGAACCGGGTGGACATTTTGAAACAGGGCGATCTGTTGTGAGCTCCTCAGAAGGGGATTTTCGGCTGCAGAGGTAACAAGTCCTGGGTGGGGGCGGGGAGGTGCAGGGAGAAGTGGGGAGACAGGAGGGAAGGAAACGGGTGCGACGCTATGGGAGAAAAGAGAAGAAAAAATAAAATGTGCCTTTAAAAATCCTTGGACTCTTCCAGTCCCAAAGCACTAACACGCCTTCATCCTAATCATGTGGTTATGCCGTGGTGTCACTGCAGGGCAGAGTTAAGGTGGTTTGCGTGTCAGACCTGCGGATCCATACCTTAGTGGGTTTGCATTGCTTTCAAGCTCAACCTCTAAATTTCCTGGGTTTATTGTGCTTGGTTTGGGGACCATTCCAACAGCGCTGTACAATATTTCACCCTGAGTTGTGTAGCTGAGCTCTCAGCCTTAACTCCACCATACCGGTTCTGTCTGGGGATGAGGAGTTGTTGTTGTAATGCGGCAGCAGGGTGTGCGGTAACAGAGCACTTGGCTCTGGGAGAGGAGCGTGCAGCCCTGGCCCACATGCTGGGGGACTGAGTTGGTGCCATTGTCCTGTTGTTTGTGTGTGTGTGTGTGTGTGTGTGTGTGTGTGGGAGGGGGCGGATGGCTGGAAGAGGAAGAATTAAGTGTGGTTTCCTTCGGGGACAAAGCAAAACCCTGGGATGACAAGTTCTCGGAGTGCTCAGATCCGCAGACTGTGCCGAGGGACACTGGAGCTCACTCGTTTAGTTCACAGCCGGGCACTTCCCTCCAAACGAGGCTTCCAGCCAGCAAGCTGACTTGCTACCCACTAACTAGAGTCTTGTAGACAAATTGCTAGTCAGGCCAATTAAAAAAGAAATAGGGGAGGAAAAACTTTGAACACAGCTTTAGTTCCCATTGATTCAAATCTTCGCCCTCGCTGGCTTTTAAATATTTACCAGCCAGCTGAGCAGTTTTTTAGCACTGATTAATGAGTTACAATTTACTGTGGTGGGTTTTTTTTCTTTGGGGCAGGGGTTGGGTTTCTGCCACAACTCCAAGATGAATGAGGCTTCCCGGGAAAGATCGGGGTGGGGGGAGGGGGTTTGTGCGCGTGTCTTTTAAAATGTTTATTCTTCATATTTGATTTGACCCACAATTAAATGGCCAAGCACGCGGCCTGTTTACTCTCCATCAGAGGCTCTTGACTCTGCTCCTTGCCTGACATTAATGCAAGCCCAGACCTCATCAGCTGCTAACATGTGAAACATCTGTCTCCCCTCCCTTGATCAATATCGTCCCTTCAGAACCCGGGCTTGGGAAGCAGCGACATAAAATATCAGTTATATTTATTTGGATTTGATAAATTTAATTACTTGAAGCAATTAATAATTTATTTGTTTAGTATTGATTGCACTCCGAGGCATCTTGGTAAGATAAGCTGATGGTAATCAGCACATCCGTATCGGGCAGGAAAGCATATGTTTCCAGGTCTGGTACTTCCGATGGATTAGATCGCTGAAATGTTGCTGTCGCTTCTCCCGGCACCTCTCCTGTAGGGAGATGGCTGGTGCAGTCCTGGCTGCACACCGCGGTAGACTTGGGTCCGAGACGTTACTCTTCATAGGGGAGAAATGCAGGATGGAGCTGGTACTGCAATGGGTTGTTTGAATTTGTGGTTGTCACATTATCCTTGAGTGGTGGGGGCCTGAGGAATGTGCCCGGGGGGGGGGGGGGGACGTATTACCCCGGAGCGCGTACTGCGCCAAAAAATGAAAAATTCTGCGCACAGTATTTTAAAATTCTGCAAGTTTGATTTGTCAATAAATAAAGGCAGATGCTCCAGCGTGGCAGGGGGGAGCACAGGCCACTGGTTGTACAAAGGTGAGAGATCACCCTGCAGTCTCCCTGCCGCACACCCCGAGGACACAGACTCAGTGGTGAGGCTGAACCTGACCCCGACACAGCACAAGGCCTGGGCCTACCCCAGAAACATCCTGGGGCCCTTCCCTCTGTGCCAGGTGCAGGGCAGGCAGGCTAAACCAGGGAGGATCCAGATGTGGGGTGAGAGGATTCAGTGGGGGACAATCTGGTGCAGATAGTTCAGTGGGTGGTCTAGATACGGGGGATCTAGATGCACAGAGGCTCATTGGGAGTGGGGTAGGGTTCCAGGTGCATGGGGACTCTAGGGGTTTCCAGGTGAAAGTAGTTGGGGGCTCAGTGGAGGGGTCTGGATGTGGGGGTTTCAGCAGGGGGGTCTGGGTGCTGGGGGAGTGGGGCTTGGTGGGTTGGGGGTTTGGGTGCAGCTAGTTGGGGGGTCAGTATTATGGGGGTCTGGATGTAGGGGCTCAGGAAGGTGCAGGGGGTGGGACTTGTCAGGGTGGGAGTTTGAGTGCAGGGAGCTCCGTGAGGGTGGTCTGGGTGCAGGTCTGGAGTCGGGGTTTGGGTACAGGGGTCTCCAGATGCAGAGGTTGAGGTTCAGTGGGGTAGGGTTCAGGAATGGAGTGCTGGGGAGGGTTCTGGTTGTCTAGGACAAGGCCTGGCGGCGGAGTCTGTTTATGGGAGGTCCAGATGCATGGGAGTTGGGTGGATGGGGGAGAGGTGCCCCATACTGTGACCCCTCCCCATACAGCTGAGGAGTAATGGGGGCAGGAAGCTGGGGAGGATGCTGAGCTTCCTGCAGCTGGGGGTGAGTCTGACACAGCCCCAGCTATTCCTTGCAGGAGAAGAGGAAATCCCATCCTCCCCTGCTTCCAGCCCAGCTGGGACTAGCGGCTGATCTCAGCTCAGTGTCCAAGCCACGGGCTGGGGTATCTCCAGCCCTGCAGTGATTTACTTCTCTGCCAGCTGCTCTGGGTGCCTGAAACAATGTAACCTACGCAACTAGGGAGTGGTGCCTAATTGCTCTTGCAGCTTCCCTTTGCTTCCCTGTCAGAAAGTCATTTTCCTGCAGGGAAGCAAAGAAATGTGTGAGGGACATGGATTCTGCGCATGCATAGTGACGCAGGATTCCCCCAGGACTAATGTTTCTATCTAGTAGAACTAGTAAGGGGTGTGGGGGTGTGTGCATGCATTCTTAATACCTGTATGTATCTAAAACGTACCTGAATGTAACAGTAAGGAGCGGAAAATTTGGGAGGTGGTTTTTTTTTGGAAGAGGTGATAGGTAAAGGGATACAAAATACTGAATGGCCAAGAAGGTAGAGCAAGTTCTTCTGTTCATCTTTGCTCAGAATACAAGAGCAAGAGGGACAGTCAATGAAATTGAAAACTGCTAAAAGTTAATCCGAAAAGGGTTGATTGTTATGTGGATAACGAGATCAGGCAGAATTACAATAGCAAGGATTAAAACAGCATGGGATTGATATACACATTCCTGCTTCAGGGTCAGGCACTCTAGAGCTGGCAAGACCTGTCCCTGACATGGTTAGGGAGAATATCAGTCATTTATTCCACAGCATCCTACTGCAAGATTGGTTGTGCCTGCTTCTGAAGCATCAGGTACCAGCCCATGTCAGAGACAGGCTGCTGGGCTAGTGGATCACTAGCCCGATCCAGTCTGGCAGTTCCTGTGTTGAAGTCAAGAATTGCCCAAGTTAAGGCAGAGTGGCAGCCGTAACCCTGTTGTGCACATTGATTGTGATTCAGGCTTTCGCGTCATGATCACGTTAGTTCTCAGATAACGATTGCATGGTTTCAGCCGTAGGTACAAGTCTGTAGCATCTTGTACTACGTATTGTTATTCTTGCAGTAAGTTATCCTCATGTCATATACATCTCTTTCCCTCCATTTTGGGGTACCTGAGGAATTATTTATAAAGTATTCTTGATGTTAATAATGCAGTCACCAGAAACAAAACATTTCCTTTGGAGATAGTTACACTAGTACAGTTTTCTAATTGATTGTAGTTACTCAAACCGTGTATCAGGGCAATGCAGTCTCATCCATCTCAAACGGTATTTTTTTTATTTCTTGGTTTTTTTCTATATCTGTTATTTGGAAGCTTAGCTAACTTCCTCTTTCCTTGGTTCTGAGTCTCTCTCTCACCCTTGAGAAAGATTTTACAATCTCCTAAAGGGAATCTCCATAGTAAAACCTTTTCCTTAATTTCCTAGAAGAATTTGTTGTGTGCAGAATTTATACTTTTTCACGGCTGATGGAAAATTAGCAATAGATTTACCTTCAAGCCAAGGAAACTGTAAAATAATCATTTCTCTAAAACTGTACTCACCCGTTTGTTTCTAAGAACATGAGTCTATTGAATAGTAGCCTATTTTGAGATCCCCGATGCGTAGCTACTGGGAGTTCCTACTGTAATTTCATTGTAAACCATACTGTGTGCCAACAGATAGTACAAATGACATGCAAGTATGTTTTGCTATTGTCTCATCATTTAAATCAGTGGTCCCCAACCTTTTTATCTCCGCGGACCGGTCAACGCGGCGCAGTCAATGCTTGCGGACCGGGAGGTTTTTTTATTTTTTCCCGCGGCGTGGCCGAGCCTTATGTCCGCCGAAAAGCTGCCGATTTAAAGCAACATGCGTGTCGCTTTTATATTTTTCACTACGGCGCTGCGGACTCCTGTATGTCCGCCGAAAAGCCGCCGGAAACGGAAACCAGGAACTGGCCCGGCCGATGCGGAAACCACAGCGGCCGATACAAAGGGTAAGGCGGCCGCGGCCCGGTACCAATTGCTCCACGGACCGGTACCGGGCCGCGGACCGGGGGTTGGGGACCACTGATTTAAATGACCTTCCTGAACTCGGTTATTCTGGCTCACACACATCATGGTGCAGAACGACAGGATTCCGCACGGTGGATCTGAGCCTGTACGGGGAAAAGAGTGTTGTTTCTTTGAGAAATAGAATGTGATTGTTTAATTAAACCCTTCTAATATGTGCACACTAGGAGGCCAAGGTCAGATTGCACATTCAGTCTTCGTTTCCTCCCTTCCTGAGGTTAAATGCTCAGTCCCATAATCGTACATTTTGGTATTTGAATTTCCCTGTTGTTTAAGATTCCAGAGTTGCTCGGCTCCTGTGGTTCTTTCAAGCTGTGGGAGAGAGGGAGCTACCTACTCCTGCACCCCAGGGGAGAGGCTGTCCTTACGCCTGCTCCTACGCCACCCAGCACAAAAGAGCATTACTCGTGCAGCCTTTGGCTCCCTTCTCCTGCAAACCTCCAGGCTCTCAGGAGTACGGAGACTCGGCACAGAGCTCATTCTCACACTGAAAGCTGGCTACAGAGAAAGTTTTCTGCATTGAAACCCTTCCTTGTGGAGACTAGCTGCAGTGCTAATGAGGGCCGGTGTCTGTCAGCATTACGAGCATGTGTGCACACAACTGGATCTTTAGATGCTTGTAGCTTGCTTTGCAAAATGGTGGAAGGGCATAGTCCTCAGGCTAGCAATACTGAGGGTTTATAACGGCAGAACTCAACGTGAGGAAAAGTGTGGCCTAAAATGGAATTAACACAGGGAACAACTTATGTGAGATCACTCAATAAATGCCACTCAAACTTAAAAAAATTAAACAAAACCATTTTAGTGAGAGACCAAGAATGGAAACGTCAGCCCCAGAAGTCGAGTTTGGAGAAAGTTATGAGCTTCTGAAAATGGCAGGTTCATAATGAAGGTCCAAGTGTATAGCTGGCAACATGATATAATTATCCTGCAGCAGAACCTCGCGGAGTCCTTCCTCGTTAATCTGCAAACGTGTTCATTCTCTGCATGGCCCCCCAGCAGACAGCAGGACGACTTCCCAGCACCGACGTCGTCCCAGGGCGCTCTGTGGTGAGGTTTCATGGTACTAAGACTTCGTTACTCTTCCGAGTGATACTCCAGGAAGTTGACTGGTTTGCTCTGACCTCTTATCATAAATCAGGAAAACTGAACAACGCACAAAACCCAGTTGAACCGAGCCTGTTTTGCGAGGCCGTGTCCTTGCCTCTTTGTTATCATGTTTTGTTTGTTTCATCACTAATGGGCAGAATTTGTTAGTCTGCAGTAGGTCTCGCAGTGATCAGCGTGAATCAGTGAGTGTCTGTGGAGGTGGGGCTTGGACCTAAATCGAGGTGCAGATAACTCGGTTGCCTTCAGGTGCTCAGCTCTGAGCCCAGTGTCAAAGTCTTACAGTGCCCAGGTTTGGACAGGCCTCTCCCCTACCGACTCCAGGGAAAGGGAGCTTGCTTCTCTCTGTGCGTTGCATTCCAGTCGCATAACCCACTTATTGCCCGGCATGCCCTCCTGCGATGGTGAGCAGGCAGGCCCCTGGGTCTCCCCACAGCTCCCGGGCCAGGCACATCGCCTGCCCAGCGTCGGGGGCCCAGGCCATGCCCCCTTGGTTCCGTCTTGGGCGGTGCGGGTACCGTAGCTGCACGGCTTTGAGTGACATTGGTGTGCTGCCTGTTTGTTTATTTGTCTCTTGATACACCCAGTTTAGCACAGAAGGTTTATAGCGAGGACAAAGAATTGTTGGCCTTGAATCAAAGGCGAGGTTGGTGTAATTATAAGAGAGCTGCCAGGAGACGCTGTCAGAGCATCCAAAATCCCAGCTAATCAGTTCTGTGACTAGAGCAATCTAGTCCCGGCTGCTGTGATAGGGGGACTTTGCAAATAGTACCTAACCACAGCTTCCTCTGGAGCGGAGCGAAACGGGAAGCGCCACTCGCCGAGGAAGCTGTGGTTGGTCTCTGGGAATTCGAGCCGGGACGTACTTGTACTCCTTGGCAGTACTCGGAGCCCGGGGCCACCCGAACTCACCAGGAGCCCAGGGCCCTGCCTGCCACTCGCCCCCAGCACCCTCATCTTTAATACAGAACTTCATCTTCAGGACTCCCCTATCCCAGCCCACGGTGCTCTACCGGGAGCCCTGGGGGATCTGCAGAGTCCTGTTCAAGAGGCACCTCTCCCGACTGGGCAGAAATCCAAGACCTGGGGCGGGGTTTGAACCTCTCGCCACCGGCTCCGCAGCGAGTCCTTTTCTCCTCATCCCGTCTCCTGGTCACTACCATGTGGCGGGAGAGCTGCCGTCTTTCTTGGGCCTTCCAGGTTGTTTCGGGAGGTGCAGCTGTAACAAAGTAGTAGCTGTTGCAGCCCAAACCAGGGCCGGCTCGTGCGTGTTCCCGTTCGCCTTCCCGCTGGGCACCGATGCTTCCCCCCGCTCGGAGACAGCCTAGCTAACGGACCCTACCTAACAGATTATCAGCGGCATGTGAGTAATAGACTCCTCATTTAGTTTTAATACATTTTGCATAGAGAGCAATCAACCTTCATCAGTCTTAAAGATGAATTGGCTTAGCCAGCTAAATTTTAAAGATATTAGTCCGACAGCAGCCACATAAATCATAACATTTTCTTAATGATGGTAAAATTAAAATATACTCTTGCTTTGAGACGCCGACGAAGCCTCACTGTTCACAGACCAGATCCTCCCCCAGAATTAAAGGGACGCTTAATTGATGTGTTTTTATCCTAAACCAACCCAGCCGGCCCCGCTGCTCCTGTGCCGCCGTTCTGCGCCTTTTCCGTGAGCTCTGGCTCCATTGGTGCCCTCTCTGGCCAGGAGCGTGTGTAGTTACAGTCGAAGGCTCTGCCAGAACAGCCAGCGGAGCTGCTGATAGGGCACCTGCTCCTTATGGTGTGTCCTTAGCAACCAGCCAGGCCAGGGCGGCACTGTGGGGTGACATCTATCCTGGCGTGGCTGGGGCTGGCTGGCTGGCGAAGGAGTCCTGGCTAGAGCGATAGTGGCCCCAGTGCAGGCCTTAGAGGTGAGGCTGGGGCCTGGTGCCCAGGGCTCCAGCGAGGTGGAAAATACCTAGCTAGCTACAGAACTCTGGGTCGAGAGAGAAACCGGAAAGAATTGCGATTCCTTGGCGATGGTTCGTGTTGTGGGAGCAGAGACCCCTTAGATCATCCAGCCCATCGCCCTGGGGGGGATTGACCCCTACACAGTGTGTCCCAGTCCTCCCACCTCGTTCTACACCCCACTTCCTCTGTTCTACAGCCTCATCCGTCCTGCTGTCAGGAACCTCGTCCTGCTATGCACTCTGCCGGCTCCCCCGTCCCTCCTTGCTGTGCCTGGACTCTGGACTTTGAAGCACCCGGGATGATTTAGTTAAACCCAGGGGCCCCCGGCCACCCCAGTTGGAGCCCTCCTTCCCCGCGACCCACTGCCAGATCTGTAGATTCATGACTGAAGGATCATATCTGGGTCTGATCACGGCCCTTCTAGCCCAGAGCTTCTGGGGGAGTGTATAGAACAGGGCAATTCGGGAGTGATCCCTCCCAGCTTCTGGCAGTCAGAGGTTTAGGGTCACCCCGAGCATGGGGTTACATCCCTGACCTTCTTGGCTAATAGCCATCAATGGCCCTATCCTCCAGGAACTTACCCAGTTCTTTAAAACCCAGTTGTACTTTTGGCCTTCACAACATCCTATGGCAATGAGTTCCACAGGTTAGCTGTGCTGTGTGTTGAAAAAGTCCTTCCTCTTGTTTGTATTCAGCTGCTGCCTGCTAATTTCATTGGTGGCTCCTGGTTTTGGTATTGTGGGAAAGGGTAAAAAACACTTATCTTATCACTTTCTCCACCCCCATCATGATTTTATAGACCTCTGTCAGATCCCCCCCCAGTCCTCTCTTTTCGAAGCTGACAAGCCTTAATCCTTTTAGTCTCTCCTCGGGTGGGAGCCGTTCCATGCCCTGGATCATCTTTGTTGCCCTTCTGTGGACCTTTTCCAGTTCCACTGGATCCTTTTCGAGGTGCAACAACCAGAACTGGACACAGAGGTGTGGGCGCACCAGAGATTTATATAGTGGTAAATGTTATATTTTCTGTCTTATGTTCTATCCCTTTCCTAATAGTCCCTAACATTTTGTTAGCCTTTTTGACCACTGCTGCTCGCTGAGCTGAAGTTTGCGTAGAACTATCAATATTGACTCCCGTATTTTCTTTCTTGGGTGGTGGCTAATTTAGAACTGATTGTATATGTATATTTGGCATTATTTTTTTCCAGTATTCGGTACTTTGCACTTCTCAATTTTGTTGCCCAGTCACCCAGTTTTGAGAGATCCTTTTGTAACTCTTCCCAGTCTGCCTGGGACTTAACAATCTCAAATAGTTTTGTGTCGCTTGCAAATTTTGCTACTTCACTGTTCATCCCTTTTCCAGCTCATTTCTGAATATATTGAACAACACTGGTCCTAGTACAGACCTAGGACACCACTGTTTACCTCTCTCCACTGTGAAAACTGATCATTTATTCCTACCTTTGTTTCCTGTCTTTCTCCCAGTTACTGATCCATGAAAGGACCTTCCCTCTTATCCCATGGCTACTTAGTTTTCTTCAGAGCCATTGGTGAGGGACCTTGTCAAAGGCTTTCTGAAAATCCAAATACATTATATCCACTGGATCCCCCTTATGCACGTCCTTGTTGACTTCCTGAAAGAGTCCAACAGACTGGGGAGGCCTGACTAACCTTTACAAAAGCCGCATGGACTCTTCCCCAGTAATTATGTCCATCTCTGTGTCTTATCGTCCTGTTCTTTACTAGAGCTTCCACCAGTCTGCCTGGTACTGAAGTTAGGTTACCGCCCTGTGATTGCCAGGATCGCCTCTGGAGCCCTTTTTAAACATTGGTGTCACATTAGCTACACTTCAGTCATCTGGTTCAGTCTGATTTAAGTGATCAGTTATGTATCAGTTAGTGGTTCTGCAATTTCATATTCGGGCCTCTAGGGTGACTCTCCTCTGGTCCTAGTATCACTGTTTAGTTTATCACTTAGTTCTAAAACTTGGAATGATACCGCTGTCGGAATCTCCCCACATCCTCTGCAGTGAAGACTGCTGCAAAGAATTCATTTCGGTTCTCTGCCATGGCCTTGTCTTCCTTGATGACCTCACTGGCTTTGGGCAGGTCTTCTGCTCTCCATGTACTTAATTTTTTTTACTGTTAGATTCTGTGTCTTTAGCAAGTTGCTTCTCAGATTCTTTCTTGGCCAATTATATTTTACGTGCCAGAGTTTGGGTTCCTTCCTATTGTCTCAACTCCGATTGGATTTCCAAATCTTTTGCCTCTAATGGCCCCGTTACTCTGCTGGTCAGCCGTGGTGGTGTTCTTTTGGCACTCGACCATGGGGTGTAACGGAGTCTGATCCTCTCTCGGGTGGTTTTACAGTCTCCGTGGGGCTTGCAGGCTTTTAACCCCGGTGACGCCTCTCTTTAATTTCCATCTAACTAGCGTCCCTGTCCTGGCACCATTCCCCCTTTTAAAGTGAACGTGTAACTGCATCGTATGCATTGGTCTGGGCTGGCAACGCGGCCAGTTGCACGTGCTGTGAGACAATACGCACCATTGCGGTGTCTGCCAGCCCCACACTCCTGTCTGATGTGGGGAGGATTCTCTGGGGCACGGTGACTCTCGCTAGGTGTCACACCCAGTCTGTGTCCTGGCCACTAGGCTATCCTGCTGGGGTGCGTGTTGATAGGCCTGATTATTTCATGGTCACTGAATCCTTCCTCGCCTGTTGACAGCCTCGGGCAGAGCATGGAGGTGGAGCTCCCTGTCCCCGACTCACGGGTCTGGGTGGGAAGGGTGCATTGAGTTGTGGGTGCCATGCCCCTCCTGGCTGGTCTAGCACTGGCAAGGGATGGGAGCGGCTATGGACTTAGCTCCCCCTCCTGAGAGTGTGGCTGGCCCCGGGGTGTGTTGTGCTGGAATCCTGCTCTCGGCTGGTCGTGCTCTGATCAGCGGCTGCTTTGAGCAGCCGGAGCCCAAAGGGAACGGGCCGAGAGCCTGCTCAGTAGATGGATTCTTCCTTCTGCAGCTGCTCTGCTTCCCTTTCCCAGCTCACTCCCCTAGCCCTTAGCTCCAGTGGAAATGTGTCTTCACACTTCCGCCAGTCAAGTAACTGTGCTCTCTGTCTCTCCCTTTGTTACTCTGTAAATGAATCCCACAGCTCTGGGCCTCGGCAGGGACCAGGAGAAGTGAGTCTGTTAGCGCCTGAGTCTAATCAAGGCGGCTAAGGCGATAAAGTAGGGCAGCATTGCACATTAGCCGCTGTGTAAATGAGCCCTTTGATGGGCCGGGCGCCGCGGGAGAGGGTTTGAAGCTAAGAAGAACTTTTGTTGTTAATTCAGTGACATGTGGAAGCTGTAAAACAGCCTCTGTACACACACCCGAGGGGAAATAAAAGCCCTCACGACCGGGCTTTTCAATGCCTGCCCTCGGACCTAGTCTGAAAACTTTCAGCCCCTGGCTCCCTCTTCTACCACTTGATTTTCCTTTCTCTCGCTCGCTCGCTTTCTTTCCCCCGGCACTATAAAAAGAAAAGCTCTCTTGCCGTTTGAACTAGACGGCTGTGAGTGAGGGCTAACTCGGAGCTGTGTGGCTCTGTTACCTTTGTGTTCCAGATGAAACTGCCAAGCTCGGTGGGACAGAAGAAGATTAAAGCCCTGGAGCAGATGCTGATGGAACTGGGAGTAGGTGAGTAAAGGGGGCACGCGAGAGAGAGAGAGACACAGCGCAAGCCTTTGTAGTCTAGATGGGCTATTTTTTCCCCCAGTAATACAGCCAGTTTCTTAAATAACAGGATGTGGATGGGCTTTCAAATAATACTGAACGGGGTTTTTTTTAAAAGGGCAAAAGCCAGAACAAGATGCGCTGGGTTTTTCCCCCTCCCAGAAGAAAACTGCTTTAAAAGAGCCTTTGTCTCTCTCCTGTTTGGGGCTTTTTTAACCATCAAGAGCGGCAGCCCAGCCCTGAGAAGGCCAATTTCAGCCGCACCTGCTAAGTGTGCTAGTGACCATGGCAGGTGCTTTGTTCAGGGGTGCCCGGCTCGCTTTCAAGCTTCCTTGCCTCCTAATTTACTGCTCCTGTGGCAAGTCCAGAGCGCGGCCGGGGCTGAGCGGCTCCGTTGTGTAGCTGGCCTGCTGGGTGACCGAGCGGCGAGTAACCCCCCCTCCCCCCCCCGGCTCTTGAACTCTGCTGGCCTGGCGGGTTCACTTCGCACGTACAATGCACCACATCGTCTGTGCTGCGCCCGGCTGCTGAAATCCATTCACAGGCACCCCCAAAGTGACGACGGGGCCCCCCAAAAGCAAAGGCTCTGAGGTTTGGAAGAGATCGCTGAGCATGCTCAGTAGCTACATGGTCTAACCATTATTAGCGTTCAGGACCATCGTCGGTGGCCTGATGCCTCGGCAGCAGCTGTGGCCATGGGCAGCGCTAAAGGCGCCCACCCCCCCGGTGCCACGCTGGCGCTGCCAGGCTGGTACAGAATCCCTGTGGGGGCACCGACCAAGCCTCCCCCCCCCACAGAATCAAGGTGTCCCTTGTTTTCCCGGATCAGAAGAGCAGGAGCTAAGCCAGGGAAAGCAGGGGGTGGGGCAGTGAGAGGACGGGAGAGAGGCCGGGGGTGGAGCTCTCGGGGCAGCCTGGGGACTGTCTGGGCCAGCGCATGGCAGAGGTTCTGCACCTCCACCCGGCGGGCGCCCGGCAGTGCTGCGTGGAGAGGGATCTGCATGTGCCCCCCTCCCCCCTCAGGCATTGCTCTCCACGGCAGGGGGGTGATGTGGGGGACACATCTGTAAGCAGGGCTGTGATGGGCAACAGGAGGACGAGGGGCCCTGCTGGGGCATCTTGTCCACTGGGACCCCAGCTCGGGTCACAGGTCCCGGAGTTGGCCCCGCCCTCAGAGCTCTGGCCCCTGCCGTGGGGTGGGCGCTGAGCTCCCTTTGCTCCCCCAGATCTCAGCCCCATGCCGACGGAGGAGATCGTGCAGATGTTCAACGAGCTGCGGAGCGACCTGGTGCTGCTGTATGAGCTCAAGCAGGCCTTCGCCAACTGCGAGTACGAGCTGCAGATGCTGCGGCACCGGCACGAGGCACTGGCCAAGGCGGGCGGCCTGGGCCCCATGGGCACCGAGGGGGCCCGCGCCGACGGGCAGGCCGGGCTCAGCGTGGAGGAGGGCAAGGGAGACGCCAAGGACCAGATCATCGATGTGGTTGGGGCACCGCTGACCCCCAACTCGGTGAGTGGGCAGAGGGGGGCGTCTGGAGGGGCCCCCACTCAGGTCTGCTCCAGGGGTTGCATTCTGAGCCCTGCGGGGGCTCTGCCCATCTCTCCCTATGGGGGCGAAGGCTGGCGGGGGCACAGGGCCCCCTTTAGCCCAGGCTCCAAGTCTGCTCCTGGTCCCCACCCCATGCCTGGCATGTGTGGGCTGGCCGTGGTGCCCCTGCGTAGGGCAGGGTGGCATTGCGGAGAGTTGCAGATGCCCACCTGGGACTGTCCCAGGGACTCCTCTGCGAGATGCGGCCCCACGAGGGAGGAGGAGCAAAGGCAGGCGAGTGGGCCATGGACGAGTTCCCCTGCTGGGGAGCCCCAGGGCAGGGGGCAGGAGCCGGGTGTGAGGAGCCTGGAAGAGCATGGCAACAGGAGAGCCGGGGGCCGCACGCCCCGGGAAAGCCACAGTCAGGCGCCTGCCCTGGCGGGGCTGAGCAAATGGGGGCCCGTCTCCCCGCAGCTCCCCCCAGCACGGAGTGCTGTGAACAGTGGCTGTCCCACCCGCAAAGGCCTGTCCTGCCCGGGGCAGCCCCCAGCGCTGTCCGACCTGGCCAAGGTCCCAGATGGAAACCCGCCCTGTAGATAACGAGTGGCCTGTCCCGTCCCCACGGGCTAATGTGTGGGGCACTGAGAACACCGTATCTGTCAACGCCAGGGGTGACACATTCATCCGGACTTGAGTAATGTCCCGGGGGCCTGGGACCGGCGGGAGGCAGCGCTCCGCTGAGCCGGGCTCGTGTTTGCAGAGAGTTGGGAATTTCAATCTTCCGGGGAGCGTGAGATCTCCCCCCGCCTGGGCCCGGGCCCGGCCGCCATTCCAGGCGGGTTGACAGCGCGCTCGCGGTCCCCAGGGACAGGCGGGTGCATGTCTCCAGCCACGTTCCGCCTCAGTGCCGCGGCTGGAACGGCAAACAAAGGGGAGATCTGGCAGCGGGGAGAGGGTTAAAATGACCTGGTCTCTGGCATCTTTGAAGGAAATATAATCAAGTTAATTCACTGCAAGGCAAATTGGTACCTAAAGGGCCCCCCTGTTAAATACGGCTCTGACCTTTCCCGGCTGATTACACAAAGACGACACAATTAGATTAGTCCAAGACAAAAGGTCAAGCGCATTCACACTGTGACCATTTGATGCTACCTTTGGAGGGGAAAAAATCCCATCCCAGCTGGAGGGGTATGGGGGGGGGGAGCGGGGGCTGCTGCTCCCGGGCCGGCTGGCTGCAGGTGGGCTGGGCGAAGGCTTCACCAGCGCTGCCCCCGGGTCTGTCTCCCGTGCCCCGGCGGGCTGTGTGCTCGGGGGCTGCTGGGGCCACCGGCGGAGCAGGGTCTGGCTTCATGCTGGAGATACCGGAGCCTAGTCACCGGGCAGATTCCCTCTACCAGGAGTGCGCCCTCCGCCTGGCCACCGGGCAGATTCCCTCTCCTCCCAGGAGTGCGCCCTCCGCCTGGCCACCGGGCACATTCCCTCTCCCAGGAGTGCGCCCTCCGCCTGGCCACCGGGCACATTCCCTCTCCTCCCAGGAGTGCGCCCTCCGCCTGGCCACCGGGCAGATTCCCTCTCCCAGGAGTGCGCCCTCCGCCTGGCCACCGGGCAGATTCCCTCTCCTCCCAGGAGTGCGCCCTCCGCCTGGCCACCGGGCAGATTCCCTCTCCTCCCAGGAGTGCGCCCTCCGCCTGGACACCGGGCACATTCCCTCTCCTCCCAGGAGTGCGCCCTCCGCCTGGCCACCGGGCACATTCCCTCTCCTCCCAGGAGTGCGCCCTCCGCCTGGACACCGGGCACATTCCCTCTCCTCCCAGGAGTGCGCCCTCCGCCTGGACACCGGGCACATTCCCTCTCCTCCCAGGAGTGCGCCCTCCGCCTGGACACCGGGCACATTCCCTCTCCTCCCAGGAGTGCGCCCTCCGCCTGGACACCGGGCACATTCCCTCTCCTCCCAGGAGTGCGCCCTCCGCCTGGCCACCGGGCAGGGCTGCTGTGTGGCAGGCGGGTGTGACAGGTGCCCAGCAGCGAGCGAAGGGGGCTGTGAACGCAGGAGGCGGCAGGTCCCTCAGCAGGAACTGAGCTTGTTACTGTCCCCATGTGGCAGGCCCAGGAGTCGGTGGCAGGGCACAGCCCTGGGAAGGCTGCTGGTGGCGCTGAGCTCGGGGACTGGGCTGAGGGCCCAGCGCTGGCTGCGTGGAGAGACCCCCGGGGCTAGTGCTGCCCCACCCCCATCGCAGGTGACCCCGCTCTCGGTGTGATGTGGGAGCTTGGCCCAGACAGGCCTTTCGCTCGCCTGTGCATTGCACTGGGGGGCCCCACCCCTCCACCCACGTGACAGTGCTGGGGTCCCCCGGGCAGTCTGCGGGTTAGCTCAGGGGCGCGCGTGGCAGGAGCTCTCAGCATGGTGCCGTGTGGCGAGACAGTCTAGCCTGGTGCCGGGCAGCCCTGCCCTCCCTACCGCCAGCCTGGGCATCACCCTCTGCGGTGGGGTGGTGTCCAGCCCGGCCAGGGTCCCAGTGCCACGTGTTGCTGACCCCGGAGGGACTCTCCTGCAGGCCTGGAGGAGGTGAAAGGTGAACTCAACTTGGAACAAATTAGTTCCAAGCAGAAGTTCAGCCAGTTACTCCAGATTAGAGCCTTTGATTTGTGCGACTCAGACTCCACTCACTGATCCCTAATGAGTTGACTCTCAGAATTCCTGCCTTTGTTCCCGAGCTCACAAGTCAGCCCGTTAATGGGGAAAGGAAAAGACCTCGAGTGTAAGAAGTCTGGGTTCAGAGTCGGAATTATTTGACTTTTAAGCTTCCTTTATCTGAACTCCTGCTGACTTCTTGTTTTCTGCGCCGGTTTGAAAGCCAGAAGTTACATTGTTAAGATCAATCGTCCGCTCTTGCCAGATGGAGTTACAATATCTGCCTTGTTATATATTTATATCGACGTTACATCTGGCCCCGGCTGTGGGCACAGAGCCCTTTCAAACCTTCCTTGCCATTAAAAGCAACTCGACTTGCAGGCGCGTGTAAATTAGAATGGGAAACATTTTTGTTACGCAGACAGGTGCCGGTGCTGCCCAAGGCGCCTGGCGGAGCCGTGCCCCGGGCGAGCGGGGTGATGAACAGGACTGTGGGACACATTTGAAAGATGGGTCTTTTGCCACGTAGACGATCCGCCGCACGCGCTCTTCCCCGGCAATTCTGGGCCCTGCCAAGCCCTGGCTCCTTTGTTTCCAGGCCGGGGGTTGGTTTGAAATGGACCTTTGGGCCTCTCAATGGGTTTTTTTATAGGGCGTCTCGTCACGCCGCCGGGCGAGCTCTCGGGCTCTCGCATTTCTCTGAGGGAGCCTGAGGAGGCAGGCGGGCCGAGGCCTCGGCTGAAATCCCTGTGTGTGTTTGGGGTGGTGTGTCTGTGGGGGGAGGGGAGGCAGGGCTCCCCCGACATGTACCCCTGGGGGCGTGGGGTGCCCTGGCATTGAACCGGGCACAGCTGCCCGTCTGCAGCCAGCCCAGGACCGCGTTGGGGTGTGCCCTAGGGCGCTGCCTCGCGTTAGCTCTGCCAGTCACCCCGCGGGAGTGCCAGGCCCCAGGGCGGAACCCAGGGGAGGTGGTGATGGAAAGACAGGTTGGCTCAGTCGGGTGATCCCTGGGGCACGACGGAGCCTGTAGCCCGGGCTCCCAGCCTTTGACTAGCCCAAAGAATGGACTCTAGCCCCCCACCCCCGGCCCAGCCCAGGCCTCTCCCTGACCTGGTATTTAACGGCCATTTTCTTTGCTTAATTTGATCCCATCCCTTCCAGCTCCCCCCTCCCCCAACTGGGCTCACCCTAGATGGTTCCCCGAGGCAGGAAGGCTGGGCTGGGACACGGGCGCTGGGTTGTCACTGGCTCTGTCTGCGACTCAGTTTCCCCTCTGTACCATGGGGATAGCAGCCCTTTCCCGGGGGGGGGGACACTTGGCATTACCCCTCCAAGGAACAGGCTGCTTAGGGCCCCCCCTTGCTGTGGTGCTGCCAAGCTGCCTTGAGGCCCCCCCCCCCCCCCCCGATGCCGTTTGCTGCAGCTCTGGGGGCTCTGGGCCGGGGGGCCCGTGCAGCCAGCGGAGCTCCGGCTGCGCCAGGCTCGTGTTGAGTGCGCCGGGGCTCTGCGCTTTGGCGAGCTGTCCCCAGGGCGCCGGGCCCTGTCCCCGGGCGTGGGTGGCACTGCCTGGGCTCTGGGAGCGCCGGCGCTTGAGCAGGGGCTGGGCTCTCACGTGGCTGCGGAGCGCCTCCCTCCGGGCCTAGCTGCAGAGCGCCCAGCGCGTCCCGCCTTGGGGCCGCCAGAGGGGAAGTTCCTGCCTGCCCGGGTGGGCTCCCTGGCCCAGTCTGCTGTGCTCTCCTGGGGCTCCGGCCCGGCTCTGGCTGGGTGCTGCGTTTGCTGGGCGCCCCGACCCCGCTGACCCTGCTTCTCTTCTGTTTCCTGTCCCCCTCGGAGCAGAGAAAGCGCCGGGAGTCGGCCTCCAGCTCCTCCTCCGTCAAGAAGGTGAAGAAGCCGTGAGCCCGTCGGCGCCGGGCTAGGTCAGCGCCAGGCCGTGGCAACAGACGGTGGGAGCCAGGCTGGGAGGGGCCTTGCCTGGGGAAGGAATCCAGCCGGAGCACCCCCACCCCCCATGCTGCCAGCAAGCCCTGCCGGGGCCCCCGAGAGCCCTGGGAAGCTGGGCTGGGTCTGTGTCCCTGTAAATACAACCCTGTCCCCCTCCCCCCGAGTCTGTCGTCATTCCCCGGGGGCGGGGGATCACCCCGGGGTGACCAGAGCCCGGCTGAGCGCCAGCCCGGGGGGGCAGGACAGGGCGGGCTGGGGCTTGGCACTGCCTGTCCCCTGGGAGCTGGCCTGCCCCTGAGGTGCCGCACGCCCATCGCTGGCCTCCCAGGCAGGCTGGTGGGGCAGCCTTGGGCCCCGGCTCCCCCCTGCCCCCCAGCTCTGTGAGCTGCTAGTGGAAGAGGCCCTCAGAGCACCCTGCCCATCCCCACGGCGTCTGGGCAGGCTCTGGGCACGCCCCGAGTTGGTGGAAGGGGCTGTAACTTGGTGCCCCTCAGGCCTGTGGGCGGCCAGGCAGGTGGGGCACAGGGCCTGGGGAGCAGGTGGGGGGGGGCACAGGGCCTGGCGAGCAGCGGGGGGGGCACAGGGCCTGGGGAGCGGGGGGGGGGGGGGACAGGTGCTGTGGGTTGTGGCGCCTACAGCGCTGTCCAGCACGGGGCCGGCTGAGGTGCCACCAGGGAGGGGGGGGGGGGGCAGAGCTGGGCTATTGGTGTTGCCTGGTCCCCGGAGTTGTGGGAAGGGGGATCCCCCCGAGCCCCTCCCTCCCCCAGCTTGTCCTCCTCATTCCCTGCCCATGGGGAGCGGGGCTTGGGGGTGGGGGGGCTGATAGGGACCCTCCCTTCCCCGGGGGGAGAGCCGAGCCCAGAGCCAGCGGCTGGGATCTGTCCCCGTCGCCCCTCCCACGGCTCCAGCTCGCTGCTCCCAGCTGGGGGGCCAGGGACCTGGGGGGGGGGGGGGGTCCCAGGGGGCTGGCACTGAACGGGGGCCCTGCCCCATGGCCCCTGTACACCCCCTCCCCCCCGCATGCACACACCCAGACCACGTGTACCCCCCCACGCACACACACCGACACCCACGTGTGTACCCACCCCTCCACACACACAGCCACCCACGTGTGTACACACACACACACACACACACCCCTCCACACACAAACACAGCCACCCCTCCACACGCACACACACCGACACCCACGTGTGTACACACACACACACACACACAGAGCCACCCCTCCACACGCACACGCACCGACACCCACGTGTGTACCCACCCCTCCACACACACAGCCACCCACGTGTGTACACACACACACACACACACACACACACACACACCCCTCCACACACAAACACAGCCACCCCTCCACACGCACACGCACCGACACCCACGTGTGTACACACACACACACACACACACACACACAGCCACCCCTCCCACTCCCCCACCCCCCACACACACACGTGCGCCTTTTCCCCCAAACTTTATTCATGTGGCACATTTACAGCAAGGGTCAGACTAGACGATGAGGATGGTGGGGTTGCGTTATCGGCTGGTTGAGCTGAACACCACACACCATGCAGTTGGTTACCGCGACGGGCAGTGCCTGTATTTTCTCTCGGGTGCCTGAGCCGGCTCGGCCGAGGGCTGGGGGCCGCCGGCGGGTCACGGGCACCGGCTCAGCAGGGATCTGGGGACCCCAGGCAGCCTGCCCCACGCCTGCCCCCAAATCCACCCGGAAGGACGGGGCCCGAGAGCCCCCCAGTCGGAGGGGAAGAGACAACAAGCCAGAGAACTTGGCAGGGAGCACGGGGGATGGGGCAGGCGAGGGCAGAGCTGCGGCCCAGGTGGGTGGGCAGAGGGGGGGCACTGGGGGGGGGGCAGAGGAATGACCGTCGTTCTGTGCCAGCACTCGCTGGTGTGTCCACTGCCAGCAATGGACCTGGTGCCCCCAGGAGCTGGAATCTCTTCGGCAGGGCTGAGGGGGGAGCTGGGAAGGACCCCCCCCCCAGCCCGCCCCCGGAGCCCTGGCTGGCGAGCCGCGGGCAGAGAATACAGGCACTTGCGCAGAAAGCCGGGTTGCTGACACACAGGGGGGACGGGGGTTTAGTGTTCACTGCAAAGGGGAGAGGAGCGGGCTGGGGGGGGCAGGGTGGGGGGGGGGGGCGCGGCGCCCGTGGCCATGGCAGGCTGGAGCTGCCACGCAGCCCCGGCGGGTCACCCGGCAGCGCCCGGCAGGGCCTGGCGACAGGGAAACAAACACAGAAAAGAAAGGGGGTGACCCAGGGCCAGGGGGGGCACGAGGGGGCAACGGAAACCGGGAGCAAAGGACGGAACTACAGCTCTAACCAAGCGGCTCCGGGGCAGGGCGGGCGATGGCCGGAGCAGCCCAGACGGGGCTCCACCGAGATTTTCCTTCCCATATATACAACCTCGCCTGGCGTGACAGCGGAGGGGGGGGGCGTCTCCTCTGCCCTCGGGTGCCGTGTGAATGCGCTCGCCCGTCCTCCCGCGGCGGAGGAGCCGGCCGCATGCAGCCCTGTCCGGCCGCCCCGCCGATCAAAAGGGTTTGGAGGTCTGCTTGAAGATGAAGCCTCTATGGGCCAGGGTCTTCATGATGTTAGCGATGTTCTTACAGTCGTCTGCGGAGAGAGCAGAGCGGGGTGAGACAAGGGGCCCTGCCACGGGCACCCGGGGGTTGGGCATGCAGCCGGGGGCAGAGCAGGGTGAGACGAGGGGCCCTGCCACGGGCACCCGGGGGTTGGGCATGCAGCCGGGGGCAGAGCGGGGTGAGACGAGGGGCCCCGCCACGGGCACCCGGGGGTTGGGCATGCAGCCGGGGGCAGAGCGGGGTGAGACGAGGGGCCCCGCCACGGGCACCCGGGGGTTGGGCGGGGTGAGACAAGGGGCCCCGCCATGGGCACCCGGGGGTTGGGCATGCAGCCGGGGGGGGGGGGGGATTGACGGGAACGCTCCTCGCTGAATGGCTGCCTGCAGGCGATCCAGCGCCTGGGGGGGGCGTTTGCTCGTTGGCTGCCCCACGGGGTAATGGCTAATGGGGCCCAGGACCTGCCAGGGCAGTGCACACATCCCCCACTGCTGTCCCAGGAGATACCTGCCCGTGATCCTGCGCCACAGGCAGGGCCACGGGGCCCCAGAGCCGCAGGTGTGGTCATTACGCTCCAGAGTGAACACCTCTTTAAAAAGCCCAATGTGCAGCCCTACGCTCACGCCCCCGGCCCCGCCCCAGGCAGAGCTTGGCACTCGGAGACCCCTGCACACCAGCGGGCTCTGCCCCCTCGGCCCGTCTGGGAGCAGGTGCCTTCCCAGCCCTCACTCAGGGCTCCCGCCGGGGGCTGATCCCTGGCCTCTCCCTTGGGTGAATTCCTGGCAGCCTCTGTGCCCCCAGCCCAAGTCCTGGGGTCCCCCGTCACGGGCAGAGTGAGTCCCCTGGCCCCATCCCCAGGTTCTGCCAGCCCCTGGACGCGGGACTCCAGGGGGCTCCCTTGGGCTGTTCCTCCCTCTGTGCTCCCCTCCCAGGCCGGCACCCGGCTTTCCCAGCCCCTTCCGGGGCCCTGGGGTTAATTCCCCCGCCCCCGGGAGCTCGCCCTGAGGCAATCTGCACCCCAGGCGGGCGACCCGCGGCTGGACCCGCGCCACCAAACGCCCCCTGCACTGGAGCCGGCCCGTCCCGCAGCCACCAGCAGGGGGCGCTGTGTGTAAAACGTGCCACACGGGACCGGCCCATCCCGCAGCCTGGGTGGAGACAGAGCCACATGTCCCAGCACATGCCGCCTCTGGCAGGGCCAGCAGGTGCCCATGGACCAGAGTTACCCGAACCCCGGGTGTGGACAGGGCTGGGGGGGCAGGGGGCTCAGAGCCACTGGGCAGTGTGGAGGCGCGGGGGGGGGGGGGGATGTGACACCAGCCTCCCGGGTGTGGACAGGGCTGGGGGGGCAGGGGGCTCAGAGCACGGCCACTGGGCAGTGTGGAGGTGCTGGGGGGGGGCGGGGGGGGGGGATGTGACACCAGCCTCCCGGGTGTGGACAGGGCCCCGGGCGCAGAATGGCGGCTGCCCCAGCTGTGCAACGTGGCCCCCAATGCCAACCACCCCCGCGCTCCCTGCTGTGCCACCCCCATTCTCCATGGGCCTCACGACCCCCCCGGGCCGGAGCATTCGCCGCCTGCACCCGAGTAGCCCAGAACAACCGTGCTGCCATCCCCCTCCTGCCTGAGCGCTGCCCACTTCCCACTCCGCTCCCCACCCCGCGCTGCCTTGGCCCGGGCAGCACCCTGCTCCCCCCAGGCGCCTGGCCAGCTGGGACTCCCCCTGCCTCGCCCCGTCCCTTCCCGCCCACCCTGCGTCTGCCTGCTCCGTGGCTGGGGGCTCGTTCGAGCCGGGGCTCTGGGCAGAGCCCTGATCAAAGTGGGGGCCTCTGTGTGCTGCTGTGGGACAAAGAACCGGCCCAAGGGCTGGTGTCCCAGGCTTAGCTCCCACAGAGACACAGCTTCAATTATCCAACCCCACAGCCGCCCCCCCCCCCCCCCCCGACCGGCCTGCGGCCAGGAGTTCCACTGGTCAATGCTACACACCTTGCAGGCCGGGGCAAGCAGGCAGGGGTAGAGCTGCCCTTTGCGCCGGCGGGACGCCCTGCAGACAGAGGCTGCGGGAGGAATGGCGCCTGCTTGTGTTATTTACCTGGGACTAAGCGCAGGCCCCGTTTGCTAAAATAGAAGCAGGGCTTAAATTGATTCCTGGGGTCTATATTTCATGTTGAAAATTGGCTTGTAAATCCATGTTTTGATCTATGGGGGCCGTCTCCTTAAGAAAAAGCAAGAGTAAATGTGTAATTTCTCCCTTGACAGCACACGGCAGAGAGGCGATCCTTCTTCCCGCTCCCCTCCCGTTCGGGACAGCTCCACTCCCTCTGATTACCACTCTCTCTTCCTCGCCCCGTGCCTTGATGTCTCCATTTCATTACCGCCCGGCCATTCATCAAGCTGTTACCGTAAGGGTGACTTTGCCCACTTGCGTGTGGCAGCGGGGCCCGGCTGCCGTGGGGAGCGCGTGCCACGCCGGGGGGGGGGGGGGGGGCACAGCCCCCAGCCCGGCCCCGCGGATGGCTGTTCTGGGCGAGGGAAAGCCGCATCATTACTGATGTGTAAATGATAAAGAAGCCTCCACATTCATCTCGGGAGGGTAGAGCCGGGGAGTGCTTTATAACCAGGCTGGCCGATAATAATGTGAAATTAGGTCTCTCTATCAATGGGAGGAGGCCTTTTAATCACGGCTTAAAGGGTGCAAACGCTGTTTATCATAATTGAACTGTATCCGGGCTAATTGGGCCCATATTTCACTGTCTCGGAGCCAGCAGCCGGGCCGGTGACGGAGTGCTCTGCGCCCGGATCCGGCAGAGCCCTGCCACCCACAGCCACGTAGCACTAAGAGGCTTTGATCTCCCCGCTGCCCCTGCGGGTGCTGGGGGGGCGAGGCGGGAGGGGGGGCTCCGGAAGGACAGCGCTGTCCTGGCTGGGCACCCCAGGGTGCAGGGAGATGGAGTGGGGGTGCTGGCGCTACGGGGAGCTGTGAGCTCTGGGGGCTCCGGGTGCTCCCCGACACTGGGACAATCCTGCCTGCGTCCTCAAGGCCTCCCCCTTCCCACTGCAGAGCCAGGCAAGGTGCCTGCCTCCCGCGGCGGCCCGGCCAGGGAGCGAGGGTCCGGGACGCAGGGCTCTGTGGGGCAGTGACCCCCTGGCCAGCTGGGCTCCTCCCTGGGCGCCAACCTGCTCTGTGCCATCATTTCACCACCCCGACCCGGATCGGCCCCGCTGGCCCCCCATGGCCTCTACCTAGGTCAGAGAGCCACCCGGAGACGGGACGCGCCACCAGGAACCCGCCAGCCCCAGCTCCAACCCCCAGCAGCAACACCCGCCCCCAAGCTCAGCTTGAATGACCAACCCAACCCCCCAGCCTCTGAACAGAGCCCTACCCCCGCCTCTAGGATTCAGCTCCTTCCCCTCCCCCCAATTCACCCACTTCGCCCCCCTGCTGGGACTGCGCCAACTCCCCTCCGCCCACCCACGGGTGCAGGCCGAGCTGGTCAGCCTGGGGCCCAGCTCCGGCCTAGCAGGACGGTCCCACCCCGCCCCATTCCAGCTGAGGGATGGGGCTGCACCCCCAAGACACTAGCAGTGAGCGTGACTGCACGGCCCTGTAACAGACCCCCCCCCCGTCTCACCCCTTTCCCACGGGCGCCGGCTCGGCAGGGTGGGGGGTGCACACGGGTGAGTCCAGGCCGTTGCCAATCGCTCTTTGCTAACGAGCCAGTGCTCCTTTGGGGGTTCAGACAGGGCTGCACTGGGACGCCCCCGGCCCACAGCTGCTGGGGAATCATGGAGTACGGCCGTTCCAGTCCAGGTGCCCCCCGCTTTGCCTCGCCAGGCCCAGCCCTGAGCCTCAGGCAAACAGCAAATCCACTGCAGCCCCGAGAATGGAACCCAGACACCCTGCTCTAACCACTAGCCCCTACGCCCTTCCCTTTCACATCAGCCAGGCGCCTCCCTCTGGTTACCAGCGACACCCCCACGGCGGGGCTGGGATCCCTCCCCGAGAAGCCAGGTGGAAGCTGCCCACTCCCCGGGATCAGCACTAGGTGTGCCAGGGATGCCCCCCCCAGCTCCGAGGGGGTCAAATGAGTGCAAAGGGCAGGAAGGTGGTGACGACGGCCCGGCATGGCATGCTGGCACCATGGGAGAGAGACTCCCTGGCTGTTGGGGAGGCTGCGGCCGTGTGCCTGGCAGTCTCGAGAGCCTCCCTTCCTAAGCTCTAGAGGCTTCCTTAGCTCCCTGGGCAGGCCCTGCGGTGAGGCACCCACCGGATCCAGAACCTCCCGCCCAGCCCGCTGTGCTTCCCTGCCCCAGAACCGACCCCGGCACAAGGGTGCTCAGAGCTCCGGCCCTGGAGCCACGGCACAGCCAGCGATCGTCAGGGCTGCAGCCGACACCCTGCACTGCCTGTATGCTGCGCTTCCGAACACACCACTAACGGGGAGCAGGCCGCTCCCGCAGCCAAGGGGGAGGCTCCCGCGTGCTCTGCCGGTCAGACTAGCCGGGCCAGGGACCCCTGCCCCGGCCTCTCCGATAGATGCCACCAATTCCACCCAGAGCCACAACTTCCCTTAGCACCCGGCCCCCAGAGCGCGGAGGGAGGCTGCCTGTGGCTTCCCTCTCCATGGGCTCGGGCAGGCCCGTGAGATGCAGCCGTCAGACGGGTCCGCCTGAGCAGTAATGCCCCCGCCCCCCGCCCCCCCTAAGAACGCAGGCTGCGATCCCGCTGAACTCGGCTGATTCCAAATCCGCGCGAAGGTAAACACGCTTATTCCAATTACCCATGTAAAACCCTCCCCACCAGCAGAACAACTTTCTAATATGCAATTACAGGCGGCTATTGATTTTACAATGTAAGCCGCTCCGATTGATTTAATAACACAATAACGGGCTGGCTCTCGGGATATTAGAGCGGGAGATTTTCATAAACTCCAAAGGAAAGACAACAACAAAGCGGCTTTTCAAACAGGCCGTCAGAGGCAGTTTGGGGAATTCGCCGCGCTACGGACTCCTCCAGCGCTGCCCGGCGGTGCCCAGTGCGAGGAATCGCACGACAACCTGGGTGCGCGCTGGTGGGACGGCTTTCGCCGTGCTCTGCCCCCTCCGGTGAGCCCACAGCGGCTCTGACGCCCACGCTGAACCATGCCCACTCCACCCCCAAAGGGAGAGGCAGTGGAGTGCCCGGAGGTGGGGTGGGCGCCCAGAGAACAGCTGTGACCCTTTCCGGGGCTTTGAGCATCCTACCCAGAGCCTGGAAGACCCACGCTGCCCGGCTCCCCCGGCCCCTCACCCTGCCGCGATCGCCCCCGGTGCCATCACTACCCTGCGGGTACTCTCCAGAGAACTTCTCACAGGGGCGGGGAGCAGGGCCTATGACGCACCCAGACCTCCTGACAGCCGGATCCTGCCTCCCCTCGGTCTGACTGCAGAAATACCCGCGGCTCTTAGGGCTCTGTGCTGATGCCCATCACTGGAGGATCGGGGCACCTTCCGTGCTAATGGATCGGCTCTGCCAAGTGCCTAGCGGGTCCATAGAGTCTGGCTCTTCGCCCTTTCCAGGAAACCGCACACATGTACGTACGGGGGAGGGGTTTTCTTGGGGGGGATTGTGATTCCTTTGACAGTTTCTTGTCCGGTTCCTTTGTGGGTGGCGAGGGGTTCGTAGCAGTCACTGGTGGGAGAGGTTCAGGGTTTACTAGACCAGCACAGGCTCTGCATTCACCTGCCCTCCCTGGGCGTGTCTTCGGCTGCCCCATCCCAGAGGGGCACCCTGGGTACAACGCCGCTTCGCAGGCCGGGGGCAAGGCGGGGAAGCAGTCACTCGCTGCCGGCGTCTGGGAGCTCAGACGTCTCCTCCCGAACACGGGGGTCACCCACCCCCCAATCCCTGGGCCAGAGGGAACCCGCGTGGGGAGCGAGTCCGACCTCCGGCCTAGCACAGGCCAGAGACCTGCCCCAAATCTGCTAGAGAAACAACCCCTGGTGAGTTAAACAGGGCCCCTGGCTCCGCACGTACCCAGATGTAAACCAGGCCCCGCACTTCACCGCTGTGCCGGCCGGCTCCTCTTCCCTCAGCCTGGTGCCCTGCAAGCACGCACACACAACTACGTACACACACACACACACACACAGCTGGGGCCACACACACAACTACGTACACACACACACACACAGAGTGGGTGCCACACAGACACACAGCTGGGGCCACACACACAACTACGTACACACACACACACACAGAGTGGGTGCCACACAGACACACAGGTGGGGCCACACACACAACTACGTACACACACACACACACAGTGGGTGCCACACAGACGCGCACACACATACGCACACACACACACACACACACACACAGCTGGGGCCACACACACAACTACGTTCACACACACACACACAGTGGGTGCCACACAGACGCGCACACACATACACACACACACACACAGTGGGTGCCACACAGACGCGCACACACATACGCACACACACACACACACAGCTGGGGCCACACACACACATATGTATACACACACACACACAGAGCTGGTGCCACACAGATACACACACACAACTGGGGCCACGCACACGTACATACACATACACTCACGTACACCTGGTCCCCCACACACATGTAAGTACACACATACAGCTTGTGCTACTCACACATGTACGTACACCTACACCCACATACCTGTGCCCTCCCACACTTGGTGCCACACACATGTATGTACACACACCCCCCCCCCAGGTGCTATACACACACGCACACACATATGTATGTACACACATATGCGAGCATGCACACCCACACCAGGTACCACACACACATGTACATACACACCCACCCACGGTGCCACACACACACATGTATACACACATACACATGTGCCACACACAGCTTGTGCCTCACACATGTATGCACACACACACACAACACCTGGAGCCACACACATGTATGTACACATGCACACACACACACACACACAGCTTGTGCCATTTACACATGTATGTACAAACACACACACAAGGTGCCACACACACACATATACATGCACGCACACGCCCATACCTGATGTCACACATGCACACCTGGTGCCACTCAGCCAGGTACATTCCTGCCTATGCACACCCCCACCCGGGGCCACACACATATACATTTATGCACATGTGCACGCACACCCACCCACACACACACCTGGTGCCCAACCCACACAAACACACGCACACACACATGCTCTTCCTCGCTCTCCCCCTCAATGTATTCCTGACTTTATGGGCACATTTTTCTTGTCAAGCTGACAGGGCTGCTAAGTGGATTTCTCCCTGATACACGGACGGATTATCACATTACTCCAATGTCCTACACAAACATATTACTTTATATTCAATAGCCCTAATGAATATAAACGGCCTTTTCTTTTTGGGGGAGGGGACAATCTATAGATTTTTAATGAGGCCACTATTAACTCCCTCCTCCTTAAAGCAGGCGCGGGCGCAGCCTCTGACGAGAAAATCGATGGCGTTATTGTAGGAATATTGTATATTGATATTGTAATAAGACGATGCAATTGATTTAGGGGCTGTGTGGTGTGTATGAATGGGGTCAGAGCGGGGTGACTGGGACAGGCTGCTATGGCTTTGCTTTGCTGCCCTCTCTCTGGCACCCTGAGGCCCAGGCCCCTGGAGGGAACGAACCCCTGGGGAGACCGAGGGATCCCCGGCCCTGAATCCACGTAGCCTCGTATCCCTCTCTGACAGTGGCCACCCCCGGAAGGTGTAAGAACCCGGCCCCAGGCAGATGTGAGACAATCTGCCCCTACACTGCTAGAGACTGGCGTACACCCTGGAGCAAGAGGTTAGTACCCCTCCCAACGCTGCTTTTTCTTAGCATTGCCACGGTAACACCTCCAGCTGTTCCCCTGAGCCAGGTCCAGGCCCTCTTCGAACCTCACAAAGTTCTTGGCAGCAGTGCTATCCTGCAGCGGTGAGTTCCACCGGTACACAACGAGCTGAGGGTTGGAATTTGCCACTTTTCACGGAATGGCTCCTGGCTCACGTGTGGAGACGCGCGAACAGGCGCCCCCGCTCTCAGTCTGTGCTCTCCGCCAGCCCCCGACCAGAGACGAGCGTATCCTGTCATCACGTTCCACCCCCGAGGCCCCCGGCACCCAGCGCCACACGCTGATCCCCATCAGGCCGGTGGAAATCAGGAGTAACGCCCCTGCCGCCAAACCAGTGCCAGGGAGCTCAGAATCCGGCCCAGGGAGTGTGCCCCTGTGGGTCTCCCCCGGAGCGCTGCCGGGCCAACGCGACAGACTCGACCCCTTCACATGGGACTGAGCTGCACTGTGAATTCCTCCCTCGGGCAGCGCGGGGGCCAGGGGGTTGGGGCCTATAGACGACCCGTTGCAGTTGTTCCCGCAGAGCTCTGCAGGGAATCTCTGGGGTGGGCAGGGCAATCTGAACGCGTGTCCTGGTGAGAGACCCCCCGAGTCTCCGATGTACAGCACCTTTCCCCCCAAACCCAGCTCTGCCCTCCCCCCCACTGCACGGCAGTCACCCCTGGGGGGAAGGCGGCAGCTGTTTAACAATGCCCAGGACGTGAGAAACGACTCTGTCAGGCCAACCTCCGAGGGGCAGAACACGACGACCTGCCTGGGATGGGCCAGATATTTAATGGCCACAAGTCCTCAAGACACCAGGGTAAGGTCTCAGCCCACAGACGACAGCACGGCGCCCCCTAGGGCCAGAGTGGGGCTCTGAGGCCAGCACTGACTCCCGGTCCCGGGGGGTCTCCCACCCACGGGCAGCCAGAGCCGGACAGGGCGGCTGTGCAGAGATCGGACGGGACAGAGACACCGGGCCGCGGCGGGGCTGCGGGGAGCCAGGACTTCCGGAGATGCTGCCCCAGGGCCCAGGGCGGTAAAGTCCCCCCCGTCTCCCCCACCTCCGATGCTGGGGTAGAGCCGCGCGGGTGTCAGGCTCCGCCGGGGGCCGGGAGAGAAGAGACGGGGGCTCTACCGCCAGACCCTCCTCCCCACAGGAGCCAGCCCCCCGCACCCAACGCCCCTGGCCAGACCCTGCCCTGCCCGCCAAGACCTTGGCCTGGCAGCAGGGTCGCTAACACCGGGCGCTGCTCCGGTGCCCAGGGCTCCCGCTGGCCTGTGCGTGCGCTGGAGGGAGTGTGGGGCTGCACCGTGCTGCAGGGGGCTATGCCCGGGCAGGTGCCCCCCGTGGTGCGGCGACATCCCCAGCCCCGTCGCAGGGGGGGGGGGCTGAAATCACGGGGGGGCCAGTCCTGGCCCCGGGGGGGACGAGCTCTGGAGTGTCCGGGCCCCTTGGCCAGGCTCTGCCGCGCGCGTTGGCGCTGGGAAGACGGATCATCCCGCGGCCCGCGCTGAGCAGGTCCATATTTAAACTGTCCCCATGCTTTATGGGCTGTACAGGAACCGCCGCTCAGGTGCCCAGGGGCCATTTGTCAATGTTAGAATGGCAGATGCCTGGTCATGAGTAATATCACCACCGCCCGCCCCGCTCTCCCTCCATCCTCCTGTCACCCCACGGGCAGATCACCTTCAGCACGGCTGGGGGGGCCGGGCGGGTGCCAGCCCCCCTCCCCCGCCCCAGCCCGCCGCGCGCTGACGATTGCACACGAGTTTTCCGGTCTGTCATTCTACAAATCACCTTCGCTCCGGCCTGCGCCGCTTGCCAGCTGCTAACAGCAGGTGCCGGGCAGCATCCGCTCTCCCGCCGGGCTCCGTTGCAGGGGGCGAGTTACGGAGCCACGGCCCTGCTGCTGGGGGAGCACCGCGTCTCCCCGGGGGCGAGCTGCCTGCAGCATGGGAGAAGCGCACGGAGCTGCACGTTCTCTCCGGTTTCACTCCTCTCCTGGGGCGTGGCCAGCGCTAACTCAGTCTCTGCCCCCCTGCCCGTCCCAGGGCTCGGTGGGCCCGATCCCGAGCCCATCGCTCAAGGGGAGCTGGGTCAGGGACCCCAGTAACTGTGGCATGTGGCTCAGCCCATCTCTGCCCCAAGCGGCTGCAGGCTCCGGAACTGGGCCTCGATCCCAGGGCACTTTTGGAAGGGGGTGTCCGAGTCCCCACCAGGGATCGGGGAGAACCCAGGCGGCCTGGCCCCCGTTCCCTCTGGGACTGCTGGGCAGAGAACAACCACTGCTGCTCCCCGCGCCAGGCTCCCAGTGTGGAGAGAGCTGCTGTGAGTTGCTCATGTCACCCCGGCGCTAAGCCGCCTCCCCTCGGACGCTGACGGGACCCAGCTGGGGACGCCGGGGCCGGCCAGGCCCTGTGCTGGCAGCAGCGGGTCTCCGCAGGGAGGGCCTGTCAGGACGGGGACAGCGGGAAGCCACAAGACTCGCACTGTGGAGGGGCTGAGTGTGGGCGTGGAGCGCCCCAGGTGCGGGGGAGGCAGAGGCAGAGACTGGGTGCCACTGCTCCGGAGCGCCCCCTCTGGTTGCCGCAGGAACAGCACGCGCTGGGACCCAGGACCATTCCCAGCCAAAGCGATCTGCCCACGCCACAACGGGGAGCGGGGAGGAGAGAAGGGGGGTGGTGCTGGCAAACGAATGGGTCTAATAAGCGCTCTCTGCGGGCGGGCGGGTGCCCGGGACAGCCGGCAGGTAGAGCGGGTGGAGCCGGCGCTCAGGATATGAAGAATAACTTCCCTCATCAGCTGCAATCACATCACGGCCACACACCTCATCTCTTCGCCCAGGATGGAAAATTGGTTCTCTATTGACTTCCGTGCCCTGCTCCAAAGGGGCATTCGGGGCAAACCTGCGGGGGTGGGAGGATGTCCCTGCAGAAGGGGGCAGGCTCCCCACGGCCAACCGCCCTCGTGGGAAGATAGATGGTGGCGAGCGCAGAGGTTCAGGGACTG
Organism: Sternotherus odoratus; assembly: GCA_032164245.1. NCBI lineage: Eukaryota > Metazoa > Chordata > Testudines > Kinosternidae > Sternotherus > Sternotherus odoratus. Next base: position 91,000,784 of record JAVMKO010000008.1, on the reverse strand, counting down.
GGTTAACCCCCTCCCCAGCCTTTAGCACGGGGGTCATGTCACCTTGGATAGGAACGCACCCCTCCCCCCACAGCTCCCACACCAGGAGGTGGCGGGGCCGGGTGGCTGTAAGCGCTGGCAGCACAAAGCGCCCAAAGCCGGGCCTGGCTCTGACTGCTTGGCACTCCCGGGACCCAGCGCCAGCCCCGCCACACGCCCAGCCACTGCCTGCTTCCTCCCACATCCAGGTTTGAACACAGCCGAGCTCAGCGGGCCCCCGACCACGCGGAAGCAGAGCTCAGCCCGTGTGCCCGTCTGTCCTGCACCCTCCAGTCCAAGGGCAGCCCCCGGCTTCCACCCTGCACTGTAGAGCACCCCCTGGAGACCCCATAGCCAGAAACCCTGCACCTCCCCCAGCCATCCCCCTGTCCCCCGCCAGCCAGTCCCCTGCCCCATTCCCCGTGGGAGAGCCAATACCGACCCAGCGTGACACCCCCAGACAGCCCCCTCCCCCATTCCCCGTGGGAGAGCCAATACCGACCCAGCGTGACACCCCCAGACAGCCCCCTCCCCCATTCCCCGTGGGAGAGCCAATACCGACCCTGCGTGACACCCCCCAGACAGCCCCCTACCCCATTCCCCGTGGGAGAGCCAATACCGACCCAGCGTGACACCCCCCAGACAGCCCCCTGCCCCATTCCCCGTGGGAGAGCCAATACCGACCCTGCGTGACACCCCCCAGACAGCCCCCTGCCCCATTCCCCGTGGGAGAGCCAATACCGACCCAGCGTGACACCCCCAGACAGTCCCCTGCCCCATTCCCCGTGGGAGAGCCAATACCGACCCTGCGTGACACCCCCCAGACAGCCCCCTGCCCCATTCCCCGTGGGAGAGCCAATACCGACCCAGCGTGACACCCCCAGACAGTCCCCTGCCCCATTCCCCGTGGGAGAGCCAATACCGACCCTGCGTGACACCCCCCAGACAGCCCCCTGCCCCATTCCCCGTGGGAGAGCCAATACCGACCCAGCGTGACACCCCCAGACAGTCCCCTGCCCCATTCCCCGTGGGAGAGCCAATACCGACCCTGCGTGACACCCCCCAGACAGCCCCCTGCCCCATTCCCTGTGGGAGAGCCAATACCGACCGTGTGTGACACCCCCCAGACAGTCCCCTGCCCCATTCCCCGTGGGAGAGCCAATACTGACCCTGTGTGACACCCCCCAGACAGCCCCCTGCCCCATTCCCCGTCGGAGAGCCAATACCGACCCTGCGTGACACCCCCCAGACAGCCCCCTGCCCCATTCCCCGTGGGAGAGCCAATACCGACCCAGCGTGACACCCCCCCAGACAGCCCTCTGCCCCATTCCCCGTGGGAGAGCCAATACCGACCCTGCGTGACACCCCCCAGACAGTCCCCTGCCCCATTCCCTGTGGGAGAGCCAATACCGACCCTGCGTGACACCCCCCAGACAGTCCCCTGCCCCATTCCCCGTGGGAGAGCCAATACCGACCCTGTGTGACACCCCCAGACAGTCCCCTGCCCCATTCCCCGTGGGAGAGCCAATACCGACCCAGCGTGACACCCCCAGACAGCCCCCTGCCCCATTCCCCGTGGGAGAGCCAATACCGACCCTGCGTGACACCCCCCAGACAGCCCCCTGCCCCATTCCCCGTCGGAGAGCCAATACCGACCCTGTGTGACACCCCCCAGACAGTCCCCTGCCCCATTCCCCGTGGGAGAGCCAATACCGACCCAGCGTGACACCCCCAGACAGCCCCCTCCCCCATTCCCCGTGGGAGAGCCAATACCGACCCTGCGTGACACCCCCAGACAGCCCCCTCCCCCATTCCCCGTGGGAGAGCCAATACCGACCCTGCGTGACACCCCCCAGACAGTCCCCTGCCCCATTCCCCGTGGGAGAGCCAATACCGACCCAGCGTGACACCCCCAGACAGCCCCCTCCCCCATTCCCCGTGGGAGAGCCAATACCGACCCTGCGTGACACCCCCCAGACAGCCCCCTGCCCCATTCCCCGTGGGAGAGCCAATCCCGACCCTGCGTGACACCCCCCAGACAGTCCCCTGCCCCATTCCCCGTGGGAGAGCCAATACCGACCCTGTGTGACACCCCCCAGACAGCCCCCTGCCCCATTCCCCGTGGGAGAGCCAATACCGACCCTGCGTGACCCCCCAGACAGTCCCCTGCCCCATTCCCCGTGGGAGAGCCAATACCGACCCTGTGTGACACCCCCCAGACAGTCCCCTGCCCCATTCCCCGTGGGAGAGCCAATACCGACCCAGCGTGACACCCCCCAGACAGTCCCCTGCCCCATTCCCCGTGGGAGAGCCAATACCGACCCAGCGTGACTGTGACGAAGTGGGAGTACTGTGTGTGTGTGCTTCAGTTTCCCCTATGCATTTCTTAAGTGTCTATGTGAAGGGATAGGGGCTGATGCTCAAAGCAAGGAGGCAACACCCTCCCCTCGCTGGGTGTGCATCCCTGGAAGCTGTAACCTGACCCCAGGTGGGGGAGGGAGGTCAGGTAACACCTGAAGCCCCGGAAAGGAACAAAGGAGCAGGAAGTGGGTAGAGGGAGTGGTCAGTCTGGGTCTGGGTCGAGCTGGGAAGAGGGAGAGAAGCCATCTGGCTCTCTGGCCCGAGATGGATCCAGCGGAGGGCTCACGCTCTTTCGCTGCATGGTCTGTGTTGGACCAGATGAAAGTCATCGAATAAACCTGGGGGAGAAGCAGGAGCCCAGAATCTGGGTCTCACCTCCTGGCATCCCCCAGAAAGGCCTAACTGGATGGACCCTGTTTGGACTGAGAAGCTGTGAGTTGGATGGTTCCTGACATCTCAAATAAACCATCTATTCTGCTGGCTGGCTGAGAGTCACGTCTGACTGTGGATTTGGGGTGCAGAACCCATGGGCTCCCCCAGGACCCCGCCCAGGCGGGCTTGCTGGGGGAAGCACACGGAGGGGCAGAAGGTGCTGAATGCTCCGAGGACAGACCCAGGAAGGTGGAAGTGGGGACCCGTGAAGCTCCTGGCCTGGGACACAGGCTGTGTACGGAGAAGGGGCCCTCCACCCGGAGTCCGGTCTGGCTTCCTAGGGAGCGGTTCCAGACTATTGCCCGGGCGCTCCGTGACAGTGACACCCCCCAGACAGTCCCGTGCCCCATTCCCCGTGGGAGAGCCAATACCGACCCTGCGTGACACCCCCCAGACAGTCCCCTGCCCCATTCCCCGTGGGAGAGCCAATACCGACCCAGCGTGACACCCCCCAGACAGCCCCCTGCCCCATTCCCCGTGGGAGAGCCAATACCGACCCAGTGTGACACCCCCCAAACAGCCCCCTGCCCCATTCCCCATGGGAGACCCAATACCGACCCTGTGTGACACCCCCCAGACAGTCCCCTGCCCCATTCCCCGTGGGAGAGCCAATACCGACCCAGTGTGACACCCCCCAGACAGCCCCCTGCCCCATTCCCCGTGGGAGAGCCAATACCGACCCAGTGTGACACCCCCCACACAACCCCCTGCCCCATTCCCCGTGGGAGAGCCAATACCGACCCTGTGTGACACCCCCCAGACAGTCCCCTGCCCCATTCCCCGTGGGAGAGCCAATACCGACCCTGTGTGACACCCCCAGACAGCCCCCTGCCCCATTCCCCGTGGGAGAGCCAATACCGACCCAGCGTGACACCCCCCAGATAGCCCCCTGCCCCATTCCCCGTGGGAGAGCCAATACCGACCCAGTGTGACACCCCCCAGACAGCCCCCTGCCCCATTCCCCGTGGGAGAGCCAATACCGACCCAGTGTGACACCCCCCAGACAGCCCCCTGCCCCATTCCCCGTGGGAGAGCCAATACCGACCCTGTGTGACACCCCCCAGACAGTCCCCTGCCCCATTCCCCGTGGGAGAGCCAATACCGACCCTGCGTGACACCCCCCAGACAGCCCCCTGCCCCATTCCCCGTGGGAGAGCCAATACCGACCCTGCGTGACACCCCCCAGACAGCCCCCTGCCCCATTCCCCGTGGGAGAGCCAATACCGACCCTGCGTGAAACCCCCCAGACAGCCCCCTGCCCCATTCCCCGTGGGAGAGCCAATACCGACCCTGTGTGACACCCCCCAGACAGTCCCCTGCCCCATTCCCTGTGGGAGAGCCAATACCGACCCAGTGTGACACCCCCCACACAGCCCCCTGCCCCATTCCCCGTGGGAGAGCCAATACCGACCCTGCGTGACACCCCCCAGACAGTCCCCTGCCCCATTCCCCGTGGGAGAGCCAATACCGACCCTGTGTGACACCCCCCAGACAGCCCCCTGCCCCATTCCCCGTGGGAGACCCAATAAAGACCCAGCGTGACACCCCCCAGACAGCCCCCTGCCCCATTCCCCGTGGGAGAGCCAATACCGACCCTGTGTGACACCCCCCAGACAGCCCCCTGCCCCATTCCCAGTGGGAGACCCAATACCGACCCAGCGTGACACCCCCCAGACAGTCCCCTCCCCCATTCCCCGTGGGAGAGCCAATACCGACCCTGCGTGACACCCCCCAGACAGTCCCCTGCCCCATTCCCCGTGGGAGAGCCAATACCGACCCTGCGTGACACCCCGCAGACAGTCCCCTGCCCCATTCCCCGTGGGAGAGCCAATACCGACCCTGCGTGACACCCCCAGACAGCCCCCTGCCCCATTCCCCGTGGGAGAGCCAATACCGACCCTGTGTGACACCCCCCAGACAGCCCCCTGCCCCATTCCCCGTGGGAGACCCAATAAAGACCCAGCGTGACACCCCCCAGACAGCCCCCTGCCCCATTCCCCGTGGGAGAGCCAATACCGACCCTGTGTGACACCCCCCAGACAGCCCCCTGCCCCATTCCCAGTGGGAGACCCAATACCGACCCAGCGTGACACCCCGCAGACAGTCCCCTGCCCCATTCCCCGTGGGAGAGCCAATACCGACCCTGCGTGACACCCCCAGACAGCCCCCTGCCCCATTCCCCGTGGGAGAGCCAATACCGACCCAGCGTGACACCCCCCAGACAGTCCCCTGCCCCATTCCCCGTGGGAGAGCCAATACCGACCCAGTGTGACACCCCCCACACAGCCCCCTGCCCCATTCCCCGTGGGAGAGCCAATACCGACCCAGCGTGACACCCCCCAGACAGTCCCCTGCCCCATTCCCCGTGGGAGAGCCAATACCGACCCAGCGTGGCACCCCCCAGACAGTCCCCTGCCCCATTCCCCGTGGGAGAGCCAATACCGACCCAGTGTGACACCCCCCACACAGCCCCCTGCCCCATTCCCCGTGGGAGAGCCAATACCGACCCAGCGTGACACCCCCCAGACAGCCCCCTGCCCCATTCCCCGTGGGAGAGCCAATACCGACCCAGCGTGACACCCCCCCAGACAGTCCCCTGCCCCATTCCCCGTGGGAGAGCCAATACCGACCCAGTGTGACACCCCCCAGACAGCCCCCTGCCCCATTCCCCGTGGGAGAGCCAATACCGACCCTGCGTGACACCCCCCAGACAGCCCCCTGCCCCATTCCCCGTGGGAGAGCCAATACCGACCCTGTGTGACACCCCCCAGACAGCCCCCTGCCCCATTCCCCGTGGGAGACCCAATAAAGACCCAGCGTGACACCCCCCAGACAGTCCCCTGCCCCATTCCCCATGGGAGACCCAATACCGACCCAGCGTGACACCCCCCAGACAGTCCCCTGCCCCATTCCCTGTGGGAGAGCCAATACCGACCCTGCGTGACACCCCCAGACAGCCCCCTGCCCCATTCCCCGTGGGAGAGCCAATACCGACCCAGCGTGACACCCCCCAGACAGTCCCCTGCCCCATTCCCCGTGGGAGAGCCAATACCGACCCTGCGTGACACCCCCAGACAGTCCCCTGCCCCATTCCCCGTGGGAGAGCCAATACCGACCCTGTGTGACACCCCCCAGACAGCCCCCTGCCCTATTCCCCGTGGGAGAGCCAATACCGACCCTGTGTGACACCCCCCAGACAGCCCCCTGCCCCATTCCCCGTGGGAGAGCCAATACCGACCCTGTGTGACACCCCCCAGACAGTCCCCTGCCCCATTCCCCGTGGGAGAGCCAATACCGACCCAGCGTGACACCCCCCAGACAGCCCCCTGCCCCATTCCCCGTGGGAGAGCCAATACCGACCCTGTGTGACACCCCCCAGACAGCCCCCTGCCCCATTCCCCGTGGGAGACCCAATACCGACCCAGTGTGACACCCCCCAGACAGCCTCCTGCCCCATTCCCCGTGGGAGAGCCAATACCGACCCAGTGTGACACCCCCAGACAGCCCCCTGCCCCATTCCCCGTGGGAGAGCTAATACCGACCCAGTGTGACACCCCCCAGACAGTCCCCTGGCCCATTCCCCGTGGGAGAGCCAATACCGACCCTGTGTGACACCCCCCAGACAGTCCCCTGCCCCATTCCCCGTGGGAGAGCCAATACCGACCTTGCGTGACACCCCCAGACAGTCCCCTGCCCCATTCCCCGTGGGAGAGCCAATACCGACCCTGCGTGACACCCCCCAGACAGTCCCCTGCCCTATTCCCCGTGGGAGAGCCAATACCGACCCTGTGTGACACCCCCCAGACAGCCCCCTACCCCATTCCCCGTGGGAGAGCCAATACCGACCCTGTGTGACACCCCCTAGACAGTCCCCTGCCCCATTCCCCGTGGGAGAGCCAATACCGACCCAGCGTGACACCCCCCAGACAGCCCCCTGCCCCATTCCCTGTGGGAGAGCCAATACCGACCCTGTGTGACACCCCCCAGACAGCCCCCTGCCCCATTCCCCGTGGGAGACCCAATACCGACCCTGCGTGACACCCCCCAGACATTCCCCTGCCCCATTCCCCGTGGGAGAGCTAATACCGACCCAGTGTGACACCCCCCAGACAGTCCCCTGGCCCATTCCCCGTGGGAGAGCCAATACCGACCCTGCGTGACACCCCCCAGACAGCCCCCTGCCCCATTCCCCGTGGGAGAGCCAATACCGACCCTGCGTGACACCCCCCAGACAGCCCCCTACCCCATTCCCCGTGGGAGAGCCAATACCGACCCTGTGTGACACCCCCCAGACAGCCCCCTACCCCATTCCCCGTGGGAGAGCCAATACCGACCCTGCGTGACACCCCCCAGACAGCCCCCTGCCCCATTCCCCGTGGGAGAGCCAATACCGACCCTGTGTGACACCCCCCCAGACAGCCCCCTGCCCCATTCCCCGTGGGAGAGCCAATACCGACCCTGTGTGACACCCCCCAGACAGTCCCCTGCCCCATTCCCCGTGGGAGAGCCAATACCGACCCTGTGTGACCCCCCCCTTCCCAGCCGTGGATCCTGTGGTAGGGCTGCTGGCCACTTCCCCACACCAGCTTCCCCTCTCCTCCGCCCCGGACGCCCAGCAGGAGGCGAGCCGCTGCTCTGTGGTGCTCTCTGGTGCATGGCTAACAATGGCCTGTGCTGCTGGCCCTGGGCCCAGGATACAGCTGCGTGGGGGGGGGGGGGGACTGAGGAAGACGGGCGGCGGGGGGGGGGGGGGGGCGCACCAGTCTCAACCTGCTGCCTCCAGGCACCTGTTTCCTCCTGGCCAGCTCTTGTTTACTCGGGGTCCGGCTAGCGGCCGGAGAAGCCGCTTCCTTCCCGTTTGCCCCCTGAGCCCGGAGGCGCTTGGCCCTCCCCGTCCCCGCAGGGCAGCCACCAGCTCCCACATGGGAGTCAATGGTCAGAGCCCCCCCGGTGAGACTCCCCCTGCAGCCAACTGGGCAGGTGGGGTTCAAATGACCCAGAGCCAGAGCCCTGGGTCTGTCTTGGGTTCACAAACATCTCCCCCTCCCTCTGCCTCTCACCCTCCTCGACAGCTGGCATCTCTGGCGCTCGCTGGCCCGCAGAGCCCTGTGCCCTGCAGTGCCGGGGGAGGCGGGGGGGGGGGGGAGTGGCCGCCTCTGCTTCCCTTCGCCCTCCCCCTGGGTCAGATGGGGCTCGTGCTAGTGCGGGCACCAGAGAAACCGCTGGCAGGAGAGTACGCAGCCCACCTCCTGCCCCCCTGGAGTGCCCAGGCACACCAACCCTCCCAGCCAGCAGCAAGCCTCCAGCCGAACGGGGAAGGCAGACTTGATGTACCCCCAAGGCTAAAAGGAAGGACGGGGGGGAAACTGCTGGGTAGGAGGGAGACAGACTCTCTGACCAGTATAATGCACAAAACCAGGCCCAGCCCTGGTTCCGGCCGGTCACCCGTGGGACACGTTACAGCCTGGCAGGGTCTGAGCCCCCATTGCTTGGCATGACGGGGGAACCCCAGGGACAGGCCCCAGTCTCCGCCCAGGGGACTTCCTATGGGGTAAGTAACCGCCCCAGGGACTGAGAGCTGCGTGGAAACGGGTCCCTGGGATCAGCGCCGGTTATTTGCCCGTTGCAGGCTACACCTGTTTCTCACTCCGGGTTTGCCGTGCCGGGGCCGCGACAGTCCTTTGCCGGGCGCCTGGCCAAACAAAGCCATCTCGGCGCTCGGCGTCCCCCCGCTCCCAGGACTAACGACCAGGCAGATCTTGAAGGATAGCCACATGCTCAGCAATAAGGGGAAAAAGCCAATTTCATCTTTATTAGACGGCGATTTCTCTTTTAGTAATAAGCGCACTTCAAATAATTAGCGTGTTTTACGTAATAATGAAATTATGGAAATGCAGGCCACTTATTCAAACAAGTCACCATTACCATATTTTTAAATATTAGACTTAATTAGAGTTTATCACTTCACAGAAGTACAAGGAGTGGAGAATTTTTTTTCCTTTACAAAAAAAATCCTCATAAAGTGTTTATTAAGAGCGGGTAAGAAGGGGATAATGATGTGTTTGGAAATTAAGGCAATCAAACATTTAATGCTATGCACTCCTGTAGGCAAAAGCATTCAAATGAGTCAATTATACATCCATTATCCAGGCACGATTAAACAAGGCAGAACGGGGAATTTGTCCTCCACATCATGCATTTGTGGCGAGGACTTATGTCCACTTAACGCCAGCTAATAAAACACGAAACTTGGGAAAGAAAGGAAGGAAAAGAGAAGAAAAAGAAAAGAGAAAAGAAGAGAAGAGAAGAGAGGAAGGGGCCAGTGGGACTGTGACGGCGAAGGGGAAGGAAATGTAATGATGGAGCAACGTCGGCATGCAAGCCTTTCATAAATCAAAGTAATTAAGTTAACATGAAAATCAACTTCACCATCCCGTTAAATTACGGTATTTGCATATTAGGACTCAAATGAAGTAGGTAGCTGGTGGGATGGGGGCGGAAGAGAGGCTGGGGGGAGCACGCACCAAGAAAGGAAGCATTTATTACGGTGAATAACTAATTTCAGAATTGATAGTGCTGGATTTTCGCTCCCGTGCCATTTATATTAGCGAAGGAAATGAAGGGGCGGGCGGGAGGCCGGCTGGACATCTTTCTGTGTTATTGCTTGTCTGCCATTTGCAAATCATTATTAATTGTAGACGGGGTGGCTGGTGAGCAGGCCAGGGTCCTGGGCAGCTGGAGCAGACACACATATCTCTTCATCAGCCCCCAGCCGCTCGCCCGGGAGAGCCAATTACCCCGCCCTGATTGGTATCAGATAAGGAGGGAATTTTTACAAATTAGGGAATAAATAGAATTTCCACCCGTGGAGCAGGGAGGGCTTGGGAGGCGGTAATGAAAAACGATACATCACCATCAGCCAGACAACCCTATTCATACGCCGATGCATTACGCTCACTCCTCATAATCCCGCTGGGTAACAGACAGCCTGCCGAGAGCCACAACTTCCCCGGGCCCACCCCGAACCCCCACGCACGGGCAGGTGCTGGGACACGCCTGTGGCTTGCTCCCGCGCATGCTCCGGGGGGTGCAAGCAGCTCCATGCACGTGCTGGGCTCCCTTCCTCTTGTGCGCTCCCGGGGGGGTTTGCCATGTGCCTCAGCCCCCCTCTGTACCTCTGCTGGCCTCCGGGCGGCAGCCATTTCCACTCCAAACTTCCCAGGCCTTGCTGCCTCCGCGCCCGGCCAGCATCCCCACCTGGGTTATGCCCCCTCGGAACATCAGTGGTACACAGCCCGGCACAGAGCCTTTCCCCAGGGTGGATTCACACCCAGAGCATCCTCGTGGTGCAAAGAAATTGCAGGTACAACCTTAGTGGCTGGCTCCAGGCCCCCTCCTTAGCCTCCACATCAATCCCTCCCCAGCGCAAGATGGGAGAGTGTCACCGGGATTCACACCACCGGCTTCCATCTGCAGCAGCGGGAAACGTGGCCCATTGGGAGCGTGGCCGATGCCAGGAGCCCTTCCGGGGGGGTGGTGGTATCTCCCTGCTGTGCATCCATCCCACGGGCAGCGCATGAGTCACTTCCCAACTCAGACCCACTGCACATCTCCGCACCCCGGAGCCGCCCAGGCAGGTCTGTAACACCGAGTGGAATCGCACCTTCCTCGTCTCCATCCATGCAACCCCCGCGCCCCACCACTATTACAGCCCACATGCTCCAAGGCATTTCAGGGCCTCACTTCCACGGAAATAAATGGTGCTTCAATGCCTCTGAGGACTGAGCCTCATGACCAGCAGAAGCCCAGCTAGCCCGGCCCTGTTCAGCTTCAGGGTTGGCTGGATCCTGAAAAGCAGAAAAAGCCCAGAGACCATCCAGTCTGGCCTCCTAACACCGGCCAGAGGGTTTCACCCAGGTGTGCCAGCCCAATAACTCGTGTGTGGCTACAGCGTCGCCCAGAAAGGAGCCGGGCTGGAGCCGAAGCCATCCTGGCATGGAGAATCCACCGCTGCCTTTGGGAGCTTGTCCAGCGGTTCGCCGCTCTCAGTCACAGACCTGGGCCTTGATTCTACTGCGAAGTGATCTGGCTTCCACTCGAGCACTCAGGGAGCACAAAATGGAGGTGTTGAGAACACAACGAATCCAGTGACCCGAAGAGACAAAATCCCTCAACTGCCTGGATACCGATGCCAGGAGTACGGAATAAGAGCGGCTGGATCTGCTCATTGACAAGCCTAAGTGTCACTGAAACCTGGCGGGCGGGTTCCCACTGGTGGGATGGTAAAATCAATGGGTATAGCCCATGTGGGAAGGACCGAGTGGGCCGAAGGGGAGGGGGAGTGGCGCTCTCCATCAAAACTAGCATTGCCTGTTGCTGAGTCACTGATAAGCTGGAAGAGAACAGAAATGCTTATGGATCACGTCCGAACGGATAAAGAGCAGGATGGGGCACTAGCTCGTATCCGCTACAGCCCACCAGAGTCGCCCGAGGGAATGGCATCACACACCAAGGTCCTTAGGCAGCTCTTTATAAGCTCTGTGATAGTGGAGACTTTGATTCCTAACTCAGAACATACTGCAGCCACCACAGGGGAACTCTTTATCACGCCTCCTCTTAGCAGAGAGAGAGGACTGATCACAGAACTCAAAATCAGGGGTAGGTCAGGAACACATGGTCACCACTTGATCGCATCTACAATGTGCAAGCCGAACAAAGTCCAAACCAGTGATATAAATACTTGGTGCTTTAACAGGGAAAATTTCACATAACTGGGAACAATTATAAGCAAAAACAGCTGGTAGGAAAAATTTAATCAGGAAATGTGAGATAATTGGAAATCATGTAAGAAATCATACAAGACACCCCAAAAGCCACAATCCACAATTGAGGAAGAAGGATGGTTTAGAGGGGAAATGAAGCCAGTTATATATATATATTAAATAACATATAATAAATGGAAGAAAGGGGAAGTTGAGGTGATGAATATAAATCAGAAGTTACGAATTGTAGAAAATTGATAAGGGAAGCAAAGAGACACCAGGAAAAATCTATTGCCATCAGAGTTAAGGACAATAAGAAGTTTTAAACATATACTAGGAGAAGAAAAAATCCTGACTATGGGATTGGTCTGTTACAAGATGAAAATGACAGAATTATCAATAATAATGTGAAAAAGGAAGAAGTGTTCAATAAATATTTCTGTGTGATGTGGTGATGATAACACTCTTTCCATTCCACTAGTATCTCAGAAGGGTGTTAAGCAGCCACTAAAGTTAAGACATTTTAAAATCAGTGGGTCTAGATAACCTGCTGTGATGTTACTGACATGAACTGGGACTGTATGGATCATTGTTGGAACCAAGGTCCTGTAGGGGCACCAAATCTTATGTAAAGGGGGTCATATAAGGTGTCTAAGACCGGGTTATGGTTTGCTGGTTAGGATTATGCTGTTGGTATGCATGTGTCATTTTTGTAGTTGAAGTTATAAATATTGGCTCTATACTGTCTGTATCTCAAACTTATGCTTCGGGGTGACATCCCAGACAAGGTGCTGTTAGCTCTGCCTGGCCAGCTTGATGGCCCATCAAGAACCATCAGCCACACAATGGACATATTGAGAGCCTGGAAGGCTCCAATCCATATAAGAAGTCTACCTAAGGGAAGTTCAAAGTAGCATGTGGGTAATGGCTGCTTCCTGTAAGTCCTGAGTCATGCATGGACATGTGATCTGCCCATGTGACTCCCAAACTCCATTTTGCTGTAATTTTCCACAGTAAGAACAAAGAGGTTCGTACACCTGGAAAAGACTATAAAATATGTCTTATCGCCATCTCGTCTTCAATCTTGCTTCTTACCTCTGGAGGAACTTTTGCTACAAATGGAAGCTCTGAACAAAGGACTGAAGGACCCATCCCAGCTGGGGATGTTTGTTCTCCAGAGACCTGATTTGAACCTGCAGTTTATTCTACCACTGCTACAAGCCTGAACCAAGAACTTTGCCAGTGCTGTATGTAATTGATTCCATTGAACCAATTCTAACCCTCACCTAGACCTTTTTCCTTGTAGAATAAACCTTTAGATTTTAGATTCTAAAGGATTGGCAACAGTGTGATTTGTGGGAAGATCTGATTTGTATATTGACCTGGGTCTGGGGCCTGATTCTTTGGAATTGGGGAGAACCGTTTTCTTTATTTGGGGCATTGGTTTTCATAACCATTGGTCCCCAGGACAGGTGGCTGCTGGTGGTGATACTGGGAAACTGGAGTGTCTAAGGGAATTGCTTGTGTGACTTGTGGCGAGCCAGTGGGGCGAAACCAAAGTCTTTTCAATTTGTCCTGAACTGGCACTCTCAGTTGGGTCCTGCCAGAACCAGCACCGTTACGCCTGTGTCCAAGAGTTTTAAAAGAGCTGGCTGTGGAGCACACAGGACTTTGAATGTTGATTTTCAATCAGTGGTCGAGCACTGGGGAAGTCCCAGATGCCTGGAAGAAAGCTAATGATGTGCCAATTTTAAAAAGGGTCAATTGGATGACCTAGCTAATATAGGTCCGTCAGCCTGACATCGATCTTAGGCGAAACAATGGAGTGGCTGATATGGTGCTCAATTAATAAAGAATTAAAGGAGGGTGATGTAATTAATGCCAATCAGCATGGGTTTATGGACAATACTCTCTCAAATTAACTTGATACCCTTTTTGATGAGATTATCCATTTGGCTGATAAAGGTAACAGAGTTGATGCAATAGACTTAGACTTCTGCAAGACATTTTACATAGTGCTGCACATTTTGATTAAAAACGATAAAGATATGAAATGAACATGGCCCATAGTAAATGGGTTAAAAACTGGCCAACTGATAGGTCTCAAACTATCATCATGAAGAATGGGGAACCGTCATTGGGCGGATGTGTTTCCAGTGGGGTCCCACAGCACTCGCTTCTTGGCCCTCTGCTATTTAACATTTTTATCAATGACCCGAAAGAAACCTTCACTTACAAACTTTGCAGAGTGGTAAATAATGAGGAGGACTGATACAGAGCGATCCGGATCGCTTGATAAACTGGGCAAGAGGAACCAATATGCATTTGAACATGGCTCAATACAGTGAAACCTCGATATAACGGACTAATTCGGGCGAGGGGGTGTCCGTTAAAACCGAAAGTCCGTTATTTAATAATTTTTTAAAATTATTAAATAACGGACTTTCGGGTGACAACGGACACCCCCCGCCCGAATTAGTCCGTTATATGGAGCCAGCCCACCCCACCCCCTCCCCCCCGCCCGGCTCCCCGCTGCGGGGAGCCGGGCGGGGGGGTTGACAGCTCCCGCCTGGCTTCCCGCTGCGGGTAGCCGGGCGGGAGCTCTCAACCCCCCCGTCCGGCTCCCCGCTGCGGGGAGCCCAGCGGGGGCTCTCAAACGCCCCCCCCCGCCCGGCTCCCCGCTGCGGGGAGCCCAGCGGGGGCTCTCAAACGCCCCCCCCGCCCGGCTCCCCGTTGCGGGGAGCCGGCCGGGGGGGGCGGTTTGACAGTTCCCGCACGGGTCCCCGCTGCGGGGAGCCGGGCGGGAGCTGTCAACCCAGCCGGCTCCCTGCGGCGGGAGCCGGCAGCCCCCAATAACGGATTTCGGATGCATCGGAAATTTTGTCCGTTGCATCCGAAGTCCGTTAAATCGGGGTCCGTTAAATCGAGGGTTTACTGTATAACTACGTATTTAGGAACAAAGGATGCAGACCACATGCACAGGATGGGGGAGTCGATCCTGGGAAGCAGGGACTCTGAAAATGATGGTGGGGGGGGCAATCAGCTGACCATGAGCTCCCAGTGTGACACTGTGAGCAAAAGAGATAAATCAGATCCTGGGAGGCATGAACAGGGGAATCTCGAGTGGGAGCAGAGAGGTTCCTGTACCGTGTTTGGCCCTGGTTCCACCGCGGCAGGACTCCTGTGTCCAGCGCTGGTGGCCGCGATTGAAGAATGTTGATAAACTGGGGAGGGGGCAGAGAAGAGCCGCAAGAAAGAGGAAACGGCTGGAAAACCTGACTTACAGCGATCGACCGTGGGACTCTCTAAATCTCTGACAAAGGAGCCGCACTGCCTGCAGTAAATCCAGAGCTGCTGCCACGCCATGCACTACAGTCCCTCGGGATTTTGCTGCTTCATTGACAACAGAACTCAGACCTGCCTGGAGTCCCCAAGTTCTGCCCATGGGCTCTAAAAGGGGGCTCTCCCTGTAGCTGTTAGCAGCGCGGGGCCTATGAGACAAAGTAGAACAGTGCCGACTCCATCCAGCAGAGGGCACAGAGCAGGCGAGCACATGCTAGCTGGCTCATTAGAGGAGGAAACCTGTGCGGAGAGCTCAGCGCAAGGGCTCCCTGCCCAGGAGCAAATTTCATCCAGGCCATGAAGAGCCTTGGGCTGTTGCTACCCAACGTGCCTCCCCCCAGCCTGGTCACTAGTCCGCAAACTCCTGGAGGCCGGGGGAGGCACCTGGTACATGCGCCACCTTCCTGCTCCCCCCCCCCCCCCCCCGCTTCTCAATGCATGGAGCACCTGGCCATGCCGCTTAGGTGGCAAAGGGGACCTGGCTCGGGGGCACGCCAGGTGGCCACGAGCACCAGGGTGAAAGACAAGCCCTCCAGGTGGCCGCTGAATCCAGCGGTGAGGCTCCCAGCGCTGGCTCACTGCGCCCGGGTTAGTAATTAGCACTGCCTTGTGACAGGCACGTCACTAAACAAACGGCTCGGCAAGGGATCCGTCTGGAATCACAGCCTGTCATTTATTCCGCAGCCTCTGGCGCTCCCCACGGGCTGCCTGGAGCTCACACCGCACGCCCGCGTGTTACTTCCCTCGCTGAGTGTTACACAGCTGGTGTGAAAGTCACTGGGGCTGGCGAGACCCCACCCTGGCCCCGTTCCAGGGCCTGGGGCAGGGAGCCGCCCCCACTCAAGGGCCTTTCCCCACAGGTGGATTTCATGCAACAGTGAAACTGCAGGGTAACCTCAGAGGCTGGCTCCGGAGCCTCCACCGGCAAGGTCTGGGCGAAGGGTAAGTCACCCTCCTGCACCCCAGGAGGCGGGTGCCAGCCACACTGCCCGGTCAGGGATGGGAGAGGGGAACCAGCAATGGGATTTGGCACCTATCCCCAAGGGCTCCTTGAAAAAGCCCCCGCTGCGGGACTCCCACAGGCAGCCGTGTCGAGCGACGCCCCGACGGGGCCAGCAAACCAGCGGGGACAGAACTGCAGAGCGTTGCTTGCACTGAGCCCGGCCCTGCGGCCACTCCCACGGCCAGTCACTGACGTGCCCTGGATGAGCCGTCCGCAGTGCATTCTGGGAGCTCCGCCTGGGGCAGGCGTGGGCGAAACGCCCCGAGAGGGAGCGTGAGCAGACCGCAGCGGGGAGCTGCGCCGGGGAGAAGCTGTTCTAGACACGGCTGAAAACGCACCAGAAATCCCGGGACAGGGCAGGGCTGGAGCTCTGGAGGCAGCTGCCTCTCCTGTCCCAGGGCTCGGGGGAGCCCGAGGGGGCAGGTCTGAGCGCTGGGTGACCTGTGCTGCGGAAACGCTTGGGCGCTGCAGCAGTGGGGACAGACAGAACAGACCCGACAGTGTGGCCTAGGGGACAGATCAGACCAGGTAGCCCTACAGTGCCTAGAGCAGGGCCCAGGAGCGGGGTGTCGATACTGGGGCAACGGGCCCCTGAGAAATAACCAGATAGAGCCGACAGATGGGTGCCAGGACTCCTGGGTTCCATTCCTGGCTCTGCTGCAGATGCACTGCGTGTGGCCTTGGGCAAGGGGCCCCCTTGTTCTGTGCTTCGGTTAAATGGGGGAGGAGGGGAAACTGACCTGCCCTGCAGAGGGAGGGCCAGTCCCGGAGCCCATTTGGGTGGCAATATCCTGCCCTGTGGGCTGGGCACTGCAGCCTGCTCTAGCCTCCCATCAGTCCCCAGGCGCTGCTTTGGAGCGAGCGTGTCCGGAACAGATGGGAAGCTGAGCTGCTGGGGGGTCGCTGCTCATCATCCCAACACGGTCTCCAGGGGGCCGGCACCACAGCTGGGGAGGCGGCTGCGTGTCCCCACAGCTCAGGACGGGCCCAACGGGCAGGGAACCCGCCAAATGGATTCCAGGCCAGGAGCAGCCGTGGGAAATACCCACCCTGCAGCTGGAACCGGACCGGACGTCCCGTTATTGGCTGGGAGCCGCACTCCTCACGCCGGGCTGTGCCGGCCTGGCTTTGGCCGTGCGGCTGAATAGCTGCAGCATGTGATCTGAGGCTGTTCTCCACAGGGAAGGGTAAAACCTCCGTTCACTGTAAAGTTGCCATATCTAAGCACTTATGATCACAATATTTATGGGGAGTTTATTCCAGGCTATTAAAGTCAGCGGTAGTTATCCACAGCTAAAGGGCCATTTTCTCCCTCGACGCCTTCCCCGGCTGCACGTCAGCGGCAAGCCGGCTTGGAGCCATTCCCGTGCCGCTCGCGCTGCAGAACTCACCCGGCTCTTTAGCGGGTTACTCTGCGGGGGGCCCAATTCTGGAGCCCCTCCCCCAGCCCACACCCCAATGCACGGCCGTTTGGAGGACGCCCACTCACTGGGCTCCGGATCGCTCCCCCCCGAAATCGGGGCCTGAGGGGGAAAAGTCTTCGCCTGGGCCTCTGTCTGCCACCGGCCAGCTGGGCTCCAAGACACCAAGCGCTGGCAAGGCCGTGGCGGCTCAGGGCAGAACCCAGCTCCGGGCACAAAGCTGCACTGGGCGGTGCCCGCTGCAGGGGTTAGCCCAGGAAGCAGGAAGTCGTCACGCCAGAGGAATCTCTGCAGACGGCACAACAGTCCCGTGGCTCGGGAAGTCCAGAGCCGATGTGGCCCAGACAGCAGAGCCTGGGGGTCGGCCCATGCCCACTGGGGCTCTTCTCTCCTCTCCTGTTCCACCTCCACTTCTCCAGTGGAGCCTGGCTCCTTAGCAGCCTGATTCGGCTCCCTGCGAGGAACTGTGCTACCAGGAGCAGCCCTTGTCTGTGGCTATTTCTTCAGCCCGGCCCGGCAGGGGGCGAGGGGCGATCTTGGCTTTCCAACCTGCCGCGGGCGTCTGAGTCCCGGGCACTAGAGGGCAGAGAGGAGGCATTCCGGAGGGCATCCCCTCCCTTGGCGCTGGCAGATGTGCTCTGAGTGGAGGGCCTGGCGTTGCTGTATTTAAACCAGCTCCCTCCTGCTCGGGCGGGGCTCAGAGAAGCAGGTCCAGCCTTGCTCATCTACCCGGGCACAGCCGGCTGTCCCACGCCCACCTGCGTACAGCCCCTGGCGCAGCCGGGTTCCGTTTCCTGTCTTCGGACCGCCGTGTCCGTGAGAAGGACCCCGGGGAACGGCGGCGAGGCCGGAGTCCTGGGAGTGCCGCCAGCCCAACGGAAAGTTCTCCCCCCGTTCAGCTCGGCGCGATGGCCTCAAACTGCAGAGCGGATCTCGAAGGCTTCAAATGCAGCGAGCTCCTCTGCTGCCGGCCCAGCCAGGCCCGGGCGCGCGGTCCCACAGACCAGGCCGGAGGGGGACCTGCCTATGTTTACACCCCCGCTCGCTCCTTTGTCTCCCAGCCCCCTCTCCTGCCTTCCAGAGGAGAGATCAAAGGCTGGTCTTGGCACCATTGTTTCTCTCCCAGCGAGAGGGAGGTGGGGCTGTCATCTCCCCACAAAGCCGCACGCTTCAAAGGCAGCAAAAGTGCTTATTAAACTTCGCTGGGAACTAACTGAATAACATCCCTAAGGGCTGGGAAAATCAGCGCCGGCAGCTCAAAATATCCCACAGGCAGGGAGCCGGGGACTGACACCTCTAGAGAGACACGGCCTGTCTGCATGTGGCCATAGCTGCCCTGAGAGACCTCCTCAGCCATCTCTCCTGCATGCTGCCCATTAATCCCTCGCTGCCGGGACTACTTCCAATCTTCCCAACGTCAATGCCGCCCCATCTCCTCCCGTCGTGCACTGGAGCCGGGCCAGGGCACAGCCCCGAGGGGGGCACCAGGGATCCGGGCTGGAAGAAGAGGCTGGGATGTCGGGCTCTGCAGCCCAGAGGCTGCATGGGACCAGACAGGCGCTTCCCCACGACACTGGTTCTGGGGGGATTCAGAAACAACGCTACCCACAGGCCCTGGACCCCGGCCCGGCTCTGTCGGCACCACAAGGGGACCCGGCTGCCATGGGCCTGCCAATCACGACAGCGGGAGAAAGAGGAACCACGCCCTTACAAGGGCAGAAGTGGCTGGATTAGGGATGGTATCAGAATGCACGAGGGGGTGGAGGATGGGTGTGCGTGTGGCTACACGTGTCTGTGTTCGTGTGTGTACACGTGTCTGTAGTCACACGTGCTCACACGTGTGTGCACAAGAGTTTGCTCACTCACAGTACATGGGGACTGGGTGCTTTGCAGAACCCGGAGAAAAGTGCAGACAACAGAGCGAAATGCCAGAAATCCCAGCTGTCCCCTGGCAAGCCATTGGGGGATGCGACCGGTCCCCGAGTGAAACGGGGATTGAAGTGCCAGTCTCAAACCACCTGCATTCTGGAGTTACCGCCAGTGCCTCCTAACCCGACCTTCCCCAGCTGTACGGACGTCACTGCCAGAGCCATTTGTGACCCCAGCCCACCCCGACAGACCAGCCAGCCATGCACCCGGGACAGACGGATAGGCCTGTGCATTACAAAGGACCCTGGAGAGAGACAGGAGAGAGGCGTACGGTATTCACACGGCCCCCACACCCGCCACGCGCAGGGCGGGACAGGTCAGCAGGGGCTGCTGGAAGATGGGGAGTCGCCCCCAAAACCTTCCCTCTGGGTCTGACTCCCGAGGGGGTGGCGGGGTCGTTCCTGTTCGTGGAGGCTGACCCCGGCCTTCCCAGCCAGCTCTCGAAAAGGGGGGAGGATGGAAATGAATGCTCCGGCCTCCCGCGCGCCCTCCCCAGGAGTGAGGCTGGTTTACTCCGGATCATTAAATATGTATATCTTATTACACGCCTTGTTAGAGTATTGAGCTCTATTGACTGATGATAAATTCCCAGCATCGGCCTGGCCATAAATTTCTCTGGAGATGATGAAGACTCAATAATCTAGTCATGCAGATAATATGAGAGGGCCTTAAAAAAGATCATTACATTATATGTCAAAATTAAAAGTGAAATACACTTTATTAACACTGTCTCCACACGCGGGCCCGTGACCTGGGCTCTGCCCTCCCCCGCCCACCGCGCGCCCCCGGAGGACCGGGGGAAGGCTGGATGAGTCCGAGGGGGCTGGATGAGGCCGGGGGGCCCCCACGGGGCTCAGCGCATCCCCGGGAGGGAGTCTGCTGGGTTCGTGCCCCACTGGGACACACATGCCAGAGAGCAGGGGCCGGCGGTCGCTCCTCCCCAGGAGGGTCAGTGTCACTCCCAGGAGACAGGAGCCCCGGAGCCTGGCAGCTCCACGTGCCCCATCTCTCCGCCTGCCCGGCTGGATGGGCACCTCCCCCGGAGTGGAAAAGCCCCCCCCCAGTCCCTCCTGGCATCAGAGCTGGGAATGGAGCCAGAGGCTCTGGGCAAACCCGTCTCCAGGTGGCGCGAGCAGACCCCAGGGCACGGCCAGGGCTTTGCTGGGGGAAGAGACGCCCCTGGCCCCGCCTGAGATCTGCCAGCTAGAGCAGGGCAGGGGCCGGCCTGGCCAGGCACCAGGCTGCCCGAAATGGGGCCGATTGTTCCCAGTTCGCCCTCACAGAGATGCAGGGCCCAGCATGGCGTGTGCCGGCTGGGGCCAGGCTGCACCCTTGGGGGGAGGCACATGGGGGGGCTGTAGCCTCAGCGGGCCACAGGCTGCCCTGGGGCACGAGCCGGGAGCGGGTGCCCCCTTCCGCCTGGCAGCTCTCACCAGAGCCTGGGGCTGGGGGGAAGGGGCAGGGCCCCCTCCTTCCCAGGCCCCGCTCCGGGGCCATTTCTCTCCTTTAATAAGAAGGTCACAGTCATTTAAACTCCTTTGATTAGGGCTGGTGGCTTGCGCCCCCCCTGCGCCGGCCCCACTGGCCTCTCTGTGCGCCAGTCTGGAGATCAATCGTATGTATCAAGTTTAAAGTGGTTCCAAGAGCATGTGAGCTCCCCCCCCACCCCAGCCCCGTCGCCCCCTGCCCCCTCCACCACCTTCCCGGGCAGACAAACAAGGTGAGGAGCATCCGATCGATACAGCAACACAGATCCGCTGCCGGGAAAAGCAATGGCAGGTCAGATTGGAACCGACTTCTCCCTGTATCTGCCCAGCTCCTTGGCGAGCGCCGATGGGAAGAGGAGACAAGGGGGGGTCTGATAACGCTGGGCCGCGGCCCTTCTAATCTGAGAGAGCCCGAGGATTTGCTGAAAACCATTATCACACTCGCTCCCGTCTCGTGTCCCCGATAAAGCCCCGGCTAATCTGTTTGTTGCAGGTATTGAACGGACGCGTTTAGTGAATGCAGGATTGGGTTAGAGTCAAGCTCTCTCTGGAGGGCAAGTGGGGGCTGGGGGGGCTGGCAGCCGGTGCACTGCTAGGGCGGAAGATGGCAGAATCCTGCCAGGCAGGGGTATCACCCTGGGCAAAGCACCGGCCAGCGCCCCCATGGGGGCGTTAGACAGCTAAGCCGGGGACAGGAAAGTGCCCCGCCCGGGACAAGCAGCGGTCTGCAGGCTGGATGCGGCCCTCGGTGCGGGATCCCAGCACGTCTGAAGGTCTCGAAGGCAAGAGCTCTGCCCGTATCTGCCCCAGCTCTGAGACCTGCAGCGCCCGGCCTCCGGGCAGCACCACAGTCCAGAGAACAAAGAGCGCCAGGCTCCGCGGTGGCAGCTCCGCACTGGGCTCTCCCCCGCCCCGGGGCGCCTGGCACTTGCCAGCCAGGCAGGCACGCAGCCACCCTGCTCCCTCTCCCGCAGACCCCACGGCACGGGCAGGCTCGGGGCCCTTCCTCTAGGGAGCAGAGATCGCTCAGAGGCTGGGAAGCTCCGCCCCGGTGCCTGTTCCCAGCAGATCGAGAGGCCCATTAATTACAGTAATTTAGCGGTGGAACACTAACTGCGGCCCGCGCAATGGCAGTCAGTACATTAGTGGCTATAACCGACTCCTTAAAAAAGACATTTGGCGACTGACAGCTGATCAAGTGAGTTGTGAAGCAGAACCACAAAAAATGAGCCCAAGGAAGAGCCCGCGTGGCGTGTGGGGCTCAGCGGCTTGTTCCCCCCATGCCGGACGGGGGCTGGGAACCGCGCAGCAGTGGTGCCGGCTCTGAGACCGAGCCCACCCGGGCCGGTCCTGCCCCAGCCCCGAGCCCGAGGGGCCGGGCGCGGCACAGGGACTCCGCAAGGAACGGGAGTGGGGCGGAGCGGGGCAGGGAAAGCGCCCACTGAGTCTGCTGGTCTGCCCTGGCCCAACCAAACTCCTCCCCTGCCCCCTGCGGCCCCAGGTCTGGGGCTGGCTGCACCGCGTGGGGCAGGGGAAGATCTCGTGCCTGGTGTCTCCGGCTCGCAGCGTGGCCAGGGCAGGATTTCATCTTCTGGGGAGTCCCATCTCCTGCCCCTGCCTGAGCGCCCTGGTCTGGAAAGCAGAGATAACGAGAGAGCCACCGCACTGGGGCGAGGGGGAGAGCCCAGGGCTGGGACTGCAGGGGCGGTGGGTCAGGAGTGAGCAGCACCGGTGGAGCTGGCTGGGGCAGTGGGTCAGGAGTGAGGGGAGCTGGCAGGGCTGGGGGAGCAGCGCCGGCATGGTGGGATTGGAGGTGACCATTCGCGACTGGGGGCCCCCCAACGCAGTGTGAGGGAAGGTGCAGGAGGCAAGGGGCGGTGTGGGGGGGCTGGGGTGGTGCGGGAGGGGGAGGGGCTGGCCAGAACGGCAGGTTAGGACCTGTCTCACGCGAAGAGAACCAGGCCATCGATGGGTCTTTGTGCAGAGCCGAGAAAAGCCTGGGCTGCAGCCAACAGCCACGAGCCACCCAGAACGGGTAAGCCAGGCACAGCACCCCCCGGTGGCAGCCTGAGTTTCCGCGGAGGTGCCCCCAGGTGGGGACGGGCCAGGCTGGTTTGCATCAGCGCGGGGCAGAGTTCCCTGGGCCCAGCTCGGCCCCACACACGCTGGGCTGGGGAGCCACCGTTTCCTTGGGCCGCTGTGCCCAGGGGCTGGGCGGCAGGGCCCTGGGCGTAGTGGGCGGTCTCTGTCCTGAGCCGGCAGCCGGAGCGGGATCCCTCCCGCCCTGGGGCTGGCCGAGAAGCGCTCGCCGGGCAGGAGCGGGTCCCATGAAGGACGTGGCTCTGGGGTACGAGCCGCTGACATTCAATCTCCCTCCCGGCCGGGGATGAGCTGTGAGCAGCACGTTACCGCCGCGGGAAGACGGAGCCGGCGGGATACTGAGCGGAGCCCGGCCCGCGTGCAGGGCACAGGGGGGTCAGTCAAATGTCACGGGGCTGAGGAGACGCGTTCTCCTCGGGCAGCCAGGGCTCCGGGCGCAGAACAGGGCTTGACAACGGTGGGGAAAGCGCCGGAGCCCTGTCTACACCAGCGCTCTCACTGCAGCCACCCCAGGGGGTGAGGGGCTGGCTTGGCAAACACCTGAGTGAAGAGTTAGCCCCTCTCCCCCTGCCCCCGCCGGCCAGGCACGAGAGCTCCCAGCAAACCCCCTCAGATCCCCTGCAAGTGCTCCAGCGACGCCGGGGAAGGCCGGAGATTCCTAGGCTAACCCAGCCCCTCGCCCTCCATCGGGGGGCAGGAAAGGGCACAGACTCCACAGGGCATCCCTGGAAACGCTGCCCCAGGCTCCCCGGCAGGTGCCTGGCCCCGCCCTGGCGCAGCGCGAGTTGCCAGACCCAGTTCCAGCTTGTTGCGGCCCCTGGGGAGGGGCAGGGGGATGAACGCTGCCCGTCCCGTCGAGAGACGGCACCGCAGGGTGCTCGCTCCCGTCCCTGTTAACGGATGGAGCCCGCGCCCGCTCTCCCCACCGACGGATGTGTGAGCAGGTTTGTTTATCTGGAGCTAAGCGGTAGCACACAGCATGCGACCACGGCACAGGGACAGGGGCCGTCCATCACGCCGGCTCCCCCGTCACCCGCCACCCGCTCCTGCCTCCTCTCGTTAGTAATGAGGACTAATCCCCCTGCCTGGGACGCTGGCTGGAGCGCGCCGCGCCGCACCAGCTGGGGACGGGAAAGGGGGCCAGGAGCGCTGGGTGCCGGGCAGGCCCCAGGGACACAGAAAAGCCGGATGAGCGAGGCAGCAGGTCGGCTGGGGAGCCGGCGCGTCCCCGCCGTGGGGAGCCCCAAGCAGGCGCCTGCCCTCAGACCTGGCTGGCTGGGGGATGGCGTGTTACGGGGCGAGGGGGTGTGCGGGCGTCCCCAGCCCAGGGCAGCCGGCGCGCCTCAGGACTGGTTTGTCGGGTCATCACAGCAGGCAGCCCTGGCTCTTCTCATCCCCCCCACCAGCTATGCCAGGCCCGAACCCACACGGCTCTGCCCCTGCTCCCCAATCCTGCACTGCAGCCCCCGTTACTGCTAAGCTGGGCTCCCCCGCCCCGAGGTGCGTCCTGCGGCCCCTCCCGCCGAGCAGCAGAGAAGGGAGCAGCCCCCGGCGTTAGCCGGAGCACTTGCTGCCATTCAGCGGCTCAGGGAGACCCCGGGCACCGGCTCCTCGCCCCAGTCCGTGTCCCATATGGAACGGGCAGGAGACGCGGCAAGGCCAAGAGCTCAGGTGGCAGGCAGGGTGACTGGGGGGCACTGCCCAGAGACTCCGGAGACCAGGGTTATATTCCTGGCTCTGTCAGTGACTCTCTGAGCCCTTCGCTAGGCTGTGTCCCCTCTCTGTGCCTCAGTTTCCCCCTATGACCTTCCCTCATTCAGCACTTGTGTGCGCTAAGTCGGATACACCTCCGAACGTGAGCTCATTTTCCACAGGGACAGCGGCAAGACTGGCTCTTTCCATTCCTTATCTCTGCCCCGAGGTGTT
This sequence comes from Sternotherus odoratus, assembly GCA_032164245.1. Lineage (NCBI taxonomy): Eukaryota > Metazoa > Chordata > Testudines > Kinosternidae > Sternotherus > Sternotherus odoratus. Next base: position 90,976,003 of record JAVMKO010000008.1, on the reverse strand, counting down.
TAATGACAGCGCCCACAGCACGGGAGACTGAGGAGCAGCGTGCCCTGTTCCGCATTCAGCCTTGGGACATGCCAGCCCGGCCCGGGACAGTACCTGTACCTGCCTCGTTTCTTTACATTATTGACACTCCTCAGCTGCAGGATTTCTCTCCAAAAGGAGCCTCCCGCTGGCAGCTGCTGCTTTAAAATGACTTGCATCTATCACTCAATCGCTTTCCGATCAAACCCCCGCTCCCCGCTTAATGAGCACATCTCTGCAGCAGCAAATCCGGCCCTGGTGTTTGTTTAAAGCCAGCAATCTGTAGGAGCCCCGTGTTCGGGGAGGGAATGAACGCAACAGCTGATGACTGCGGTGCCAGGCCAGGCAACCCACACCTTTGCTAGGACCTTCGAGCGACGCTCACTAACTGGAACGTGCTGTGGCGCATGGACAGGTGGAACCGGAACCCGGAACCCCGTCCCGTACAGGTGTGTGTGTATTACAGGCACTGCAGGCTAATGCTCTCCACTGTACGACACTGTTTGTTTTCGGCTGGAACAGCTCCGCCAGGCCAGGGGTCTGCCTCAGCTCCGTTTCTTCTTTAATTTCAGACAAAAGAGCAGAGCCGTTTCGGAGAACGAGGTTAGTAAGAATACATTTGGCCCCCTTTCCTTTGAGAAGCTCTAGCGCCTCCTGCCTGTGGGGCTGGACAGGACGGGGCAGGAACTCAGCTTGGGGTGTGTGATGGGCTGTTCCTGGTGGGACCCAAATGAGAGCGCCAAATCAGGACAAATTACTCCAAGCAGGACAGTTACAGCCCAAAGCTGGGTTTTTTCCACTCTAAGGCACCAAACCAGCCAAACAGAAAAGACTTTGACTAGCCACAAGTCACACAAGCAATTAATTCCCTTAGACACTCCAGTTTCCCAGTATCCCCAGTATTCCCACCTGTCCTGGGGACCAATGGTTATAAAAACCAATACCCCAAATAAAGAAAACGGTTCTCCCCAATTCCAAGGAATCAGGCCCCAGACCCAGGTCAATATATAAATCAGATCTTACCCACAAATCACGCTGTTGCCAACCCGTTAGAATCTAAAATCTAAAGGTTTATTATACAAGGAAACGGTCTAGGTGACGGTTAAGAATGGTTAAAAGAAATCAATTACATGCAGTGATGGCACAATTCTTGGTTCAGGCTTGTAGCAATGGTAGAATAAACTGCAGGTTCAAATCAAGTCTCTGGAGTACAAACCATCCACAGCTGGGATGGGTCCTTCAGTCCTTTGTTCAGAGCAAAGTCCCATCCAGAGGTAGGAGCAAGACTGGAGACTGAAGACAAGATGGGGGGGGGGGGGGGGGGAGGGTTGCAGCAGCTTTTTTATCGTCTTTCCCAGATGCAAGAACCACTTTGTTCCTGCTGTGGAAAGTCCAGCCCCATGGAGTTCTGGAGTCACATGGGCACATCACATGACCATGCTGGACTCAGGATTTTCAGGTGGTGGCCGTTACCCACAGGCTACTTGCATGTCCCTTGTTAGACTTCTCATGGGGACTGGAGCTTCCCAAGCTCTCACTGGGTCCATTGTGTAGCTGATGGTTCTTAATGGGTCATCAAGCCGCTAATCGCAACTTGTCTGGGATTTCACCCCGAAGCATAAGTTTGAGATACAGACACTATATAGCCAATAGTCATAACTTTAACTACAAAAATGATCCACACATACCGATAGCACAATCATAATCAGCAGACCAGAACCTGGTCGTAGACACCTTATATGACCCCTTCACATAAGATTTGGTGCCCCTACAGGACCTTAGTTGCACCAATGATCTATATGATCCCAGATAATTTCAGTAACATGACAGGGGGAATGAGCAGAGAAGTCGAGCACATGCCCCTCCCGAGCCTGGAATGGAACACAAGATCCCCGAGTCTGACCTGTCAGCACCTATCTGTGCAACCCACGAGCAAAGAGCCCCGTCCCCTTCTAATGCTGGTCCCCAGAGGATGACAGCCTACTACTGCTATCAGCTACTCAAGTGAGAGACGTCTGTGCAGCGCATCTAATGGTTCCACCCCTGCTTGGGACACCCGAGGATGCCCCAGGAGGGAATTTCTGTTCACCCAGAGAGACGGCACACAAATCGCGCTGCACACACTAGTCAGACTGCAAAGCCAAGCACCCCAAAATGACCGCAAATGAATTAGGATACTGTCTTTAATGACGAGATATGCTATTTTCCCACAGGACCCTCCCGTCCCTTCCAGACTCCCTGAACGCACTGGGAGGACCAGGGCAGCAAGGGGCACCGTGTGGGCGTGGAGGCAGGTGCAGGCTGTGCCACCGGGAGGGCAGGGAGCTGCACTGCCCCAGGAACCAGCCCTGCCCTCTGGCAGCCCCCGGCCCAGGGCAGCCTGCCCAGGACGCCTGGATTCCGCTGGCACCCGACAGCAGCGAGGAGGGGAAGCTCGGCGAAGGCCGTGAGGCTCTAATCAGACCGTGCCAGCATCTCAACCGTGGCTTGGTCCCCAGCATCCACCTGTCTTAGCGGAACCGCTGCCAGCCACACTCCTGAGCCTGAGCTAACCCGCCTGCTGGGCTGAGAGACTTGGGGGTCGCAGAGGCCGGCAGGGCTCGGGGGCTGCAGCAGGCCTGCTCTGCAGGGCAGAGACTTTCTTCTCCACAAAGCTTTTGGACAATACACAATGCTGCAGCTCCCCACCCGCCAGCCCCAGCCCCTGAGATGTGCCAGGCTGCCCAGCAGTCCCCACCCAACACAACACGCACTGCGAAGAACCAGAACTCCGCGGCAGCCTGGCCAAGGCCCCCGGCCCGCTAGCCAGGCCTGCTGGGACCAAGCCCAGCCCCTGCCTGTGCTGTGATCTGGAAGGGAGTCACTCATTCGGAAGGAGTTACAATCAGGTGGAAATGTGCTAATGCAAATGAGCAGGAGAGCACAGGGACACGTCAACAGACCCTGGGAGAGGCTCCCCAGTGGGGAAAGCAGCTGGGGGGGGGGGGAGGGGGAACCGGGCCATGGGGACGCACCCATCCCCGGGGGGCCGGTCCCCTCCCGGCAGAGACGAAGGATCTCGCCCAAGTTCTTTGGTTAAAGAATGGGGAAGGCAGAATTTCAGCCCCCGGAGCTTGGCTTTTATTGGCAGCAATTTACTATGGAAAGGGGCTGGGTATTTATAATTATGCTCCAAGTGGCCACTTTGAAAATCTATATGTCTGTAGGCTCCCTGTACATCACGCTGTCAGGTCTCTGAACGCAGGCATCCATCAGATGCCTCCCATCGCAGATCTCGGAGCGGCGAGAACCGCCCAGACGCTCCCTGCACCCCGCGCCCGGCCGAGATCAGCCCCCCCCCCCCCCCCCCCCCCCCCCCAGGCCCCAGGAGCCACGCTTCACGGCTGAGCAATTCCAGAGAGTCGCTGGACCAGTTACTGGGCCGAGGCCACTTCCGCGTCAACCTGGCTATCGCCGCGCGGAGCAGGCACACTCCCATGCCTGCTGGGAAAGCCGGGATGCGGGAACGGATCCTCCCCAGGGTGGGAGGGACCCCAGTGCTACCCATCCTGTAAACGTAATCAATTACCCCCCCCCCCCACCTGCTGCTCTTCTCTGGCACCTTCCATCCCAGTGTCTCCGAGAGCTTCATTGCCAATCACTGTTCAGTGGGTCAGGAGCGTTAGCTCCCCATGGGGCGGGGAGAACTGAGGCACAGAGCAGGGCTGTTCCTCTCGCAAGGTCGCAGGGCGGGGAACAGAACCCAGGTCTCCCGGCTCCCTGTCCCCATCGCATTGTCTACAGCGCCCGTCCCGGTGGCTGGCTATTGCAGCTACTCGAATCCGGCCGCGCCTCCCCGGAGCTGGCTGAGCTCCGCCGCCGGCTGGGTTTCTGCGGCGCGCGCGAGCCAGCGGCTCCTGCTGAAAGGAAGACACCAAGCTGTGCTAACGCTCTGCCCGGGCTGTTCTTAAAAATTTATTACTCGGTTGCAACATGAAAAATAAGCCGGAGAAGTAATCATTAGTCCAACGATAACTCCCCGCGCAATAGGCACCCTCGGAAATGGAGATTTATGATTGCAGCTGCCGATATTTCAGAGCCGGGCGCGGCGGCGGCAGAGCCGGGCGCGCGCTGCCCAGTGCTGTTCCAGTTTATCACAATCTGCGGAGATTATTGCAATGAATAATACACAACAGGCTGGCAGTGAAGAACTGTTCCTGATCAAACGCTTCTGTAAACAACTGAATAAATAATATTCCTCAGCCCCTCTGCACAGGCTTTGACGGCCTGGGGAAATCTTCCATTACCCAGCCCGGGGGGCAGCAGAGGAGTTGGGGTGCGGGAGTTAAAAGTGACTATCCACTCACAGTGTGAACCTGGTTACACCGGCACTAACCACCCAGAGACCGCTGTCACAGTACAGGGGAAACTGAGGCACGGGGCGGCAGAGGTGGGAATAGAATCCAGCCCCCCCAAGAGAGACTAACCCTGTCCCAGACAGCCAGACTGAGCGCAGACAGGCTCTGCCCCCCACAAAGGAAGCCAAGCAAACCCCAGAGGTTTATTCTCCATCCCCTGTTTGGGCGAGGGGGGGCACAGAGGGGTCTCCACAGCAGGTGGGGCTGAGTCGGAGATGGACCCCGCCAGGGGGAGCTGGCGGCTCTGAGCATAACGCGCCAGGCTTGGCAGGCGGGCGAGAATAAAGTCCAACTCTCCCAGGTGCACCCGGCGCTGGCTCTGCCTCCCCCCCCCCCCGCACGCTCCGACACTGAGTCATGTGGGGCACCTGCTTGTGGGGCTCAAGACCCCACCCAGCCCCCCGTCCCATGGAGAGCGACCCCCCTGGCCACGAGGTCCCCACCCATGGAGGGCGACAACCCTGCTCACCAGAGCCCTGCCCAAGCCCCCCCCCACCCAGTACAATGGCCCTCCTGAAGCTACCAGTCAGCATGTTCCCCCCGCAGTTTCTATTTCAGAGCCGCCCGGACTCAGAGCTGGGGCATTTCCGACCCCAGCCCCCCACCCCGCTGGGCATCCCGGAGCGCCGGGCCCAGCAACGGCTGGGCAGGAGGAGAAAAGCGAAGCCGAAAGTTTGTGCCTTGACCACTCTCCCCACGTTTCCCAGTGTGCAGGAATCAGCTCCAATTAATCCCCTCTCCGTTCAGCCCGCCCGCTTCATTACCTCCCCTTGATGAGAAGCATCAGTGGGGCCTGTAGGATTTTGCTAATTAGCCTCACTTCGTTTATCATTTCCATTTTCTCCCAGAGACGCTCGGCTTGCCGGGCGACAGCTTCATCTCCTGCTGAAACAATGCGGCCCGGCTGCGCCCGGCTCACTTAGCGCTGTCACCGCCGCCATTAGGAAATTGGGGTTTCATTTACACACTAATTAAACATTACAGCTTGTTCACAATTACAACCCGGGGATGAGGAGGTAACTAATTACTTAAGAAATGAGCTAACATTTATCTCCAACTCCTCCCCCCGCCGCCCTCCGTGCCGAGCGCGATTAGAAATTGTTGTTGGACGCCACGCAGCGGGCCGCTGGCCGCCTCGGCACAGGGAGCGTCCCTTTCACGGGAGACCCCGGCCGGGGGACAATCAATCAAGCCCTAATTGCAGGCGGGGTGGCAGGGGGCCATGGGGCTGGCTGCAGAGGGGCAGGCTGTGTGGGAGCCTGGAGGACAGAGCCCAACTGTTTCAGCCCCCCCCCCAGATATATGCCACTCTCCCTGGGGCTCAAAAGCAGCCCCCAGCTTCCCCTCGCCCCCGCTACAGAGACGGGCAGGGCCTGGGCCCAGGTCACAGTCCTGCCTGGCAGCAGAGTCCTGCAGCCCTGGCTCCGCACGACACTGCAGCTGAAAACTCAGCCCGGGGGCAACGCGGGTTTTTCCTGCCCACCCCACTACAGCGCCCCGGCCGGGCGGTTCTAAGCACAGCGTTAATCGCACGGGCTGTCGCCACCTCCCTGCTGGGCACCTGGGCTAGGCAGAGCTGGCACTGGGACCACCGCAGCCAGCGCCAGACACCCCAGGCAGCCGGGTCTCACTCACTGTCACAGAGTCCCCGGGGTGATGCTCTGGCACTGCTCCCTAGGAAGCCAGTCAGGACTCCGGGGGAAACGACCTCTCTCTGTACACAGCCTGTCTCCAAGGCCAGGAGCTTTCGAGGTTCCCACTTCCACCTTCCTGGGTCTGACCTCGGAGTATTCAGCCCCTTCTGCCCCTCCGGGCGCTTCCCCCAGCGAACCTGCCTGGGCGGGGTCCTGGGGGAGCCCGTGGGTTCTGCACCCCAAATCCACAGTCAGACGTGACTCTCAGCCAGCCAGTAAAACAGAGGTTTATTCGATGATCGGTACCTGGTCTAACACAGACCATACAGCGAACATGACCCCTCAGCTGGATCCATTTTGGGGGCCCAGGGAGGCCAGACCCTGCCTGGGTCTGCCTCCCTTTTGCCCACCCAGCTTCAGACTGAAACTCCCTCTCTCCAGCCCCTCCTCCCCCCTGGCTCAGCCAGGTCAGGTGACCTCCCTCCCCCACTTGGAGTCAAATTACAGCTTCAGGTGTGGACACCTGCAGAGAGGGAGGAGGGCATTGGCTACTTGCTTACCCTGTCTCTCTGCTTTGCAACACCATCAGCCCCTACCCCTCCACATACACACTCGAGAAATGCATGGGGGAAACTGAGGCACTCCCACACTATCCAGAAGAAACATTACGAGCATTCCTGCTTCGTCACACTCGCCACCCTGCTCACCCGCCAGGGGGAGGGGCCGGGCTCCAGCTACGCCCAGGCTGGTGGGGACAGGGCCAAGCCGAGGCAGGTGTTCTGCAGGGTGCAATGCAAAGCGCTCGGCTCTGACCAGGCCTTCCCGGGAAGGAGAGGAGACAGGGACAGCAGGATGCAGTGGTGTGGTCACAGCCTGTGCGTGTGCCGGGGATTTGGGGAGGTGCTGCCGTTACAGGAAGGCGAGACGCCTCCCCCTGTAAACAGGCAGAGCAGGGACAGCACCAGGCCATTAGGTTCTCTTGTAACTCTTAAGCCACGTTCCAGAGACAAAGCGCTTACCCTGGCATAATCTGAGCCACTAATTGCTCTCCTGCTCGGTAATCAGAGAAGTGAGCAGACCGGGCCTGCGTAACCCCCTCCCCGTGCTCTTGGGGAAGGCAGGGCCTTGCTCGTCCCTTGAAGAAGCTTAAACTGTAACGATCAGGAAACAGTTAAAGGGAGGGGGGGTGAAGTGGTGGTTTAAAAACCCACTTTATAATAATAGGAACAACTCATTCCCAGGGTTTTTATCCTTCCTGTCTCGGGCCCACAAAAAACTCAGCTCAACTCCTGACACAGGCTGGGCGCTTAGAACTCCCCCATCAAACGGGGCCTTGATGCTACCGACCATAATTGTGCTGCCCTCTCACCTCCACCTTCAATCAGCCCCGTTTAACTATCTCATTTGAGCCCACAGGACCCGCCCCTCTGCTAACTAGCAGCCAGATTCTTCTCATTAGGAGCCGGCTGGGTAGGGAAGTGGAGGCCCAGCAGCACCATGTCTCTCGCCGCTGGTTTGTGGGGAGAGGCTCCTGGGGCTGCAGCCAGCCAGGCTGCCGAACGGCCGGTCCCCCGCAGTACAAACACGTCACTGATTTGCTGCTCTCGGAGAGCGGGGTTCTGTCGTCCCCCCCCCCCCCCCCGCGGGGATCCTGAAACGAGTCACTTGGGGGGCCACCGGGGGCCAGTCTAGCCAGCGACTCCAGGCGAGAGCTCAGAATCCAGGGCCCCACTCACTGCGGGACCTCAGCTAGCGCCTGGGTGCGGAGTGGGGCCCCAGGCCCAGACGCTCTGTCGTTTCACTTGGGGTACAGACCAAGTTCCCCCAGAAGCTCCTCCGTGAACCTCCAGTGTTTTCCTCCCGGTCGCTCCCACCCCTTCTTCCACAGCCAGACCTGCACCAGGACCCTCGAATCACGGCTGTGTTCACACTGCATCAGCCTTGTCCACACCTCAGCTACCCCTCTCCCAGTGTGGACGCGGCTCCAGCTGGTGCAGGGTCGGGGGGGGAAGCTGGTCTGGCTGACCCGGCCGCATGGCCAGGGAGCCAGGGCCCCATGGTCCCGCCCTGCGCTGGGACCCCCGGGCTACACTGCACCCCGAGGATCCCCCCAACCGCTGATGAAGTCTCTGAAGCCAGAGGAGCCCTGACCCCCTGGCGCAGGGGCTGTGGGGAAGGGGATTTCAGCTCCCTTGTGGGGCCGGTTTTCCAGTGCACGGTGGGCTGCTGTCAGCACCAGGCAGACAGCCTGCAAAGCCGCAGGTTCCCACTTCGCGCCCCGGGAATGGGCACTAACGAATGGCCCCGGGAGACCATCTCTCCGCAAACGAGCCTCGTTTGGGGCCAGCGCTGTCACTGCCAATTGTGCTGGGGACTTGTGTGGCTGCAGCCTGGCGGGAGCGGGGATTCTGGGCACAGCTGGGGCGCTGCTGGGAAGGGGCACGGAGCCATCCCCAGCCCGCAGACGCCTTAAATAATCCCATGGCCCCGGGAGGGAGCAGCGCGGGCGGGGGGCTGGGGAAGAGGCACCATGGCGATGGGGCAGGCTGGGGGAACGGAGCGGGAGGGCAGGACGAGGTAGGGAGGCCTGCCAAGGGCGGAAGGGGGGCCGGGGGCCTACCAAACGCCTGGCGCTTCTCCGCTCGGGTCTGGGGCAGCCTCCAGAACGGCCTGGCCAGCCCAAGAGCCAGCACCACCCACAGCCGGCATGACCCCTCCGGCACCAGGCAATCGCCGGCTTTGGCTAGAGGAACCTGCGGGCCAGTCCCTGCCCCAGAGGCAGATCCTCAGCTGGGCTGAGCAGTGGTGCGCTGCTGAGGGCCACAGAGCGACGCTGATTTGCGCTGCCCTGGGGCGAGGCCTGCCCTGCCGCCCGGGGTCTCTTGAGGGCATAGACGGTCCCTCCCTGCGTGTCCATGCAGCTACCCAGCCCCACGGAGCCCTGCCCTCTACCAGGGCCTCTGGCAGTGCTGCCATGCAGATAACTAGCCGCATGTGTCCAGACTGACCTGCAGCGCTGTGGATAATACACTCGCCCCACCTCGCCCACCCTATTGGAGATCTCACAGCACACCCCAGGGGTCCAGGAAACGATCCCACAGGCCCGGGGAGGCGTGCGCGTCACGGAGAAATGGAAAGGTGGGATATTCAGAAATACTCCCCCCCAACATGTAATTACCCTGTGGAACCACCCCCACATGACAGCCTGAGGCTAAGAACTCAGCGAGTTTCAAAAAGAGGGCGGGGATGTTTCTGTGGATAACAAGCATCCCCCGAGTGACAATAGCGATCGCTGACAGGGATGGAAACCTCACACTTCAGGGCTTGGGTGGATCCAGAGATGTTGAGACCGGAAGGGACCATGATGACTGTCCAGCCTGACCCAGGCAGAAGAACCTCGCTCCCCCTACGGCACGTTTCAGAAAGGGGCCCAGGCTCGCCCCAAGGACAGGGGACTCCAGGGCTTCCCTGGGTGAGATGCCCCAGTGCTTAGTGACTGACCCCCGAACACAGGGGGCTGAGTTCTGGTCTGGGTGTGAGAATTTCCAGCCACTGGCCCGCCGTGTGCCCCAGGGCTAGACTCCCGCGCCCTCTCTGCCAGGCGGTACTTGTGGAGTGGGATGTAGTCACCTCTTCCCCGTCCCCTGGATACACTCCATGGACTTTGCCTCTGAAGCCTCTCACCTCAAGGTAGGCCGTGCAGACCTGGAATCATTCGTGTAGCTGTCTGGTTAAAACCAGCTTGACCAGGGATCAGGATGAGACTGATTATCCCACATGGGCTCCCGTGGGCTCCTCCGAAGCAGGGCCATGGAGCCCAGCTCTGATCCAGTCTGGCCAGTCCCTTGTTTCTCTCTTTCTATCCGTTCCACAGATGGTGAAACTGAGGCACAGAACTGGACCGTGACTCACCCAACGAGGCTGTAGCTAGAACCCAGGAGCCCTCATTTCTGTGCCTAACCCCCCCGCTGGCTGGGGACGTCCTCTCTGGGCTTGGCTCAGGGAGCCAGACTTGCCCGGCCTGTGGTGGAAAGAGGAAGGGACAAGCCAGTAGCCTGTCCAACACCCCCTCACCTGTAGGAGAGGCTCCAATTGCTCTGACCGGCCGGGGAGGCGCCGAGGACCCCCAGCGCCCACATGGGGAGTAGAAGGGGCCACACAGCCTGGTCAGCAGGGGGACAGCAGCCGCTTTGCTGCCCGGGGCGCCTCTGGCCGGGATTTCCTGCTTTAAGAACTCAGGAGGCAGAGACGTGACAGATCGCCCTCGGAGGGGCTCGCCCGGCTCTGTGCCCGTCTCCCCCAGCACATCAGCCTGGCCCCGGCTCTGCACTCCCGCTGCTGAATCCCGCTGGCAATTAACATGCTGAAAGTTCGTTATCTTCACCAGGCCAGTCTGGACACGGGGCAGCGATGCTTAAACCAATTAAGGCAGCCCTCCTGTTTCAGGAGAGCCAGAACCTGCCACCCGTCCGGCGAACGTGGGGAATGTCAGCACAGCCGGCTGGCAACAAGTCACGGGTCACAGCCAACAGCACAGAGGTGCCCGTTAGCTCTTAACGAGGGGGGAGGGGGGGCTGGCGCGGTGCAGCCAGAGCCCGTCTCGCCTGGGTCACCACTGAACTGCTGCCGTTTCCCTTCTCCTCCAGCACAGCGGCATCGGCAGCCCAGCGGCGGGGGCAGAAGAGAGACGCCGCAGCGGCTGCGGTAGGCGCCCGGCGGGCTGTACGGCAGGATGCGGCTGTGCTCGGGGGGAAGATGGGGCCGTTGGCTGTTTCTCCCCCCTCCCTGCCCAGCAGCTCGCCCTGGCGGGGGGGACTGGCCGCTCTTCCCGGGCTCGGTTCTGTCTCCGTTATTTCTGCTGGCGCTCTTTGGCCGATCCCGTGGATGGGTGCGGAGTCAACGGGGAGAAAAGCGACTCTAGGGCAGAGCTGCGCGGATGCTGCGGGTCCCAGACCTGACATCTCTCCATAGCGCTGCCCCCAGGTGCTTTGACTGGGGGAATTCTGCGGGACCGTGCAGAGGCAAACCTTGTCCTGCCCCCGACGGAGAGGGAAGGAATCCAGGCCCCCGCGTGTGCTCCGTGGGACGGGGAGGAGGGAGCTGTCACAAGCAGAAAGACAGACGCAGGCGCTGCGGTGATACGAGAGCCCTTTCCAAGCCATGTGGCCGAGTGCCAGGTATTCCCACACCAAGGCAGGGGACCCCAGAACGGAGCCACGGCTACTGCTCTGTACCCACCCACTGTGACCCAACGCAGGGCTGTAAATTGATCTGTACCCAGCAACCCGCCCTCGCCGGCATGCTGGCAAACGCGTGCGCAGGAGCTGAACCGCACGGGCTGTTGGTAACTGAGTACAGTATCCCCTGACCAGAGGGTCCATGGGCGCTTGGGGTTGGTCCCAGAATGGCAAGACCATGGCTCCAAGGTCTCGGGCGTGTTGCAGAAGGTGACTGTATCCCCACGGAACAACACGTGCTTGACAACTAGGAGAGATCCTCCCGTGTGCCTGTGCAATAACTGGCTTGCAGCATAATCCCATCGCACCCACCATAAGCCTGGAAACTTTCTTTTTTAAAAAAACAGAAGTTCTCTCCTAGCCAAGTCTTCTGGGGGAGGTGGAGGGACAGTAGGAAGCCAAAGGAATCATCCTGCAAGTCAAAGCCTTTAACAACTATTTTTAATATCAGGCAGAGGAGCAGGATTTTGAAATGAAACAGCCGGTTCCTCTTTGATGCGTAAGCTACAGATCTTGAAACAAGGTCCATTCCCTCCTCCTTCACTAACTAACAGCCATATTTCTCTCATTAAGGGCAATCTGGCAGTATTTTCAAACTTCTTAACAAGGCGATCACCGTAATTTGAGATTTCTATTATCCCTGTTCCCATTACAGCTGGCTTTTAAGCAGCTGGCTGGTTCTTTTCTTTCTTTGCTTGCTTTCCTTCTCTAACTTTGTCTCTCCCCACAAACTGCCAGCTGTGGTAATGACTTGAGGATAAGAGCATAGAGGGTTTTTTGGGGGGTGGGGGAGAGATGCACTGGTTTGGGGGGGAGGGGAGAATAAGGAATATAATAAAAGCAAAATGAAGTTTGGTTATCTCTCATCCGGACTTTGGTTCTTAATCCGCCCAGGAGCACAAATGAATCCAGTGCATCACTTATCTTGCCCATCAATCAGCCCCCAAATATCTCCCCTTCCCAAACCCCCCCACACACACGCGCCCACCCCCTTCCCACCCTGCCTGGTTACTCCTTGGAGCGGGCTCTGCCAGATGGATGCAATTTGCATAATATCACCGGTGGAGGCAGGCAGATCACCGGGGTCAGGCTCTGACATCGCCAACACAGTCTATCTCCAAGTGCTAATTTGGACGGCATTGATCTCTCCTTCTGATTTCTTTGTCATTTACGGCTGCAGCGGTTTGACAGGAGATACGGAGACAGACAAGGGGGGGCAGGGGAGAGAAACAAAGATTGTAGTTACCGATGTCTTTAAGGGAAAAACCAGATTAATCCAAGGACTCCGCTGAGGGTCGAAGCTTTGAGACATCCTAATTATCGTATTCTTATGAATTCCTGGATGGCCGGGGGGGTGTGTGGGGGGGGGGACCTTGTCAGGAGCTCCCGGGAAAGGAAACGAGTTAAATTGCAGCCGAGTTTCTCCGGGTGGGTGCTAGCCCCCTCCCTGCACCCCAGGTGAACGGGGGCGGCTTTCAAGCCCATGTCCTTTGCTGACCCAGCCTTGCCTTCATACCTCTCCAATGAGCCTCATTAAAGGCGAAAGTGGGTCTGCTGTGAAACCTGGGCCTGGCTCTCTCGTCCATGCTCCCCACGCACCCCAGCTCACAGCCTGCACCCCCTCTCCCGCCCGGGAGGAAGGGACATTAAAACTGGGGCGCGCTCGGGACCATGGGCAGCCCCCAGCCGGGTCAGCGCAAAGGGAGCGAAGGCTCTGGGGCTTAATTACAGACCCCCCATAGCTCAGGCCTTGGGGACAAGAACCCCCCAGTTGCGTGTGCATACACACACACACACACACACACACACACGCGCACACACACACACACACACGCACACACACGCGCGCACACACACACACACGCACACACACGCACACACACGCACACGCACACACACACGCACACACACACGCACACACACACGCACACACACGCACGTCCCGGTGTCTCCAGGCAGGGCTCGGAACAGCAGCTTTTCATGTGTGTCGCACTATGCCCCAGCTCTGCTCTGATGCTCAGCACCCTGACCAGCCCACTCTGTTTACCCCACGGAGTCAGGGGCGGGGCTCCCCCCACACTCTGGGTGGACGGGGGGACTGGTGCCTGCTGCCCCACGGAGGAAGGGGGATTAAAAGCCTCTCCCCTAGATTTCTGCCTGGCGCCATCACTTGCCTTCCCTCCCACTCCGGATTCAAGTTCTACCCCAGGTGACCCTCGGCATAGGCCCCTTGGCCCGCTCCGAAAACCATCGCCCAGCGCAGCCGAGCCGAGCCCGCGTCCCGCCTCTACTCGAGAGCAGTGCGGTCTGACAGGCCAGGCCAGGGACGGGGCAATGGACCTTCGGGGAAGGTCAAGGGCTGCAACAGCAGGGGGCTCGGGGTGGGGAGTGAGGGGCACCGGCAGAGGGAAACCGAGGCACAGAGCGGCAAAGAGACTTGCCCAAGGTCACCCAATGAGGCTGAGATGCTGGAACATTACAGACCAGAGCCTGCTTAGCGAGGGCGGGAGGTGCAGAAGGGTAAGCGGGAATTGTTATTGGTAGAACGATGTTATGTTAAATGCCCCAGCTCAAAATCCTGTCACCCATTCCAGGAGACATTTACACTCCCCCCCTCCTCCTGTGAAACAAGCACCGCCCACCACACACCACCTCTCTAGGTGCCCAGCCCAGGAGAATACCCCGGCAGAGATCTCCCAGGTCCCTCCCTGGAGAGAAATCCTCCGGCGCAGTTAGTGACAGTATCAGCTCCCCGACCGTATTGGAGCATACTCCTCGGTGCATGGGAGAAGGACGCTGGGTCTGACCTCGGAGCATTCAGCACCGTCTGCCCCTCCGTGCGCTTCCCCCAGCATACCTGCCCGGGCGGGGTCCTAGGGGAGCCCGTGGATTCTGCACCCCAAATCCACAGTCAGACGTGACTCTCAGCCAGCCAGTAAAACAGGTTTATTTGATAACTTCTATCTGGTCCAACACAGACCACACAGCGAGCGTGAGCCCTCAGCTGGATCCATTTTGGGGGCCAGAGAGCGAGATAGCCCCTCTGCCCTTCCCTGCCTGACTCCAGCTAGCTTCAGACCCCAAACTGAAACTCACTCTCCAGCCCCTCCTCCCCCCGGCTCAGCCAGGTCAGGTGACCTCCCTCCCCCACTTGGGGTCAGATTACAGCTTCAGGTATGGACACCTGCAGAGAAGCTCTGCTTTGCATCAGCTACACATCCTTATCCCCCCTTCACATAGATAGACGCTCAAGAAATGCATAGGGGAAACTGAGGCACACCTGCAGTATTCCTACTCCGTCACAGTCAGTAACTCAACCCAGCTTCCTGAGGGCCCAACATCGCGTGGTGGAGAAGGAGTGGCAAAAAGCAGCCTGGCACCATGACTGAATGCAGTGAATGCTGGGGGTTGGGCTCCCCAACCACGGTGGTACCCGGCCTGGGCATAACGTGCCAGCCCTGTCCGGCTGACACTGGCGGAGAGAACAGGTGACGTTCAACTTTAGGCTGGGTAAGCCGGAGGGGCGAGTGCAGTCAACACAAACACTCAATCAGCTTTCCTTTCTTTCCTTCTGCCGCCTTTGTTAACTGCAGGAAACAGCTGAAAGACCTTGAGTTTCCCATTGTAGCTCGTGCGGGAACAGAGCTGCCGTGATCAGAACATACCCCCTGCCGCTGGCGGGAGAAAAGGGAGCGCGGAATCTTGTTTCCAAAGGGTTTGCGATTAGAAGAGTGTTCTGTCACTTTGGCGCGCAGTAATGCACTGTGCCACCGAGTCCCTTCAGAGAGATGTCGAAAACTTCAATGAGCCAAAGCAAGAGAGCCTGGCTTGGGTTCCCAGGCAGGCAGACATCCTAATTATTGTTAGCTCCACTCCCACACGGAGGGGAGAGCGCACACAGGGCTACAAAAAACCAGAGGACTGTCACATCGCTTTTTTCTTTCTTTAAAAGCTTGTCTCCGCTCGCTGCCTTTCCAGCTGTGACACCTCTCACAGTAGTTAATTAGAATCATGTCACCACGTTAATGTGCTCTGACTGGACTCTGACAGACACTCGGCCTGGTCCCACCACCCCGGCCGGCCCTGCCTCCCTCCCAGCCCCCACTCCCACAACGCCCTGCTCTGGAGATCTCGCCTTATTGCCACACTTGGGGAGTCGGCTCCACCTGTCCCGGAGCCGCCTGACCTTTACAAGCACTAATGCAAAATGACACCGCTCATTGGATGACATTTCTCTTGATTTTTACTTAAGTCTCTTTTAATTATTTAACTGGGAGTCTCTCCCCCGGCCCCTGGGCGGCGCAGCACGGGAGAGCAAGCCCGGGCCACGAGCCGCGGCCACGCCCCTTGGCGGCGCAGTCCCTCCCCGGAGCAGTGCGGCGGGGTCCCCGCGGGGTCCGCACACTGGCTCCGTTCAGACAGGTCTGAGCCCAGCTCCTCGCGACCAGAAGACACCAGCGCACAAGTGACGCGTCCGAAGGCTGCCCCAAGGGTGGGGCCACTAGCCAGGCCCAGGCGAAACCAGCAGCCAAGCAACAGGCCCTGCCTGCCGTCCAGGGGTGCTCAGGACACCCTGCCCCACAAGCTCCTGCCCGGGGGGGCTGCTCAGCACGTGGGCTAAGCAGTGCCACAGACAGTGGGGTGCCACCGAGCACAGGGGAGGAGCGGTTCGGCTTGGGAGAGAACAAGCCAGTTCTCAGGAGCTCCCAACCCAGCCCTCTTCTGCCCACAATGCCTGATGCTCCATTGTCGGGCAGCACCACAACCACGCAACGCCGTGATACCAGCAACACACACTGGCTCCAGGGACGGGGGAGAGACGGGCAAGGACTGGAACCGAAAGTGGGCAGCTGTGATAAGTGCTCGGCCAAACCCAAGCCCTCAGTGCCTGGCTATCAAAGGGGTTCACTTGGCCGACCACCGCAGTGGGCATCAGGAACCAGAGGTGAGCTGGGAATGGCGGGTGCACAGATATTCAGACGACGGACGAGAGAGATCCTGACGGTGACAACGAGCACAAGGGGAGAGGGAGGTCGAAGGCGCTGGGCAAGGGGGATGCCGGGAGAACAGCTATTGCACCAATGGGGCTGGGTGGGGTGTGCGCACACGAGGCGAGAAGGAGCGCACCGATACAGCAGGGCGGATAAAAGACAGATGAAGCAAAGCCGGGAAGATCAGGCCCTTCCAGAGGAGGAGAAGTCCCGAGGGCAGGGATGAAAGAGCAGGGCACCCATTATGCCAAACAGCCGCTGCACTTAGCAAGCGCGCTCCTTCCCATCCACCTCTCCTTCGCTGTCAGCGCCGAGGGCACCGGCGGTGCCGCGGAGGCACAGAAAGAGCGAGGGATGAGAGCGCCGGGCGGGCCGCACCCGGCAGCGCTCCCCACAGCGCGGTGGCAGCTCCGGGGTAGTTAATTAGAATCGTGTCACTAAGTAAATGCGCTCTGACTGGACTCTGACAGATGCTCACCTATGACACCGGGGGCCAGGAGACAATCCACATCAAACTACTGCAGTGTGACCCTTTTAACACCCAGAGTAAACTCACTGCACAGCGAGTTGAAGCTCATTAAAACTGTCTACTCTGTGAGCATCCCATTAACCTCCCTGTTAAAAACCCGCCATTCCCCTTCTTCTTGCCGAGGCCTAATTAATGCTCCGGCTCCGGAACAATCTAACACCCTCACCTTCCCAGATTCCCAATCAGTGAATGAAAGACAGAGCGGCTCTCGCCAGAAGGGCGGCTGACCCTTTGAAACAGGCAGGGCTTCTCCGGGAGGCTGAAAGCAGGTTGCGAGCAGGGGGAAGACGGGGCAGGAGCGTCTGGGCAAGGCCGCCATTTTTGTTGGAGAGTGCTGGGGTTTATTAAGAGGGACCGAGTCCCACTGTGCTGGAGTTCATGCCGCGGGCCTCAGAGACGAGGGATCGGTGCCGGGAGGCTAACGAGTTACTTTTGGCTCGAACCGTTGCACGCAGTGCGCAGGCATCACTTCAGCACCGCGCGCTCTGGCCATGGCCACGAGGGAGGGTAGCCAGGACCCCCGTGGGCCCCGCTGGCCTTAGACATGCCTAGTTCTCCCAGACCCTTAAAGCACCCAGGTCAATGAGGCCGTGTGGGTACGATGCTCTCTGCACTATACAGCGAGGGCCAAGTTCCCCCGGGGGACACAGGTGCCATTCCACAGAAGCCAGCGCGTCCGCACCCAGCCCCAGGTCACTTCTCCAGCCGTGAGAAAGGCCTAGCCCACAGACCATACAAAGAACCTGTCACCCTGGAGCCTCCGCCCCCATCAGCCATGAGCGAGGCTGTGACATGACTGACCGGACACATCACTGTTGCAACCAAGGTCATAGAGTGGCACCAAATCTTGTACAAAAGTTGTGGTGTGAGGTGTCTGTGAAAAGGTTCTGACTGGAGGGTTAGGATTGTGCTGTCTGCAGGGTGCATCGTTTTGTAGTTGAAGTGATGAATTCGTGCTATGCACAACGTATTTGATTCTACGTAGCATTAGTGAAGTATTTCGCCAGCTGCTTGAGAAAGGAATTGTCAGAGTAAGTGTCCCATCAAGAAACACTGCACTGACAATGGACCTTGGGAGCCGCGAATCCACATCCGAGGAGCCTTCTTCGGGAGGTTCAAGGTAGCCTGTGAGCAGTGGCTGCTCTCCCTGTAAAGAACGGAGTCGTGCCTGGACATGTGACTTGCCCATGTGACTCCAAACACCATCTGGCTGCTGTGATTTTCCATGGTAAGAACAAAGGGCGGGGGGGATAGAGGATAGAAATGGCCCTGGAAACCCCTCCATGGCAGAGGATAGAAATGGCCCTGGAAACCCCTCCATTTTCTCTTCAGTCCTGCTTCTTACCTCTGGAGGGACTTTGCTACACTGAAGCTCTGAACAAAGGACTGAAGGACCCATCCCAGCTGGGGATGTTTGTACTCCAGAGACCTGATTTGAACCTGCAGCTTATTCCATCTCTGCTACAAGCCTGAACCAAGAACTTTGCCGGTGCTGTATGTAATTGATTCCATTGAACCAATTCTAGCTTTCACCTACCTCTTTTTCCTTTTATGAATAAACCTTTAGATTTGAGATTCTAAAGGATTGGCAACTGTGTGATTTGTGGGTAAGATCTGATTTGTACATTGACCTGGGTCTGGGGCTTGGTCCTTTGGGATCAGGAGAACCTTTTTTCTTTGACTGGGGTATTGGCTTTCATAACCATTCGTCACCATAACAAGTGGCCCTGATGGTGATACTGGGAAACTGGAGTGTCTAAGGGAATTGCTTCTATGACTCCTGGTTGGCCAGTTGGGTAAAATCAAAGTCCTCTCTTCGCCACCATGCCCAGCCAACTAGCGGCTGTACTTCACGGTGTTGCACTATCACGGGGACCCTTTGCCACGACATCCAGCCAACAGGCGGCTCTAGTTCATGGCCTCCCAAGCACGAGGCTCTACAGAGCTGGAAGCAGCTTGCAGCCACCGGGAAGCAGCCCCCGTGCAGCGGCAGAGGTGCCCAGTGATCGGACAGGCGGCCGTTTGGTAACCTCTGCTGTAGTCAGCAGCGTTAGGCCGCTGCCCCAAGGGAAAGATCCTGTTCCATCTCTCCGGGTCGGGATCCAGAATCCCAGCACGGACATGCCCAGATCCATCACGTGCCCCCTCAAAAGGCGCTTTCTGCCCTTGCCGGGAACGGATGCTTGTTTAACGCTTGACCGAGACCACGTCAGCCACCGTGGCGGCGGCTGTATTTATAGCCATTCACCGCTCGCAGGGAAACACCGAGCGGTTTCATTCCTTTCCCTCTGTCCTTAGGTTGGCTCCTGTTTCTCTGAGACCTTCTTGGTCTCCTTCGGCCTCCCCGGACGTCCCCGGGGATTGTGGGCACCGCGCCAGGGCGTGTCTACAGCACGAAGCTCTGTCAAGTGCTAAAGTCCAATGGCGGCTCTCTCCATGGCTTCTCCCCGAATGGGGACAACAGCCTGCTCCACATCGGCACTCCGGGAGGGCACCACTACCAGGGACCCTCTGACCAGCACTCGCCCACCCCCCCCGCAGCCGGACACCAGCTCACCAAGGCCAGAAGTTGGTTGAGTTACACAATGAGCAAACATCAGCTCAAAGGTGAGAAACTCCCAGGCTACTGCGCTCCTCCCTCCCAGGGTCCAGCCCCTCCTAGACCAGATTACAGCAGGCGGTCCCTGCGAGTTCAGCGCCACACGTGCACTTAAGCACTATCCCTTGCACACTTACTATCCATCGCTTACACTGTAGTAGCCTCAACCAAATCAGGGCCCTCTGTTGTGCTTGGTGCTGCACGTACACACCCAGTCAATGACACAGCCTGTGCCACAAAGCTTCCACACACTGGACCCATGTGCAAACACAATGGGGTTTTGCACACGTACATTCTACCACTCGTGAATGCTTGTGCAAGTGGTTGCACGCACAAAACTGCACACACAGGAAGAGAGGATGGGCGAGGCCTTCTGTGTCCAGGGGTGACCTGGAGTGAGCTTTCACGATCAGCTCATCAACCCTGGGCCGACAGACGTTCCCTCCCTTTGGTCCTGTTCCTGGGTCTGCGGGAGGGGTTCTTTGGTCCCCGTTCTCCAGAGCAGGATCCCCCCCGTCCCGCTGACCCCGGGGGAAAGAGACTGGGGTAGGATTTATCCACGACCTTCCTCCTTGGCACTTCCCAGCTGCCCACTCCCTTCCTCCAACCACAACGGGCACCATGACTCAAACCCAGAAGATGTCGCATGACTCTCTGGGGCCATGACATGCTTCACTAGCCCTTGGCAGTAGGACAACAGCACTAGACGCTTCCTCCTGGCGTGGCGCCCCATTGCCAGGTCAGCGTGTGGGTCTCCAGCTTTGCAACCTCCTTTTGTGTATGTTCAGCCGCACTTCCCACCTGACAGTGCTCAGAGCCAGAGCTTCACCGTGACCCACACAGAACCCCCCCCCCCCCCCCCCCCCCCGCAGAACACAATTTCAGAGTCACCCTTTCCTTATGGAGTCCAGGGCCAGACCAGGCTGAGCGCCCTGAACTCCCATCGGCTACAAGCGGGGCAGAGTGGAGAAGGCCCCGCATCGAGCAGGATCGGGCCCAGGATATACAGGACTCTGCTGAGTTGTGCTGGTTTCAGTTGGCCCAGCAAGTCTCTGAATAATTGGAAAACAAAACCACATGGAATTAATTGGGAAACAAATACCACCGAGAGGGCAAAATTCCCTGCTGTGTGCGTGCAAGAAAGTGGCAATTCACTGCAATTTTCTTGTCAGCTCTGAAACAAATCGTCCATGTTGCAAACTTCTGTTCTGGAAAACTGGGCTGGGGTCTTAACAGAACTGCAGCCCCCCCCCGAATGGGATCCCCCCAGAAACACAGCTCGAGGAACGGAGCTGCTCATTTAATCTCGACGTAATGAAATGTGCCCCCGTCACCTGGCCGTCTCGGCGGCGGGAGATTCCACACGCCGGTGCCCACCCCAGCGGGACTTAGGAGAGCATCTGAATCGGTGACCCACGTCCTCACGAGCACACCAGAGAGCACTGCGAGTGAGCTGACGGGCGAGCCAGCCACACGGTGGGAGAGTCGCCCGAGAGACCTTCGGAAGGACGGTACCGCACGCTCAGCATCCATCTCCCTCCCGCCAGGTGTGCAGGGCAACGGAGCACCTCAGCTCACCCGCACACACAGCAGAGTACGACGGTCGCTCCGCGGGGACGGGGCAGTGCGGGTGCCTGGCTGGAGCTGCCTTGCAGCCGGGACTCCCTACAGCCCTGAGTGCTGCCCACTGAGCCCCCAACCCCCTTGTGGCGGCTCCGCAATCCGCAGAGCCTGGCCCGGTTGCTGGTGCGCGCTCCACACCGGATCTCTCGCTAGAGCGAGGGCAGGAAACGCCAGCGTCCAGCCCTCCCGGGGGCTTCGGCAGCAGTCCCTTGTGGTGCTAAGATGTTTAAAACCGGGGGAGGGGTCGCTTTCTGAGTCGCGCCTCAGGCACCAGCCCAGCCCGTCCCGGCTCCCCCCTGGGAAGCTCAGGCCTGAACCTATTTTCCTAAATCTAAAAGTGCCCCCTGCGCGCCCCCCTCCCCCTCCAGGGCGAAGGGGGAGGGGACCGCGCGCCCCCCTCCCCCTCCACGGCGAAGGGGGAGAGGGGGTGGCTGCGTGCAACAAGGGCTCCGCACCAGGAGGCCTGGAACTCGAGGGAGCAAGCGACACTTAGAACTGGGTCCGGCTGCCCCCCGTATCGCACGCAGGGGCAGCCCAGAGGGACTACGAAACCCAGCACCCCAAGCTCTGGTGAGCTGAAGGGTCAGGCCCTGTTGCATGCTGGGACTTGTAGTCTCCACAGCCTGCACCGCTCTGCATAAAGCTATGAGGGGCACAGGCCTTGCTGGAGGACTCCCACCTGCACCGTGGCCAGCGGCTGCTCTCTCTCTGCAGCCCACTGGGCGTTGCGATGGGTTGACCCCTTCCAGTGCAGCTCTTCAGAAAAGGGGTAATTCATGCAGCTGGGCTCCCGGGTCCTGGGGCCAGACCGGCCCCAGTGTGGGCGGGACAGGGACTGAACTCCCACCAAGGAGGGACACGGACAGCTCCACAAAGGCCGTGGAGAGAACACCACAGCTGGATGGAGCCGTCCCCCTCTCTGGGGCACCACCTTACTGTCCTGTGAGCACTGCCTTTCCCTCGGCAACCCAACCCCGGCACGGCAGCCCCGGAACCCCAAACCGCCGGCACGGCGGCCCCGGGACCCCAAACCCCCGGCACGGCAGCCCCGGAACCCCAAACCGCCGACACAGCAGCCCCGGGACCCCAAACCGCCGGCACGGCGGCCCCGGGACCCCAAACCCCCGGCACTGGCAGCCCCGGGACCCCAAACCCCCGGCACTGGCAGCCCCAGGACCCCAAACCCCCGGCACTGGCAGCCCCGGGATCCCAAACCCCCGGCACTGGCAGCCCCGGGATCCCAAACCCCCGGCACGGCGGCCCCGGGACCCCAAGTCCCCGGCACGGCGGCCCCGGGACCCCAAAGCCCCATCACGGCGGCCCCGGGACCCCAAAGCCCCATCACGGCGGCCCCGGGACCCCAAAGCCCCATCACGGCGGCCCCGGGACCCCAAACCCCCAGCACGGCGGCCCTGGGACCCCAAACCCCCAGCACGGCAGCCCCGGGACCCCAAAGCCCCATCATGGCAGCCCTGGGACCCCAAACCCCCAGCACGGCGGCCCCGGGACCCCAAACCCCCAGCACGGCGGCCCCGGGACCCCAAAGCCCCATCATGGCAGCCCCGGCTCTGGACTGCGTTTCACCCCCACGCTGGCTGTCTCCAGGCCCTGAGGCTGTGCCTCACGCCAGACCCCACTGCAGCAGCCTGTGCTCCCACCTGCAGGCTGCTTAAAGAACAGAGTGATTGGGGGGCAGGGGAGAATAAACAACTGTCTTTCTAAACGATTCATCAGGGCAGACAACCCCCCCAGCCAGCTAATGACGCTCTGATAAATGCAGATGGTAATTAAAGGCAAAGACAGATGATGTTCCAGGGGTGTTCGGAGCTTTAGCCAGGGAGGAGGAGACACCAGACAAACACCCCCTCTCGGAACGGTGCTGAGACGGAGCGCCGCACCCACAGCAGGCGCTGACCCCTAGCTCGCAGGAGCGGGTTGTTACCAGACCCCCATATTCCGAGGGTCCTTCCCCACCCCACGCACTAGTGACACGAATGTGCTACCGGGGAAGGAAGCAAATTTTAATGCTCCCTCCGTCAATAATGCAACCAGATCCATAGTTCAAAAGGAGCCTGCTAATTAAAAGCTGGCGAGCTTTAAATAATTCATCTCCTTAACTCGGATTGATTGGAGAGTTTAGTGGTTAGAGCCTTGAAACAATATTAAACAGCCTCCTCCAGGCTCAGGGAGCGAGTGACTTTTCCAACTCAATCTCAGACCCTCGCCAACGGGAGGGAGGCAGGGCCCAGGAACCGGCTGCATCTTTCAGAGATGGGGCAGCAGGGCAACCGGCTGCTGGGGTCAGGGAGACGCTGCCACCACTGCCCAGGCCGCATTCCTCTGTACAGCTCTGCTCAGCCCTGGGCTCCCCACCCACCGCCCTGGGCGCCCCCGGTGTGGCGTCTCCTAGCCCAGCACTAGGTTCTCCCCACCCACAGCTCTGCCAATAGCCCTCAATCCTGACCCCATGGCCCCCTCCCCCCAGTGCCCCTCGTTCCCGACCTGCAGCCCCTTGCAAGGCCACTGCCCCGCAGGGCGACCCACAGACCCGTCCCGCTGCTGTTCCAGGCCTGGTGTCATGCACCTCAGCCCTGCCGCGCTTCCTGATCCCCTTCCAAGACGAGCTGCAGGCAGGCTGAACTGTGGCTCTGTTCTGTCCACCAGGAAGCAAGGTGCCCGACCACGAAGCTCATCCCGCCCGCGAGCCAACCAGGGAAGGAACCAGCTCCATTCCCCAGCTGGGCGACTCTTTCCCCAGGCGCCGTAACGCAGCGGCACCCTGCACGGGAAGTCCCACAGAGCCGGCCACACGGCCGCGCCAGCCCGACCCGGCACCGAGCGGCCATTCGCCGGGAGAGGATGCACCGAGCCAGCGCCCACCCTGGGGAGTTATGGGGGATCGGGAGCAGACCAAAGCCCAAGCCCGAGGGATTCCACCCGAGTAAGGTAACAGATGGGCCACACCCTGGAGCCGCGCCTGTGCCAGACATGCAGCTTTGGGGGCCCCCAGTGGATGGAGGGGAGTTGGCACAGGCCATGCATTGGCACACGGGAACTGGGAGCCCCAACGGGGTGGAGGACGCACGTCCTCTCTCACCTGGGTTTAAAGTTACCCCGGAGCCCTTTGTCAAGGGCTACAGAGACAGCAACGTCCCAGCCCCGAGAGCACCAAACCTCCCGACCCGCCGTGAGGTACGGCCCCCGCCGGCCGGCGGTCCCCACGCACGTCACTCACCTATCCCGCTGTGAGGTTCCCCCCCCCCCCCGGCCGGCGGTCCCCGCGCAGTTCCCCCCCCGGCCGGCGGTCCCCGCGCACGTCACTCACCTATCCCGCTGTGAGGTTCCCCCCCCCCCCCGGCCGGCGGTCCCTGCGCAGTTCCCCCCCCGGTCGGCGGTCCCCGCGCACGTCACTCACCTATCCCGCTGTGAGGTTCCCCCCCCCCCCGGCCGGCTCACCTATCCCGCTGTGAGGTCCCGTTCCCCCCCCCCCCGGCCGGCGGTCCCCGCGCAGTTCCCCCCCCCGGTCGGCGGTCCCCGCGCACGTCACTCACCTATCCCGCTGTGAGGTCCCGTCCCCCCCCCGGCCGGCGGTCCCCGCGCAGTTCCCCCCCCGGTCGGCGGTCCCCGCGCACGTCACTCACCTATCCCGCTGTGAGGTGTTCCCCCCCCCCCCGGCCGGCGGTCCCCGCGCACGTCACTCACCTATCCCGTTGTGAGGTTCTCCCCCCCCCCCCCCCCCGGCCGGCGGTCCCCGCGCACGTCACTCACCTATCCCGTTGTGAGGTACACCGCCCCCCCACCCCGGCCGACGGTCCCCGCGCACGTCACTCACCTATCCCGCTGTGACGTCCTGTCCCCCCCCGGCCGGTGGTCCCCGCGCACGTCACTCACCTATCCCGCTGTGAGGTTCCCCCCCCCCCCCCCGGCCGGCGGTCCCCGCGCACGTCACTCACCTATCCCGCTGTGAGGTACGCCGCCCCCCCCACCCCGGCCGGCGGTCCCCGCGCACGTCACTCACCTATCCCGCTGTGAGGCCGCCCTATGTGCTGCAGGTTGAGTCCTTTGTTCATGTCTAAGAGCCCGTTCTTCGGCCAGCTCCCCATGGCGAAGCTGTACGCCTGAAAGAGAGAGAGCAGGGTCAGCTCGCCCTGGGCTGGCAGGTGCTTTCTGCCCGGGACCAGCAGCCGCCCGCCCCCTCGCCGCGGCTCCGGAGCGGCTCCGCCCGCCCCCTCGCCACGGCTCCGGAGCGGCTCCGCCCGCCCCCTCGCCACAGCTCCGGAGCGGCTCCGCCCGCCAGGGCAGCTGGGGCTCTGGAACGCTCCCAGTTCCTTGTATTCTCACAACAGCTGTCCTGAGTCTCCAGCAGGCGCCGGGCAGACACCACCCGTCACGGCCAGCCTGGTCTAACCCCAATAAGATCGCTCTGCGTTTCAGACACCCACCTGGCCACCGCCCTGCTCCCGTCATGGGAACGCCCAGCACCCCCCAGCGCGTTCCACCACCCGAGCACCTTTGACACCCCGCCAGCGTCCGCAGACCCCCCCTCCCCCCCCGCCATGACACGTGCCCAGCGCCTCCAGAAATAAAGGGACAACCACCATGAATGGTGGTCTCTAGCCATCGGCCCCAGAAGGGCCAGGGCCTGCCCTGTGCAATGGCCACTGGAGTGGGGAGGGTTTCTGTTCAGATAGGGACTCATTCCTCCCCACAGCCTCCCAGGGCAGACTCCCCCTCCCCCTCCGCTCCCCACACCCTTCCACGCAGGGCCCCTCCCCCTCCGCTCCCCACACCCTTCCACGCAGGGCTCCTCCCCCTCCGCACGTGTTTAGCCATTAAAACCAGTTTACCCCCATGGCTCCCCTGAGGGGACGGGGGAGGGGTGCACCCAGCTCCTCCTCCTCCTCCCCCGCATAGAAAAAGGACAAAATGGAGAACAAAGGCCGTAGAACGGGAAGCTGCAGGGCTGCGTTCTGGGCACCAGGGGGTGCTGTGCAAGGCTCCACACAACTGCTGCGGGCCTCCCCCCCGCCCCGGCTCCTGGCACCCCACCCCTGGGTAACCCAGGTTGGCCCCTCCCCACGGCTCTCACCAGTACTGGATCCCTGGTTTGCCCATTGGCACCTGATAAGCCCTCCCCCCAGTACGGGCAGTCCATCTTCTCCCTGGGGCCGGGTTCTGCACAGCCGGCAGGCCTGACCCCCAAGCAGCTCACAGCGCTGTTGGTACAAAGCCCAGACCCACACAAGGACTCAGGCACCTAAACACCCCAGGGATCCTGCAAACCCTGCCTGGCGCCCGCCCGGCTCTGCAGGTGCCTACACCCCTTGGCACCCGTCTGTGACCCGAAAGGTGTGCTCTGAGCATGCCCACCAGAGCAGCCCCGCTCCCCCAAGCCCCACGGTGCCTCTCGCTGGGGGCCTGGGAGCGCGCTCACTTGGGGTGTGAGGGGTGGAAGTGGCTTGAATGGGGACCTGCCCCCATCAGCAAGTCAGCCTCTCCACCCGGGATAAACGACGCAACAGCCAGGGGAGCCGGGGGACTGGCCCCGGGCTCCCGCCCCCCCAGGGGCTGTCGTCCTAGCTGGCCCACTGGCTGTCCCCTGCCAGCTCCCCAGTCCCACCAGCTGGGAGCTCTGCCAACCCCACCTGCCCATCGGGCGGTTCCGCTCCCCAGCGGCAATGCCTGAGCACAGGGCAGAACCCCCCTGGGGCAGAAGGGTCCGGTCCTGTTCCCCCTGCCAGAGGGACTCTGCACCTGCCCCAGACACACTGCACAGCACGGGGGAGACCGGAGAGGGCTCCCAGCGCGAGGGGCGGAGCAGAGACTAATGAAGTTAAACCGGCAGGACAATGCAAATCTGCAAACAGCCAGGCTGAGCGTGCATGTCACCCGGGTCTGTAATTACCGCCTGACAGCAGCGCAGCCCCCTCGGCTTGAACGGAGCCCACGCCCGCAGCCACAGCACCTGAGAACATGAGACCAAAGGTCCATCAACCCAGTGTCCTGTCTGCTGAGGTGCCCCGGAGGGAGGGAATCATTCAGTGAACCATCCCCCGTCGCCCATTCCCAGCTCCTGGCACCACGCGCTACAGTACGTGTCCCCGTTGGCATGGCGGGTACCACGCCCCCTGCTCCCCCCCCCGACCAGGGTCACCGCACGCTACGTGTCCCCATTGGCACTGCGGGTACCGTGTTCCCCTGCACACTCCCCATTGGCACAGCGGGTAGCATATTCCCTTCCCCACACTACTCCAATTTCGGTCCCCCTGCCTGGTGTTTTGCACCCAGCCTTGCTGGCGTCCCAGCTGCCTGGTGCCAGGGGCTGGAAAACACCTGTCAGACTTCAGGGCCTGATGCTGAGCTGCACAGAGCACCCTGTGCAGAGGAAGCTCTTGGCAGCGCCAGTGAGTCACGAGATCCAGCCCTGGCAGGGCAGATGGCCACCCACGGCCTTTGCTGCGAGAGCAGCTGGCCAGCTCGCGGCTCAGCCCTGGCAGCAGGCCATGCACCGGGCAGGTGCCCGGCCCCGAGGAGCAGAGGAGGGACCGTGGTGGGCACAGCGAGAATTCACAGCTCAAGATGCAGGTGCCAAATACTAAGCGCCAGGCAAGCCCTGCCACCTGCGGCTCTGCCCAGCCCCGCGCTCTCCCCAGGAGCACCAGGCTCCTCCCCCAACAGGGCCTTGGCTGCTCCTTGGGGCCCAGCGGGCTCTTGGAAGTGAATTTATTGCCGGCATATGTAACCATTCATGCTGCTCTGTTACTCCTGCCGTAGCAAAACACAGGGCTCCACAGATAATTAATAGACAACACTGCTAATCCTACTGGGAGATGATTAGCAATTAAAACTCCTAATTAAGTCTATGCATAATTCACTGGAATTACACTGTGTGTACACACGGGGAGGGCTCCTTGGCCTTCGACAAATATGCACTGATATCTTTATTGTTCATTAGATTCCCCCTGGCCCACACCCGGGTCTAGCGCTGGCAAGTCAGATTGATGCCTGGACTTCATCCCCGCCCCGCCGGTGGAACCCAGCGCCCCCTCCTGGGCAGTCTGGAAATCGGACAATGCCCAAGACGGCCAAGTCTGCAGTGCACCAGGTGTTCTCGGGCATCTTGTTTAGGGAACAAGGGCAGATGGTTGCCACCATCGTTAATACAGAGACGCAGCCCCTGGAAACTACAGGTCTGTGCACGCAGCACCTGAATCACGACGGAGCACTGCATGCTGGGAATCTGATCCAGGCTCCCAGGGCTCCATGAGCAAGCCCAGGTCTTGTTCTAGCACTAAACGAAGTGCAGTAATCGGTCCATGCCCAGACAGGCTGTGCTCAGATCCTGCTCCTCCTCCTCCTCCCCAAACCTGCAGTACCTGGGCATGCAGCAGAGGGAGTATTCTGAGCCCCCGTGGGAGACGCAGGGGGCGGGTCCTTTGAGCAATTTCGGTTCAGCACTGATCGACTTCAGTCCTAGAGAGACAGGGAGCTGCCTGCAGGCTTAGGGGTGCCCCTTAGAGGGAGGGGAGCCGGGGCTCCCAGAGGATGTAGGGGGAGCGTGGTGGAAGGAGATATCTGTTTGCAGGATGATCCTGTACCTCACAACATCCCCCCTGGTTCTCCAGCTGACCCCGGAGGTGCCCGCTCACCACAGATCCACCCTCTGCCTGGCTGGGGCTGGGGAGCAGGAAGGAAGGAGGAACCTGACAGACACACAGAGGGCGCAGGCATGGCTGTGCTCCAAGATGAGGGGAGAGGCCACAGCACCTCAGGAGGCAGGAGATGTATCCCTGTCTAGCAAGGAAACGTAACAAGTCCATGCCAGCGGCGCACCCGCTCCCCTTTGGCCGCCCTTGGGAAGGACCTCAGCTTTCCACTGCCTACTCCATCCTTTGCATGGTCTCCTGGGTGCCTCCCCATGAGGCTCCCTGCTTCACCGCCGGGCTCGGTGCAGGACAGATAAGGCCCAAAGACCATTCTCCACTTGGTACAACCAGGCTGCCTCAACCAATTTCACGCACTGCAAGCCCAGTCTCCGCCCAGTGGCTGGGCACATGGACGTAAGAGCAGCAGCCAAGGCAGGAAGTCTGTGCCGGGCACCTCAGCCCTTTGGCTCAGCACCAGGGATAGCACTTGGCTTTGCCAATCAAGGTCATTGGGTACAGCTGCAATACCTGAGCAAACTCACTAAGCAGCCAGTGGGGAAGGGGCCTGACCACTGAAGGTCAAGTGTGCACTTATGCATATTCAAAGCTGTCTGCAGGATCGATTGGGTTTTAATTGTTTTTCCTGGGGTTCTGGAAGGACCTGCCAGGGGCATTGATCAGCCCCAGACGAGGCCGCTCGCACTGCAGGGCTCGCAGACGCTGTCACTTCGGCACAGGCAGATGGAAATGAAGGAGCAACACCCAGAGCCGCGCACACGCTGCAAACAGAACATGCCACTTCCGAGAGGCAAGCGGCCTCCGGCCTGCCGGGAGCACAGCCGCCCGGAGGAGGAGCGCGCCGAGCTAGGGGAGCCGAGAATTGTATTTGAAAATAAAGTTTTTTAATTAAAATTGGCAATTCCGAGCCGCCTGCCGGCAGCAGCCACACAATCAGGAGAGAGGAGCTTTGCTGTTTAATATTTAAACACTGCGTTTAATCTTTCAGCAGGAAAGCTCTTCTTCTGACTGTTAACGCAAGATGGAAAGGGCTTTACCGTCTCAGGCACGGGGGCTTCCCACCCTGGCAGGGGCACAGAGGAGGCCAGGAGTCAGGCACTAAGTACAGCTGTAAATGACACTCCTCCACAACCCATGGCTCAAGGCCTCGCCTTCTCTACCTCACCGGTGACATTTCAGGGAGCCGGGGGACACGCACATTTCCAGCTTGAAAAGGAACATCACACGTCACTGAAACAAACCAACCCAATGTCCTCCTGTGTTACTAACATCACCGTAAACGCTTACACCGAAGATTTCAAAAGCTGCCCCGGTGTCTCCTTCACCTGTTATGCTGGCTTGGACAAGGAAACCAGACTAGTTCATTTCCTTTTCTTGTTCAAGTCATTGTTACAGGGTTTGGGCTGACAACCCCAGACACAGAACAAAATTCCTTGGGTTCCCCCTGCCATAAAGTTTAGTTGTCAGAAGACTCAGAAAAAATCAGAAAGAACATAATGAAATCTTTTCTTAACTTTGTGAATTTTCAAACTTTTCTAACCACTCTCTTTGAGCTGGAAAAAAACCCAGAAAAAATTATCTGAAAAAAAATCTACTTTCTCTCATGTAAACATTTCCGATAATAGAAAACGAACACGTTTCATTCTTTAATTACACAACTCTGGCACTTCATAAATAAATATATCACAGGTCCTTGCCCGTAGGAGTTTACAGTGTACGGTGCCCAGGTGACGGGCATGCTTACCCACTGCCCCCTGACAGCGACCACTGTTCCCCGTGGGGCATGGCTGCAGCTGCAGAGTTTTGCCAGATAACATGGATGTTTGCTGGCACGAAGCTGCCTGCCCCCTTTGCTCAGCCCCACAGACACCCTCCCTCATTGCCTCATCTGACACGGGGGCCAGGAATAGCAAGAGACTTCGGGAAACTAAGTTTTGTGATCAGCTACATGGGAGGCTTCAGGGCTCCTGTTCTCCCAAACAGCATTCAGCTGATACCACAGCCTTGGGTGCCGTTCCCCACACTCCATCGAATGCAGTGATCCCAAAGCACGGGGCATGCCCCAGCAGACTGGCTGGGGGGAGGGAATGCTACAGTTACACAAAGGCCTCAATTGTTCTCCAAATTCTCGGCTTCCATTATTTTACAAAATGAGATTTCTAGCTTTATGGATGCAAAGAAAACACTGAAAACAGGATGCAGAAGCAACTGTCTGAGTTTGCAGGGAGCCTGAATCAATAGCCTGACCTGCGCCATCCATCTCAGCGTGTTCTTCAATGATGCTCAAGAAAGCATGGAAGAAAGCAGAAGTGTCATATTATGAACTACCCCAGATCTGGCTAAGGGGACAGGAGGGCACAAAGAAGCCACCGGAGGCTTGGAGGGGGTAGGAATGAGGCTGAGCAGAGT
Source organism: Sternotherus odoratus (assembly GCA_032164245.1). Classification (NCBI taxonomy): domain Eukaryota; kingdom Metazoa; phylum Chordata; order Testudines; family Kinosternidae; genus Sternotherus; species Sternotherus odoratus. The sequence continues at coordinate 90,944,902 of JAVMKO010000008.1, read as the reverse complement.
GGTGGTAATACACGGGGGCTGCAGGCACAGTTGTTTCATTTCCTGAAGGGGGCTCAGCTGTTCGCAGTTTGGAAAGCGCTGTCTTAGCAGGCAAGGAGCTGCAGCCTGACAGCACGTCCAGTCGCTCCCCCAAGCACTGCTGCGCAAGGCCGAAGCCATGCACGGCTCCATCCGAGGCACGGCTCCATCACAGCTCCATCTGAGGCACGGCTCCATCACAGCAGGAATGCGAGAAGGTCCCAGACATAGCTCTAGTGCTGGGACTCCTACTGCTCATCACAGACAGGGTCTTCCCTCCCCCGCAAACTGACAACGCAATCGCTCCGTGCCTCAGTTTCCCCTCTAAACAAGCTGACAGTTCGCCGGCTGTACTGTTCGGGGGCAGGGAGAGGTGTTGTGAGGATTAGTCTCTGGCATGCTATGCAAGCCCTAAACATGGATAGATACGCCCCACGGGAGTTTAAAACCTCCCTGTAACCATGGACGGTGCAATACGTGGGCTTAAGGGCTCTCCTGGACGGGGGCCTAACCGGGTATTTCAAAATTAAAAAGCAAAACTCTCTGAATTACAGCAAAGAACCCAGGCGCCCGGGACAGCTTTCTGGTTCTGGGAAAGCAAGTGAAAAGCGGGGGAAAGGAGGGAGGGGGCAGAGTGACTAGGAGGAGGAGAGTGACTAGAAAGGAAATTTTAGAGCAAAGCAGAGCATGTAGGGCACAGCAGGAAATTCACCTCTGCCCCCCGGCTCCCACTCAGCACACGTCTAAGAGTCTCACCGACTGTCCCACGGTGCCCAGGCCAAGCCTCCAACTAGCTGAGTCACTGGCGCTCCCCTCAATGGTGGAGAGGCGAGAGAAATCCCTACTCCAGCATTCCCAGGGGTTGGATTTCGGGGGAATGTCACCACATACCAGCCAGTCATACTGCCAAACACACACACGCCCCATTGCAAAGCGGGGTGACCGGCTTCTGCCCGCCTGGCTGCAGGGAACGCGCTCTGGGGGGTTGCACCTCGACAGTTTCTAGGCAGCACGGTTGCAAAGCTGACGTTCCAGAGGTCAAAAAAGTCCTAGACCAGGAACTCGTTTGGCTGGTGGATGGATTTGGCTGGCCTCCATCGCGCTCTATCACTTCTCTCACACATCAGAGTACACCAAGATTAGCCGTCTCCTGCCTCACACAAACAGGACATCAGCTCACACACTTCCAGTACGGACTCACAAACCCTCCGCACACACGCTCGGAGCTTCGTACTCTGGCCAGCCGGGGCTGTCTTACCCCAACAGAGACTCTGACGACAGGAGGCGGTGGCACTGCTATTGACAGAGGAGATGGCAAACCTGTGGGTTTGGTGCAGAGGACGAATACAAACTTTCCCCTGCCCTTACACCCTGTAACAACAGTAGAATCCATTCACAGCCCTCGCTCAATCCTCAGGTCGAGCATTAAATGTTCTGGTGACTCCCAAACCCACCCTTGAGGGCCTCCACTAACACCAGCCTCATCCAATAGAGCTCCGTAATAGAACAAGGACGACATTCACGGCAGCCTGGTCCCCCTGCCTCAGAGCTAACGACTTTCTGGGCCGTACATGGCCAGCGGCGCAAACCTCCTTCAGCAAGGCAGGTTCGGTCCCACTGAGCTGGGCAGGAAAGAGAGAGAAGATTTGGGCAAATTTGTGTTTTGTCCCATTGCATTTGTCACACTCATTTTCCGAATTTTCCACCCAATCTTTTATCATTTTTAAACTTGGTTTTTAATTTCAAATCAGAGATTTTGAAAACAAGACTCTTTTCAATTCCGAAAACCCCTCCGCAGAACGGAGCTGACAACGCGAAGACAGAAAGAGGAAAAGAACACACGAGAAGAGACACGAGGCTACAGTTGTCTTAAAAGTGTGTCTCAAATGTTTTGAAAATTCCAAGGTTTTTGTAAAGAATTCCACGTAGGGGAAAAACAGCAGAATGTTTTGTTAAATGCAAACCAATGCTGCCTGCTGGCTCCTGCCCGGCCTGTGAGTGGGGGCCGTTCCCAGGAGCAGGGCCTCTCGGACATCCACCTGCCAATTGTTACTCGCCTCTGCCACACTTCTGAGGTGGGGAATGGCTGCATTTCAAAAGCCTATTTAGTTGCAGATGCAGAAGCTTTCTCCTGGGAACAGGAGACGGGATGAATCACTTGACGATTCCCTGTTCTGTTCGGTCGGTCCCTCTGGGGCACCTGGCACTGCCCACTGTCAGCAGGAGATCGGGATGGATGGACCTCTGGTCTGACCCAGTCTGGCCACTCTTGTGTTCTGTGACTAGTCTAGTGTTCTTGTCTTGTCAGCCTTGTGCCCAACATACACCAGAAGAGGCATCCCCTGCAACCCACCCAGTCAGTTAGCCTCAGAGGGGTTTACAGGCCTGGGAGGGGTTTACAGGACTGCAGATGTTGGCAGGAGAAAGCTTGTGCATCTGCAACGAAATAGGCTTTTAAAATACATCTTCAAAGGTTTCAAATCAAGCCCAGCTTCTTCCCCAGTCAGCTCTGCTGGGCAGGGGCAGCCTTTTGCCAAGTGTCTGTGCAGCACCCACGATTGCAGCCTCCAGGAGCTACTGGGATACTGAGGGCACTGCCACTCATCACTGTGAGCTCACGCCAGGTGTGGAGCAAGATGGACTTCTCCCAATGCACTGAGTAGATCAGGACAAGCCAGCCACCAAACAGCACCGAGGGGCTGACACCAAAGCCAGACCACTCGCATTTCAGGTTGCTGTGCAAATAAGAATCAGGCAATCACTAAGGAGATCAACAACTCTTGGGCTAAATCCTCACCCCAGCTGCGACTGCAAAAGACAGGACGGGAGAGGAGATCGGACCTTGAAAAGGAGGTTCGGTCTCCAAGGCCAAGCAGCCTCTGCTCTGGTGCTGGGTACGCAGACCTAGGCTAGCTGGCAGGAACCGGCCCAATCTTCAGCGCCACACAGACCCCGATATAACCTGTCTCTTTTAAGCAGTTTAGTCAGAAGCGCTGCTACATTCACGGCTTTTCAAGTATTTTAAAATCACTTACAAAAGCAGGATTAAACTATCCGAAATCCCATTTAATAGGACAAATAAAGAAATAACAATCGACTCTATCAGCCCCCGCAAAGGCAGGCTTGATTCAAATAAATAAATAACTACGAGAGGAGGAAAAAAGGAAGGGGTGGGGGGATAATGTGTGTTTACTCAAGCAAAGAAAAAAATATTTAAGTGATGTAGGGGAGAAGATTGCGGTAACTAGTGAAGAATAACATCGTCTGCTTGGCTGTCAAATCACACACGAATTTCAGTAATAGATTCTCATTCTGACACTCAATTCAATTCAAAGGTGATCCTGCTTTATCCCAACACATCAAATATTAAACACTCGTATTAGCCAGGGTGTCGTCGCCTTCCCCGGCTTAGACAAGGCAGAGGGGTTTTTTTCCCCTACTTTCCTTCGCTCACTCTAATATTCTCAATGTTATCTAAACATGCCTTCATACACTGGGTTCCTTATCAATCCCATTTGGGCAGGGAGGGTGGGAACTTAAAATGGTATTAGCTTGGGGGGCTTTATTATTCTTATTTCCAAAGCTTTTCAATTTTGTGTGGAAAAAGCTTAGAAAGGAGGAGGGAGGGAGGGGAGGGCAGTGAGAGCGAGAGAGAGCTGGAGCGAGGGAAAGTATAAGAAAGGGAAAAGCAGCCAGCAGCCCTTGTTTGACGAATGCCTTTCAACAAGGGCAGTCTAGCTTGTCAAAGCCCAGGCTGGAGATGAATTGGCATATCTATTCAGCCTGCCTCTGGATGTCATGCAATACAGTTTCATATTCCCAGATAAGGCATGATAAGCAATTGCTGCCCTGACACCAGCGCCATCCATCCCTGCCTTTCTGTGCACGCGCCCGTGTGCGTGAGTGCCACGGATCTCCACCGAGCCACTAATAAGAGGAATTTAATTTTTACAAATGCAGTGAGGAGAGGGGCCTTCAAAGACGCCAGGAAACACCCCCCCACACACACACACACGTACACACACACACACACGCACAAAGACTGTGGCTATTTACGAACTTTCTCAGGGAGCCCAGACTCGCGCACACGCTGCTCAGCAGGCCCTGGGTGCACACGCCAAGCGCTGCGTGTCGCTTCTGTTCAGCATGCGGAATACAGAACACAGCGCCTGAGTCTCCCGATGACACGGACATGCTAATTAAAGGTGGAGAGCGGGGAAGCACAAGGATTCCCTGCCCTCTGCCAAATAAAGCCACTCTTCAGCAGGCTGAGTGCCGCACGGCTGGGCGTTGGCCTGGCAAGGGAGAATGGCGGGAGCTTGGAGCCAAGCGGGAGGGCTGTCTACACTGCAAAACCCCAGGTCGGGCTTAGTGGGAGGTTAGGGAAAGCAGAGAAGGTGCTGAGGCTCCGGGGCTTCTGCCAGCGGCTGGAGAGCACCTCGGTCGACCTCACAAGTCTGCGGCATGGGCACCTCCTGCGATTCCTGGCCAGCTCGATCCCTTCCGCCCCAGCACATCTAACAGACGTGGGGGCCCATGACTGGATCGCGGCTGACTCCCTGCTAGGCACCTTGGACAGGGCCCCTGGGAGCCCAAGGGGCACTGCTGGGCAATGTTAAATGGTCACCGACCAGGCCTGTTTGCCTCCCTCCGCTTAGGCCAAGACGACGGATACGCTCAGGTACCTCACTGCTCTGCACTGCAGGAAAGGCTCCAGGGCACAGTGAAAAGGCCTGGAAAATGGGTATTTCCCCTGGGTTCTGAAGTGAACGGGGGGCAAAAAGGAGGTGATTCAAGGGGAACTACTACTAATCCATGGCATAACCCGGGCCCCTTCACCCTCCCTCCTCGCTGCTACGGCACCAGCGCCCCCGAGACACTGGTCATGCCAGTACCAATGCAGAAGTTTAGGAGCAGGGCTTTGGGCAGTGTGCAGTGCAGTCCATGACACAGGCCCCGTTAACGGCCTCGCTGGAACACGACGGACCAGGCCTGCCCGCTGCCTTCACACAAAAAGCGGACTGGGCCTGATCCGGCAACTCCCCCACCGCCCCCCCGAGCAGCGAGACTGAGCTGAGACAGCCCACTACGCCCAGCCGGCCGCGCTGGCAGGGGGAGGGGCGGGGGAAGCTAACCTGCTGGGTAAGAAACAGGCTCTAGCCGCACTGTCCAGCCTCTCTCCTCAACACAATGACCAGGCCCCCGAATCCCAGCTCTGCAGAAACCCTCCAAAGCAGGGCAGGTGCCCGCTGAGGCCAGCAAGACCGTTACACACGCACATTATTCTCAATTAGTTGTTCTGCCGGGGGCCCAGGCCCCGCCCCAGAGAGCTCACGGCCTAATCAGGCAAGACAGCAGAAGGAAGGATTACCAAATGGGGGAAACCGAGGCACAGAGTGATTAGGTGACGCTCACAGCCATGGAGTCCGTAGCCATAAGCCCACGCCTCCTCTCCTGGGAATGCAGGGAGTTTTGTGAGTTCTCAGCTCCAACGGCAGCAGGACAGACAGGGACCTGAGCCGGGCAGGACCATAGCCACGCTACAGAATAGACAGGGGGAGGGGGCCTGTGGATGTGCTGGGGGGATGGGGACGGGAGGGCTCTTGGCAGAAAGAGAGACAGCCGCAAGGCCTCACATTCAGTTTTGTTTGAACAAAAAAGCCCCGTTACCTGGAAACCTGCACCCCAGGGCCATGGCTACAGAGTGTCACGTGTTTTCTGAGCTGGGGTTAGCGACACACTGGGGTAATACTCTGGAGATGCGGGTCCAAGTCCTGCTGTCAGGCACATGTCAAATGACTGGGGGGTCTGAGCCCAGTTCTGCCGCTTCGGCTCAGCAGAGGACTAAGGCCGGCGTGGCAGAGGTGTGGACGGTGAAGGGTAAGCTGCGCACTGGCACAGCTACGGAGGGGAGCCCACAGAATAGGAAGGGGGCTGCAGGTCAGGGTTGAGGGGCAGCAGCAGGGGTATGTATGGGGGCGCCCCAGGGATGCTGAAGGGTGCATTGGCAGGGCCGCATGGAGGAAGCTTGTGGCTCCACAAGGCTGTTTTCTCTCCGTGTCGCGGCAGGTCTGACTGCACTGTAGGCTGTTTACACAGGGACTAGATTCCACCGACGTAGGGAATCATCGCAAAGCAGCGCTCTGGATCTGAAGATACACAAGCAGCCGTCAATTAGCATGTGAAAGCCAGACCCACAAGGAGCATGGCAGGGAAGTGGGAGTAACAGCACGGAGCTGATTATCCTGCCAGTCCCCAGGAAAAAAAAATAGATCCCACGCTGAGAGAATGGCTCTTCCATCCTAAAACCCACATTGCTCTCTGCTCGTGGTGGATCCCGGCGGACGGGGAGGACACAGGGGGCCAGCTGATCGCACTAAACAGTTCCCTTGGTGTGCCACCTAATTGCACTTTAATGACTAACTGACGGACTAATGAGCTGAGGCTTGGGAGGTAAACGGTTCAGTACAGGATCGCTGTGTGACCACCAAAGGGAGCCCAATGGAAGGGGATCTAGGTACAGACCTAGCACCAGGCACTTTCCACAGCACAGTGCAAAGTCTGGTCCAAACAGGCCAAACCCGGCCCCAGGCGTTGCTCTCCGATAACTGGGCTATCCACTGGGGTTTGGGTTTGTCGGTTACGCACCCATTTGCCCGAGCAACAGGGCCCTGTGTTGTTGGGATATGTGATCGGAGTGAGAGCCAGCCAGATGGCAGAGATCAGAGGTGTGTTATACACACATGCAGGTGGGGAGATCAGATGGCTAAAGATACAGGCAACTCAACAGCCATGTCTCGTGTGGAGGTCTGAAGGGGAAGCTATTCCCGCTGGCTGTGGGCAGCTCTTTGGCGCTGCCCTCTCCGGAGCCGGATCACGGGCGTGTGAAGACAGCGAACAGCATAGCTGAGCCCCCGAAAGAGGAGACCTAGCCGGAGCGTTAAACTCCAGGACTGAGCCGGAGATGAAAGGGGCAGAACAGAGATTTCCTAGACCGCACGGGGAACATGGATTCCCACGAGATCCGGCTGGAGAGTAGTAGCTGATGAAGAGAGCCACCCCCATTATACGAAGCCGTGTAACTGGGATCTATTAATCTAGCTCTCTCTCTTCAGCCTGCTGCAGTCAGGTAATTGTAACTTTAACCCACAGATGTGCCCCTGCACACACGTGTGTGTACACCCCAACCCCCCATTTAACCTACAGAGTTCACTGTCGACACTGGATCGCTGTCAAAATGTTCCAGCCCTTCCGACAGGGTTTCTCCCCCTGACTTCTATTTTTAAACAAACACACGCGCACGCACACACGCTCCCTGTTTAATTTCCGTGTGAGAAGGAAGCAGGTGCCCGTGTTCCCGTGAGCTCTCCCTTCTCTAGGTTTTTTTTCCTTCTTGGATCCTGCCCCATTAGTTTAGTGCCCAGCCATCTGCGACGTCTCCTGTAATGCTGTCCCCTTGTGTATCAGGGAGCTTTTCCATTAGTGCCTTTAATATTCTGACACCTTAGCACAGGCTGCTATTACATTCAAACACTGATCGCCCTGTGAAATTACATCGCCGGGCTCGCTAAAATGGAATTGTGTATAATCAGCCTGTGCCATGCACTGTCAGTCCCATCACAAATACAGCGTCCGGCAGGCTTATGGGTGGGCTTAGCAGCTGCTACAAGTGTATTTTTTTTAACTAGATGAAGTATCCCTTATTTAAAGCATTTCCTTAAGACAAAACAAAGACAGGGAACGGCAACCCAACAGCTGCTGCACAGGGGAGGGTGTCCCTACCTCTGGTTTATCCAGAAGAATATCGCCCATGGGAGGAGGAGCTCAAGATAGTTAAACAGCCAGCCAGGGAGCAGCCTGACACCAGGAAATAGCTAAATAGAGCACACTGGTATTTACTAGGAGAGGGGGGGGAGGGAAAGCCCAGCATCTTACTACAGGTGCCTCCGCACTGCTAATACACAGACATTAACGTGACATGGCCTCTTTACGAGGCTCTGTTTTATAAGGCTACTGTACTCTGACTGCTAACGACACTAAAACAGCCAGCAATTCCCAGGCCTCCCAGCCGGCTGGACTGTTGCTTTGTACCAGCAAGACTCAGTGATTGCCCTGGAATGTTTTATGAACAAAAAGAAAACGGCGGCCGGCTGTGAACGGGAACGCCAGGCTGAGGGACCGTGCTGGCAGCCATGGCACGACGTGGGCATGAACCCCAGGCCCAGGAATTGGACCAACAGCTGTGGCAGGTCACGTGTGTGAATACCAGGCCCAGGGACCACACGGCAGCCACCAGCACCTCTCCCAGCTCTAGAGCTGCAGGGAGAACGGGGCCTGAATAGCTCCACCAATGCCCAGCTCATTATTGCGAGAGCCAGTGGGCCCTGCCCAAAGAGCTAACGATCTGAAACAAGCCAAGCGGGGGCCCAGCAGGGGGAGGGGAGACAGAGCTGGATTCAGGGGGACCTGACTTGAGTCATGTTGGTTTTCTGGGACTAGGGTGGGGCCACTGGGGTGCAAAGGCCTGGTCATGGCGCAGCGGAGGAGGGAAGTGGGGGGACAGACGATGTGGGAGCAGGGAGAGAATCAGGTGGCTGGGCAGTGAGCTCTGGTAGCACACAGGGATTGGAGGGAGCGGAAGGAGAACCCCCACAAGCCACAACAGTGTGAGGAAGGCCAGCGTGGGCAGAGATCAGGCTGCGTCGGCCGGGTGCTCGGGGTAAGAACTGGGAGAGAGCATGGAAACAGGAGCCCTGAGCTCCTCGGGAAGGTCTGGGCCTTGGTCTGCATGCCCAGGCCAGAAACAAAGCCCAGGGGACAGAGAGGGACCCCTGACCCCAGTGCCAGCTTCCCAGGGGCTTGAAAACAAACCACTGACTTGTCTCTGCCCAGCAGCCCCCCGCGAAGAGGACAGAGATGAACACTGCAGATCAGAGGTCAGGATCATTATCCTAAAACTCCAGCACCTGGGGACCAGGGGCATCCCCAGTGTGGGCGTGGTGGGGGAGAGTCCCTCCCACGGCGGTGTGCCCCCAGGTGGAGGAGGGAATCAGTAGTTTGCCCGCAGCAGACACACCAGCCTGCAGGGCGCGAGTCTGCTAATCCCAGGGAAACCGGATCACACAAACTGGTAGAAGAACTCGAACTAGGTAGCAAGTATCATAGCAACCTGTGTAAGGAACTAATTACCGGGCAGCATTCAGCCGCTGCCGGGAGAGACGGCCGTAAAATCATTTTCAGGAGGCTGAAAGGCGAGACCCAGCCCTGACAATAGGTGAGAGGGGGCACCGGAGCTCAGCGCCGCCGGCGGAGCTCTGCTTGGCAGACCAGCACCGACACTTACAGCTGCTCAAATGAAGACGAAGTCTGCTAAGTGCCTCTGCAAATCAGGATGTGCATGGTCCTTCTCCGTCCACTGTAACATCGGACCAGACACACGCCGACTTGGCCTCGGCTCCAATGTCAGATCCCTCTTCTGGGGTGCCCCTTCGCTGCGGCTGAATTCAGGGACCATCCACCGCTGAGCTGCACAGGGGCACTGTGTTCTCCCCTGCCAGGAGCAGAGTTCATGCCAATAGCCAGATTCAGCCCCAGTTTACCAACATCAGCATGTTACCGAAAAGGGCAAATTCCCCAGGGCTGTCGGGACTGGCAACGCTCAGAAGGAAAATTATGAAGATATTGCAAGTGAACATGGGATGTGGAGAATCAGAGAGGCAGCCGTGTTAGTCTGGATCTGCAGAAGTGACAAAGAGTCCTGTGGCACCTTAAAGACTAACTAAAGTATTGAAGCATATTTACCAGCTCTTTCGTGGGCTAATACCCAAAGCCGACGAAGTGGGTATTCACCCACGAGAGCGTATGCTTCAATACTTTAGTTAGTCTTTAAGGTGCCACAGGACTCTGTCGCTTCATGGATGTGGAAGAGAGACACGTGACCTGCCAGGGAAATGGACCCAAGCTCCCCACCTCTCAGCACTGCCCCAATATTAGATCTTCAAGGCCATTCTGCCAGCTTGGCTGGCTGATAGTATCATGCCCAGGTGGGAACTCCATAAATGATCCATCCCCAGCTCATTACACACGTCCCAAGGACACAAAAGGAGCGTGTCCAAACCACCCACCTTAGAGCATGTTGTGTTATTAGAGCTGGTTCCGTTCAACAGGGAGTTCCCAGTGTGACGGGTTGGGATCACAGAAACCCCTTAGGAGCTGCCACCTGATGTGCCAAGGCTACTCCTGCCTCAGTTTTCCTACCCCAACAGCTTAGGACCTCAGTACCCTGCCAAGTCTGAGCCACGTCCCCTAACAGCTGTGGGCTTTCCTGGAAACAGGCAGGAGGTATCCTTACCTCTGGCACTCAGATGCTCAACTCCCAATGGGGTCAAACCCGGAATAAAATTTGCTTTGCCCTGTATAAAGCTTCTACAGGGCAAACTCCGAGATTATTCACCCTCTATAACAATGATAGAGAGAGATGCACAGCTGTTTGCCCCCCCCAGGTACCAACACGTACTCCAGGTTAACTAATAAGTAAAAAGTGATTTTAATAAAGATAGGAAATAGGATGTAAGTGGTTCAAAGTAGTAACAGACAGAATACAGTGAATTACCAAACAAAATAAACAGAACACGCAAATCTAACCCTATTACAGTAAAAAGCCTCACCCTCTGAATTCCTTCTTTCAGGCTAAACTCCCTGTTAGCCTGGGTCCAGCAATCACTCGCGCACACACACACACACACACACACCCGCAGTCACAGTCCTCTCTTCCAGTTTCTTCCAGGAATCCTTGGGGGGTGGAGGGCTGTTGCTTGTTCATTGTTGCTTGAGCCAGCTGAGAACAAGATGGAGAGGTCTCTCCCAGGTTTATATAGACCTCCTCCTGTGGGTGGAGCGCCCCTCCTCCTTCCTATGCATGGTCCACATGAACTCTCAGAGCACATGGCTCTGTTGCAGGCCCAAACCAGACTCCCCTCACCACCAGCCAGGCTGCATTCCTCAGGCAGATCAGGTGTGGACGGGCGTCTACAAAGTTCATTGTTTTCTTGATTGGTTCTCAACTGGGCTTAACTGAGAATAGTTTTTCTCAGAGAGCTGTTCAGCTGCTTTCCAAAGTCCACATACAACCAACCAAGCACATAGTCAATATTCATAACTCTGAATACAACACAGACACAAGCATACAAATAGGATGAACGGATCCAGTGGATCATTACCTTCCCAGAGATATAACTTCTTAGCAAAACCATATTCCCGTAACATCATATATATATTCACAGGCACCCCCCCCATAAAGCCTTATGGGGTACACCGTCACACCCAGGTTTTGACATCTTTTCTCACCCGGAATCGGGACAAAACATCAAAAAACATCAGAAGATCTCACCGCACATGAAGTATATCAGCCATACCCAAGGCACGGTCAGCCAATCCTCCAGCCATTCAACGGAGAAGTTTCAAGCTGCTTCCCGACAAAGGGACGAGACGGGACAGGCAGCCGGGCGACACCCTGACTCTGCTGGCAGCTGATCATGACAAACAGGGTGACAACTACCTTTGTCCTGCGGATCCCGCCCGGCATGCTGTCTCTCAGCAGCTGGTACCATGGGGATGTCAGACATGATGCTCAGCTATTGCCTGGGAGGAGGCCAGAGAGGGCCGGGGTCCTGTGTATTTAATGGAGTTTAGAAAGAAACAACACCAATTAACCCACCAATTAACTTTGGCGCCGTCTCACTGCTTCACGGCTCTGCCCCACACTTTCATCTGCTCACGGCTCATTGCGTCTCCCCCTGGCCTCCCATCACTGCTTCTTCCACGTGGTCCACTCAGTACTGAGCGTCCTCCCACAATGGATCCCCTGCCATGCTGCTGCTAAGAAAATATCTGGTGGCTAACGGAGTGGCAGATGACTGTTTGCTTCATGTTGTATCTATTGCTGGTATCCCTCTCCCCTAGAACCCCTCATAGGTCACTTGTCTTCCTAGACTGCAAACTCTTTGGGGACAGATCATCATTTCATGGGGTTAGGCGGCATCCAGCCCAATGGAGCTCTGATCTCACCCTGACCGGGGCCTCCGAGAGCTACTCCAGGAGAATTCAACAACAACGGTGTCACGTTACAGGAATTATTTGGGATCATATAGATCATTGGAGCAACCAGAGTCCTATAGTGGCACCGAATCTTATGTACAGGGGGTCATAATGGGTGTCTATGACCAGGTTATGGATTGCTGATTATGAATATGCCATTGGTATGTGCGTATCAATTTGGTAGTTGAAGTTATGAATATTGGCTCTGGACTGTCGGTCTTTCCAAATATTGTGCTGCCAGGGGGACATTCCAGAATACCGGGCGTCAGCTCTGCTCGGGGCTTGATGGGCCATTAAGAGCAATCAGCGACACAATGGACTCTGGGAGCTTGGAATGCCCCAATTCACACAAGAAGTCTACAGAGAACCTGCAAGACAGCCTGTGCATAATGGCTTCTGCCTGCAAATGATGAGTCATGCATGGTCATGTGATCTGCCCATGTGACTCCAGGACTCCATGGGGCTGAACTTTTCACAGCAGGAACAAAGAGGTGTTTGCACCTGGAAAAAAACTATAAATGAAGCTGCTACAGCCCCCCCATCTTGGTCTTCTACCTCCAGTCTTCAGCCTGTCTTGCTTCCAGCTCTGAATGGACTTTGCTACACAGGTGAACTCTGGACTAAGGTGCTGACCCATCCCTAAATGGGATGCTTTCTAAAGACTTTGATTTAAACCTGCAGTTATTCTACCTTTGCTGCAAGCCTGAACCAAGATATTTGCCATCACTGCATGTAATTGATTTCTTTTAACCATTCCTAACCCTCACCTATACCTTTTTCCTTGTATAATAAACCTTTAGATTTTAGATTCTAAAGGATTGGCAACAGCGTGATTTGTGGGAAGATCTGATTTGTATATTGATCTGGGTCTGGGGCCTGATTCTTTGGAACTGGGGAGAACCGTTTTCTTTATTTGGGGGATTGGTTTTCATAACCATTGGTCCCCAGGACAGGTGGCTGCTGGTGGTGATACTGGGAATCTGGAGTGTCTAAGGGAATTGCTTGTGCGACTTGTGGTTAGCCAGTGGGGTGAAACCAAAGTCTTTTCTGTTTGGCTGGTTTGGTTTGCCTTAGTGTGGAAAAACCCCAGCTTTGGGCTGTAGTTGCCCCTTTAGAAGCAATCTGTCCTGATCTGACACTCACAGTTGGATCCCACCAGGAACAGCACCGTCACAAACGGGTCTATGGACCCCGGAACCAGCCCCGCGCCCACTCCCAGGACAGGCAGCCCAGAGGAGCAAGTGAACAGAAGGAGGGAAAGGAGCAAATCAAAGCTCAGGCATGGGAGGAGAGATCAATAGAGATGACTGGGCCAATGGCCAAGGAGCCCATGGCGCACCAAGGAAAGTTAACGAGCTGTTGATGAGATGGGTGGGAGTGACAGCTGGCTAATCAAAGGTGGAGTTTCCACTGGATCATCTAAACAGCAGGGCTCCCTGGCACTTGTTGACTCAGGTCAAGGTTAAGATTGGGGACATGAAAGCAGAGATGCTACTAAGTAACTAAGAGCTTTGATGGATGCAAAGGACAGAGCCAGGCCAAGCGAGCAGTCAGTGGAAGGGGTGGGAGACAAGAGGAGTGGGGGTGGGCAGCACCAGAGAAAGAATCACTCCGGAAGGGGGTCAGAAACACAACAAGGCAAGACTCTGCAGGAGAAAGTTGGGTTGGGGTCCTGGGAAAAGAGCTGATGGGTCATTCATAAAACCCGCTGGGGGGGGGGGGGGGAGAAAGAGGGGGAGTCACACCAGCCGTGGGCACCTGGGAAGGGAAGGGAAGAGAAGTGCGGCTGTATTTTAACGGAGTAAAACGCTATTAAGGGTAAATGGGTTGATCCCAATGATCGGCTGCCAGTAAATCCAAGAGCTGGGGAGGCTTTGGGGAGACACGGTAGGTGGGACTGTGCCAAGAGGATTTAGGAGCACAATCGCCAATGCTCAGCGTGGGACCAAGCTCACTGAGCCACTCTCAAAAAGCCCAGCCGCGGTAAAAAAACCAGAGGGAAGCAGAGTCAGACAAAGCACTTCCCTGCGGGAGGGGAAGGCTTGTAACACATCTGCAGCAACAGGGAGACGGCCCTGAAACCACCACTGGACACAATGGAAGGGCCTGGAGCCAAGTGATCCACAGAGTCCTCAATGCGTCCAGAGGAGCCATGCGCAGAGAGCTCCAGCTATTTCCTCTCCGCCACCCCAGCCAGCCTTCCAACAGGAGCTTCCAGGGAAGCAAGGCACTTCCACCCCAATGTGTCGCCATCCTCGGACGCAATGCCCTCTCGCTGATTCCAGAGGAAGATCTAGTACCGGGAGCCTACCAGGAAATATAAGACACGTACCTACGGGGAGACCCCCCAGCCCGCTTCCTCTAAATAGCTAGCACTCCGACAGAGCGAGGGGGGACAGGAGAGCGGAGGAACTAAACAAGCCATCCCAGGGAGAGAGGGAGACAGTCCCTGCCCTGGCGAACGCGCACACCGCACAGACAAGACAAAGGAAATACTATTATCCCCAGGGGATGGCTGGGAACAGACCCAGGGGAGCGAAGCAACTTGCTGAAGGTCACGCAGGGCCCCAGGGACAGAGCAGGGCCCCAGGCTCCGAGTCCCAGTCCAGCGCCTTAGCCCCGCTCCAGTGGGGTTTTACGGGCCAGATTTACGGTGCAGCCAAGTTTAACGGTTCAGCAGAATGTGTCCTGCAGGTTCTGGTCATCAAAGACCCAAATCCGTGCGTACACCCACGCTGAGGCTAGCCTGACCCGCTCAGCACCAAGCGCGGTGACCGTGCATCCTGCCCCTATGCCGAGGCTGCGAGTCCCACATCTAGAGACAGACGGGGCACTAAAGAATGGAATCAAACAGCCAGGACCATCACACAGGGAGTCGGCTCTCCCAAGTGACAGCAATCCTGCCTCGTCAGTCGCTAGACTGTGCCCCCCGCCCCCCACCACCCCAGAGAGCTTCAAACCCATGTGCGGAGAGGAGTCTGCTCCCTGTAATCCGAGTCGGCGTGTGTTCCGCATGAGCTGGTGGCTGGTGTTACATTCAATGCCTCACGTATTGATTTCCTCACACAGCCCGGACTTTGTTAAAGGGTTAGCCGTGAACCGAGATCAAAGGGAGGTTAACTTGTTTCTCATAAGTGATAAAGCAGACCCCAAGCAAAACCAGGCTCGCAGCCGGCGCACGCTGTTAGCTATCCCAGCATCGGCCAGAGCCAGCAAGCCGTGAAGCCTTCTGAAATTGCTTGGCTCAAACGTGCCGGATGGCTTCCGGCCCTCCCCACAATCTCTACATGGGCATCCTGGAGTCAGGTGTGTGCTGTCAGCCCCTCTCTACCTCCGGCTAAATCCCACTGCTATTTAAAAACCACCTCGGAGAAGGAGAGGGCTAATACACTCCCCAGGTCTTCGCCAGTCCATGTGTGCCTTCCCCGGCCCAAGGGAAGGGAAGGGGACCCGGGTGCAGTCCAGTAGCAGAGACTTGGTAAGAACCTGAAGAGAGGTGGCTGTGAGGAAGGAGACCCCGATCTGGAAGTGAGCACGTCTCAGAAGTTATGCATCCAAAGCGCAGGGGGAAGAGGCAATAATCTACCCGGCCCCCCTCCTCCGTCGGGCAATGCGCAGAGCGGCAGGGAGAGCGTTCTGTCCCCCAGCACTACAGAAGGGAGGAAGTGGGGTACACAGGGAGCCAAGAAATAACCCGGGAACCAGACTGGCCTGTGGGAAGCAGAAATTAAATAAGGAAGCAGGAAAGGGCCAGTGCTGGGCTGCCCCTGGAATGCACCAACTCCAGGAACACCCGGGAAGCCTTCGCCCGTCACTGGATCAGCCTGATTGTCACTTGAAGTGCCCAGCACCTTGGAGAAGCAGGTCACTTAACTATGAATTTAGGAGCCTCAGTTTAGGCCCCCAGGATTGAGCCTCGTTTGTCAGTAAGTTAAATGCACCTGTACCCGATCAGAAAAGGCCAGTGTCAAACAATCTCTCCCAGTACCAATCCCGAACTTCCAACCCCCCTGGTAGGGTGAGCACCTTGGACGTTAGTGCCCTGCCAGCTGAGCAAGCGAGTTCCTGAGCCCCTGGGTCCTAGATGCACAACCTTCAGGACAGCTAGCCGGAGACTGAAAGCAGACGCCAGCCTGCCCACCCTGGCACTAGAACTCTGCAGCACCTGTTATACCACCACGTCTTCCCTGGCAGCATCACCTGCGTTTCCCATTCATCTTCTTTTAAAAGTCTCCTTCTGCTCCCGCCCCCGTGTGAAGTCCGGTAAAATGGACACAATTTCAGCACTGGCAGGGCGGGCAAAGCTCTGCAGGCCTCGCAGATACAGTCAAAAAGCCCCAAGCAGAGCAAAGCCAGTTTACGTAATAAGCAGTTTTGAAGCTTGATCGACTGTACGAAGGATACTGCATTAACCCAGGGTTGTGCCTGGAATTTCCTGTTTTACAGGTAGGGACAGGGGAACAGGTGCAGGAGAAAACCGAGCCCTCGGGAAGGTGTTCGGATTACCCAGGGCTTAGTAGCGCCAACTGAGATGCATCCGTTTCAACTGCACATCTGTCAAGTTAATCCTGAGAGATACAACTTCAGAAGTGGCTTTAGGAGCCTAAGTCCCACTGACTTTCAATGAGAATTAGGCTCTTAGGTGGCGTCTACACTGCAACATAAGCCTGACCTCAGACTAAGGCTCAAGCCCCAAACCCCCTTCCTACTCCACACGGGCCGAGAGTTCAAGCCCAAGTCCGGGGGGGGGGGGCCTGCACCCCAACTCCACTGGTTTGCAGTGTGGACCCGGCTCAGAACTGGGGCCCCCAGACGCAGGTCCTGAGAGCCTGCCAATGTTATCTGCAATCCCACGCCCACAACTGGCCAGTTAACTCCCCCTGCACAGCGTTTAGCCCTTCCAGTCTGTTCCGGCCGCTGAGCCGCACACAGAGTAACCGTCTCCTGCGTCTGTAACGGCCACCGCCATGGAGAAGTCTCTTGCCACGTGCTCTGCTAGCTGGCCGCAGGAGCACCACCAGATACGGGTTAATCTCTGGTGACAGGCAAGCAAACAGCACGAGTTCTGGGAACGCTCAGACAAGAGCGAAGCTGGGAGCATGGAGGATTCACCGGACCGGTGACCAGTGCAGGGAGCAGATGAAGACCAACTACCGGGAAGCCGGGGATGAGAACCACACCTCTGGGAACTTGCAGTCATCCTGCCCCTTGCACAAGGAGTCTGACGAGGGGCTAAGGACTGTGCCAAGCACTGAGCCACCAGCGTTTCACGACAGCTTGGCTGGCTGGGACGGCAACACCCCTGGCTCC
The DNA here is from genome assembly GCA_032164245.1 of Sternotherus odoratus. Taxonomy (NCBI): domain Eukaryota; kingdom Metazoa; phylum Chordata; order Testudines; family Kinosternidae; genus Sternotherus; species Sternotherus odoratus. The sequence goes on along the minus strand of JAVMKO010000008.1, from coordinate 90,927,478 downwards.
TGAGCACAGTCCAGGACCGGAGGGGAGCCAGGCAGTACCGCCAGAGCAGCTGCAGCCCACTCTGGGTCCCTACTTGGAGGAGCTTTTTGATGCTCACTGGCGAAGCTGTCTGCCGCGGAACCAGCAGCAGAAAAAGAAGAGGCAGAAGTGGCCCGTGAGCCTGGTTTCTGGTTTCCTGGTGGTTGTGACTGAGATGGGGATGGAGGGATTTCTGGTTTATTACCCACTGCAACATATATTGAAATTGCAGGCAGCAGTGGGAATCCACGAAGAGACTGCACACCAGTAACCTGCAGAACTCCCTGCCGCGAAACCTCACCACCACCACCATGTGGAATTCAAAATGGAGACCAGGAAGAGCAAACACTGAACCAAACATTTACAAATATATTTTCCCTAGAAACTCTCACATGCTTCCAGAGACATGTCAGGGTGGTGAGGGTCAAACCCTTATACTGCCCTCCATTTTAGCAGGCCGTGCCGTCTGACCTGGCCACGCCGCCCAGGGGCCTGTGGAAGTTCAAATGCATTTCTCTGGGTGACGAAATCAGCGTCTGGAGTACGGCGGGAGGTTTGCATGCAGTCCAGAATTGTGCCGGCGGGGGGGGGGGGGGGATGGGTAGTTCTTTGAGGATCTGTATCATCATGTGTGTTTGCATGTAGCCCCTGGGTAGATGCATTGAGAGCAGCCTGCGTTGGGTGCCAAAGGGAGGCAGTCACCATGGGGATGCTACTACGGCGTCCTCCGATCCCCCTGTGACAGAGTAGGAATACTGGGTGTGTGCCTCAGTTTCCCCTATGCATTTCTTAAGTGTCTATGTGAAGGAATAGGGGCTGATAGTTGATGCAAAGCAGAGAGACAGTGTAAGCAAGTAGTCGACGCCCTCCCCCCTCTCTGCAGGTGTCCATACCTGAAGCTGTAATCTGACTCCAAGTGGGGGGGGGGGGTGTCACCTGGCCTGGCTGAGCCAGGGGGGAGGAGGGGCTGGAGAGAGGGAGATTCAGTCTGAAGCTGGCTGGAGTCAGGCAGGGAAGGGCAGAGGGGCTATCTGGCTCTCTGCCCCCCAAAATGGATCCAGCTGAGGGGTCGCGTTCACTGTATGGTCTGTGTTAGACCCTGTCATCGAATAAACCTCTGTTACCCATCTTCTACTGCACGTGCTCATTGTGCCGTTTACAGTCAGACCTCTGTCAAATTCGAATCCGTTTGTTCGAGCAGGGCAAAGGAACAGTATGCCGGCGCTCCCGTACAGGCGTAAACAGAACAATCCCTCTTTCAGACGATAGAGCAGTTTGGACCACTACCCTGGAGCGATGTAACCCCGGGAGCCCACTCAGAGCTCTGCAGGGTCCCTCAGTCCTGCCCCGTAGCATCCCGGCCAGGTCAGTACATGGTGTCTTGGAAACTGAGTTGAGGAGCCTGAAAACTTGATTCCCCTGACATCCTACATGACATCTGAACTCAGGTCCTCCTGATGTGAAAAGCAAGTGACCCAGCCCCCCGCCCCCCGGGGCGGCTGATTTGCTTTTTATGTGAAGGGTTTATGCCAAGTGTGCTTACAGCATATTTGCTCAGTGTTTAGCATACCAAGTGATGAAGATTTCACTTAAACTCTCAACATCTGTGTATCTCAACTAAATTAAGCTATTTGCTATAAAAGAACACAATGACAGTAATGGAATAATAACAGCATTAATAAAACACAACAATCCTTGAATGAGAAGCGGACGCATCAACTAGCTTCAAAACGAGAGACTACGGCTGTTTAAAAACCACAGGCAGGAGCCATCCGAGGGCTGGAGAAAACCAGCAAAGGCTCCAAACCTCAGAGATCAGACGGAAACAATGTTAACCTCAAAAGAAAGATGCTTCCTCGCACTGGATCTCTCTCTGCCCGAGCCCCCCTGCGTCAGCCAGGTGTGAATGTCCGTAGGGTCCTGGAAAACAGGGGCTCATAACGGGAACTCGGAAAGGCTCCTGAGGAGCGCGGCGACGCCGAGGGGGGCACGATACCTGAGAATTATGAAACCAGCAATGTGAGAAGCACACCAAGAAATGTCCCTTTGGAATGGCTCCTCGCGTGTCAATGAGGATTCCGCGATTTGGATGAGCAAATCGGCACGTGGTCACCCAGGATCCACTGCTCTGCTCTACACAGCCCTGAAGGTATTGCCTCCCCAGGCCGGGCAGAATGCTGATCCCCGTGACGCTGGAGCAACAGCCATGACTTCAGTGGAGTTATACCTCGGCTCCTGAGGTCAGAAACCCAGTTGGGCTAATGATCTAAACCAACAGGGCAACGCAAGGAAAATACCATAACCGGGCTGATTAAAACAGTTATCTGCCTATTCCCTTTCAAGGGACCTGTCACGGAGAGTGGGGAGTCCAGTCCCTGCACCCCCACTTCCTGGGATTCACAGTGACTCTCAGCCAGCCAGTAGATTAGAAGGTTTATTTGAGATGACAGGAACACCATCCAACTCAGAGCTTCTTAGTCTAGACAGGACCCCTCAGTCAGGCCCTTCTGGGGCGCCGGGAGATGAGGCCCAGGGTTTTGGGCTCCCGCCTAGTCCCCAGTCTTCTTTCTCTCTTGAACCCCGACAAAAAGCCCAGCCAAACTGTTCCCCTGCCTCCTTCCTGCCTCCCCCTCTCCCCAAGCCTTTGTTAGAAACACATAGCCATCCAGCTTCCCATCACCTGGCCGGGGTCAGGTTACATCCCAGCATCACCTTTTCCCGTCACACTGACCAAGCTCGGTTGTTTGCAAATGCTCCACAGTTTGTCACTCTCTTCTGGGCATGAAATGCACTTTTAATTCACTGCTACGCCCTTCTGGGTTTTGAATGAGTCTGAAATTAACACTGCACTCTGTTTAGTAATGAGCTAGACGGCATCTTGCCATGCCAAAATAGGCACAAGTGGCCTGCCCATAGGACTAGGACCCAGGAACTCCCGAGTACTAATCACTGCCCTGCCCAGTCCACCCCCGTTCTGTGCCCCAGGACAGGGAAACCAACACTTGACCGAGTTCAGGGTTATTTACAAATATTAACCAACTCAGACTATTTCTCTAGGCCGTACTACAGCAGGATGGTGTCTGGGCCTCTCGTAGGGGATCAGAACCGAAACGTTTAATACCCCACTCCACAGGGGGCTGGTTGTTTCACTTGGGGCAGGACGCTGAGAATGGTCAGTTGCTGCTTTGTTACAGCTGGGACCCAGCACCTTTCCCTGCGACTCCCCCTCCTCTGGGGCTCTCTCCTGCGAGCACACGTCTTGGACCTGAGCCCGGCCCTCCCGGCGATGTGACAGCAGAGTCACTTACATGCTCACATGTAACATCGGCTGGCTCAGCAGGCTCAAGTTTATCATCTATCCCGAGCACATGCTTGGTGTGCCTTTCGCTGCCCCTCGCCCTCAGCGCGCACAGATCTGCACCAGGATAAACAGATGTTGCCATTCTCAGTGACAGCGAGAGAAACTCGACCGGGACCATTATCCTATTGGTGAGCGACGTCTGCTCCCCACACTATGTGCCATGGTCTGTCTGGAACGCGGCAGGGAAGAGCAACAGAACCAGACTGCCTGGCCTGCGGAACAAGCAACTCCAGAGCCCCCAAATTCCCAAAACCAGGACTAAGTAAGGCCGGCGCGCCCGGCTGGCCTGACCATAGCACAGGGCTGTGATTTTCTGCCCTACCTGTGTCCCGGGACACTCCTAGCTCGGAGCATTGGAGGCCAGCCAGTCACGGGAACAAAACCCACACTGCCTGGTCACACACACAGCTGGAAGCCTCCTGGGCGCTGAGCTGTAAAACAACCTCCTCCTCTTGACACCCAGAAGAGAATCTAAATTCCGCTGACCCCCGTTTCCCACCAACCCAGCTGGTCCACGGGCCAGTGCCCACAACTTGGGGGGAGGGGAGAAAGCCAAAGAAGCAGTTGCCCACGATATGAACAAGGTGGTAAGTTTCTTTGTTTTCATTACAATTTCCTCTCCTGCTGCTTATTTTTAGCCATCTCTGCTTTCCCCCGAGGTGCCCTGATGATAGAATGAAACACGACCCCCGGCTCCAATAAGTGTATTTCAATTACATCTGTCACCACGTAACGATGTAATGATATATCATGTGATATTAAATCCATGGTAATCATATCAGCAATTTTTTTAATAGTGCACTAATCGCATTATTACATCTCAATAATTAACGACAGAAGGGCCGAAAACTCAGCAACAAAGCAGAAAGCTTGCCGGGTCCCTGGGTCTGCCTGCAAAAGGCGGGTGGTGACCAGCACATGGGCAGACCAGGGTGGCATGGCAGGTAACAGCTGGACGCCTGGATCGGGAGACACACGCGAGAACCCTGGGCAAGGTGGCCAGTTGGACTCTCTTCTCCCTGGATTGCCTTAGGCTGAAAACTAAATGAAACACCGGTCACCACGCAGCACGTCCAGTCTGAGGCCGGGCATCTGACATCCTGACTCACCTGCGCTTGAATCTCTCCTCTGGCACACCTTGGAATCTAGTCTACCCGTCCGCATTCACACTCGCTAAAGCAACACCAGTTCTAGTCTACAGAGGAACCAGTTGCCTTAAAGAGCAGGACCGATGTACCGCTAAGGCAGTGCCATAGCTCATCGAGGACAGAGCCGGGTAGGGAAACTCCCAGCCTCTCGCCAGTGGGGCAGTGGAGGGGCTGGTGCGTGCCGAGGCGAGTGCTGGAGCTGATGGAGGGAAGAGCGTAACGAGGAGTACTTGGCACAAGGCGGGTCAACGCTGCACCCTGCTCCAGCTGCAGTAAAGCAATCCCACACATTCCAGTTGTAGCCTGGTCAATCTAGCAGTTTCTACATCACCAGCTGATCTGAAGAGAGCCTCATTACCTGCCTTAAAGTGCCAGCCAAGCTCTTAAAAATGGGAGTTAAGAACTATTTGGCTGATCATTTCTCTCCTCATTTATTTTGCCTGCTCTGAACCAATTCAACCTGTGAAGTTGAACAGTGAGGATGGGTTGAAATGTATTTGCAGGCAGTCTATCACAGTCCGCATTCCTGCTCCATGCCAGCTCTTCCCAGAGGACCAGATCCCGACGTACAGAGACAGCTGCAACTCAGCTGGACACAATTCTCCCCATCCTGATCTCATGATGTCCCCAGGTAGCTTTTTCATCCTTCCCTCTCATCCCAGCATTGCTCTGCCCCCAGCTGGAGTCTGATTATAGAACAGGTGGGTGGGTTTTTCCCTGGTGATCCAACCTTTAGCGAGCACCTTCCCCCCAGAAGGAACCCCTCAGCTCAGCATTTCACAGACTTCATCTACAAACGGAACACAGGAATCACCTCACCTACATTGAAATGCGGCCACCTCTGCAGCGGAACACAACTGGTTTAACAGCCCAAGGCAACACCAATATGCAAGTGGACAATATACCATCTGCAAGTGAAACCACAGTCTGAACATACATAGGCAAAATGTATTTTCCACTGGGACTAATGCCAGCGAGTCTCCCCAACACACACACGCAAAGAAATGACGGGGGATGTGTAACCAGCGCAACTAATGCGGATTTGTGCCTGCCGCTCCGAAAGGACCGTGCCCCGACCACCACGTGACGGCACTGGGTCAGACGGGCCACCTCCTGACTCACTGGACCAGGGCAGAAGTGCGCACTTGTGAATTTCATCGTGTGCTGAGCTGACCTGAGGGAGCCTTTTTGGTGGGAGCAGGAAGGCTCCTGGCTCCCACGCTAGATGGGGGGACAGAGTCACTCCGTCTTGTATTTCTCTTGCGCACACGCTCTGCCAAAGGGGCCCTTCACTTGAAGAATAAGGTAGAAAAGTCTCAAGGCATTTTACAAACGAGTCACCTCCAAGACTTTAGAAATCTAGTCTCTTTGCTACTACGTGGTGTGGTCCCTGAGCACTGCTGTGCACGTCGCTTGGGGACTTTGCTCGGGGAGCTCTGGCTGTTGAGTCTCTTGGTACAAGACAGCTGCCAAGCCCCTGAGTCTGAGCTCAACCACCAGGCACAAGCTGAGCCTAGAGCCCAGGATACAAACCCACTTACCCGGGGGAGACGCAGACTGGCAAGGGGTGAGGCATCCAGGATCCTGTCTCCTCAGCACACCACTCCCCACCAGGAGCCTGGGGCGAGGAGGTGAAGGCACTGGCAGTAGCACCTTGTGTGACATCCCAGCGCACACCCATCACACCTTGTGTAACATCTTGGGTATGTCAGGCCCTCCAACAACCTTGCCCTCATCTTAGACCAGCCTGCACGCCCTCAAGTCCACCTGTAAGCAGCCACCTTGGAACTCCTCTTTCCCTCTGCCCTGCTGGGGACGATTAGCAGGCTGGGCAGGGGTGCTGTCCCTAGCCCACGTTTGCCAGAAGCTGGGATTGGGCGACAGGGGATGGATGACTGGATGGTTCCCCGTTCTGTTCATTCCCTCTGGGAACCTGGCACTGGCCAGACAGACAGGAGACTGGGCTCGAGACACCTTTGGTCTGACCCAGGGTGGCCGTTCCTATGTTCTTATGTCTCAAGAAACTTCAGAGTCAGGAGTCCAGTAAACTCAACCCAAGATCCCCAAACCCTCCCGCTTTTGCAAGCTCGCGCAAGCGAAAGGCCAACCCTTGGGAAGGGGCTATCGTCCCTTTAATGGATTGCTCCTGCTGGTCTGTGCCCTGCAAGAGCAACAGTCTGATGGGGCGACGGCAGAGTCAGTAACAGGCCTCGGTGCAGAGCAGCGGGCCCAGGAAAAGCCCTACCTAGACACAAGGCTGTCCAAGAACTTGACAGGCCTCTGTCTGAAAAGGATGTTGAAAGAAATGATCTCTTTCAGTGCAATGGGAGATATTTGTCTCTGATTTACCCTTGGCTTTTTGCTCTGGTTCAGGTAGGAGCGGCGTGGGATGGCTGGCAGATCTGAGAGCACGGCACGCCCCAGCGGGCAAAGCGCGCAGTGCGGAGGAATGCGAGAGTCAGTTTGGAGTGCTCCCCATTTATCAAACTCACGCAGCCCGCCAGCAGAGCGAGTCTTTCTATCATTACACCTCTCAAAATCCGATTCATACCACTAATCCTGCCTTCATTCTCCCAGATTAATAACATCTCTTTCAACCTTCACAGTGTGATAAATAGACAAAGAGAGAACAAAAGGAGAAACAGAAGTGAGAGAAAGAGCCAGAGCAACTCCACATAATAAAGAGAACCAAGAAAGGGGAAAGGGAAAAAAAAAAGAAGAAAAGAGAAAGAAAAGACGAGGGCGCACTTGACTCTGCCATTTACCTCGACAGAATCTCCCCAAGAGCCGGCAGCGTCTTTCAAGAATGGAAAACATGCTCAAAGAAAAGGCTTGTTAGCAGCCCGTGTTTTGTTGGAATTCCTTTCACTGCCCGGCGTGGTTTGGGTCAGGAGTGAAAAGGAGTTTGTTGGTTTCTCCCCCTGCTCCAGACGGGCTCCTCTCAGAGACAGAGCCTGCAGCCCACACTGTGGCACCTGACTGGCTGCCTCTGGGCTCCAGGAGCAGAGGATGCTGCCGGCCAGGACAGAGCTGGAGGAGCGTCGGATTGGACAAGCGAGGGGCAGGGTGGATTTTAGGACAGAGGTGCTTTGGTGGGCACAGATTGGTAACAGCAGGAGGGGCTGCCGGTCAGAATGGAGGGGCCCCAGTGCAGCTGGGGGCGAGGAGCCCAGGGCTGGACCGCTGGGAGGAAGAGGATGTGCGGGGAAAGCTTGCACAGTAAATCCCGAGTCCAGCGGGAGTTAGTCAATCCCTGTCAGTTGCATGGGCACTGCCTTCCACCTCCTTCCCCTGCAGCTTTGCCCTTTGGCCCAGGGTCCAGTGCCGACGGGGAGAGTATCCTGACTCCAGCTGCCCGCCAAAGGAACTGTGCCAAGCAGCAGAGCCTGGCCGCTGGCTCCAGGAGACATGGCTGAGACATCCACGCTGTGCCTAAAGGACTAAAGGCAGCAAGAGGAGGAGGAGCTGAGAGCTCCGCAAGCCAAATTTCAGGGGAGCAGAGAGTGGAAGATGACATTCCTCCAATCAACCATCCTCTGCTACGGGCTCCAACTAGCCAGTCACACTGGCCTTCCGTCTAAAGCCCAGAGCTTACACACTTGGGAGGGGAGGAACCTCCCTCTTCCAATGGCCCGCCCCTCCTCACACCCTACCAGCCCTAACACCCCCCCACCTGGGGGGAGCTCTCCACAGGAACAGGGGCTGTTCGGGGCATGCAGACAGTTCAGATGGTCTTGCATTCGATGGCCAGTAGGCACCCAACTCCCCCGACTTGCAATGAGAGGGAATATCTAATTCCCATTTGCTGTGGGTGCCTCTGACCTTTATCCGCTGTAAGGAAAGTCAGCGCCTTAGTCCTCCTGCAACGCCAGGCTGTGGCCCTACCTATACCAAGCACAGTCACTGGGGCAGCCCCATAGGTCTGAGAGTGCAGAGCTAGGGACCAGCTCCACAGTCCCCACGAGGCTGGTGACAGCTCCAAGGGCGCGAGGGGGAGAAATGCAGCAGCCACCTGGCGGATGAGGAAGAAGCGGCCAGTCCAGAGGGAAGCGGCCCAGCAGCTGTGGGATGGTGGGGAAGGAGAGGGGAGTCCCATCACAAAGAGCTAACTGCTGCTGGACTCCAGGACTGTAAGCGCCAGGTGTTGTTACTCCTATCGCCTCCCCTTCTCTGCAGTGACACCTCTGCTCGGCTTGGTTTGGCAGCGCTGAACTGGGGCTCTAACAGGTCTAATTATTAAACCCGACTCTCCTCTTGGCATCTCCTACGTGCAGCTCCGACCGCGCTTGAGGAGTCTCCTACTTCTCGTCCTATCTACCGACCCCTCTGCGTTCAAATCCCACCTTCTGCAAAGTTCTTCCACTGACACCCCCAGAAATAAGGCCTGCACTGGGCAGAGAGGAGACCGCTCCCTGCTGGCTCCCTCTAGCTAGACTGCCCTGGCTGTCCACAGACACCCAGGGAGCGTGGTGCTGAGCACACTCGAGAATAGTGCTCTGAGCGTGCTGAATGGTTTGTGGCGCACGCGACGTGCCTCACAGCTCAGGGCTCTGCGACAGCACGGCTGCCGGATGTCCACAGGCGCCAACAGCGATCTGTACAGAGAACAGAGAGCGCTGGGGAGCCAGGAGCAGGTTGGGCTGGCTGGTTTCTAAACTCGTCCACATTACTGCAGCCTTTGAAGTACAGAAAATAGCAACACTCGGGCACCCATTTTTTTAATACTACTTTTATCACAGCAAATCTCTCTCTCCTCCTCTGTGTGGCTGGAGACAGATATCAAGTCAAAAGAAAGTCTCCTCGTCTAACAATGGATTTCCCTTCCCTTCAGAACTTCAAACAGAAAATTCTTCTCTGCAGCCAGAGTTGACCGAAAGAAGGAAGAGAGAGAAAACAGACGCACTAACTGAACCCCCAGCTCTCCTTTTATTTACTCCAAAGGCCAGACTGGCTTTTCGGGGCCTGCGGGATCCTGCGGAGAGGTCTTTAGAGCACCTTTGTGGCACATATTTACTCACCACACTAACGATTCTGTCGCCAGGGAAATGTGCTTTTTTATTTTTTACTCCTTAATGGCCAGTTACACCCCCCCTCCCCTGCATGCCCCCATTACACTCCTGTCTTTATTTAGTAATTTAGTAAATTTAATGAGCCAAGGACCATCCAGCACAATGGAGCCTGGATTTCGATTGGGGGCCCTAAGAAATACTGTCACTCAAACAACAATGACGAGGGCAGTTTCTGGAATGATCCAAAACACCCCATTAGTCTAGCGTGGAGCTGTTAAAGGACCAGTATGGATTACGGATCAAATCCTGCTAGCCTTACTCCCACCAGCAGGGTCACTGAATAGAATGGGACTGTGAACATGAGTAAGGTCCGTTTGGTTTGGTCCTATGTGCTTTAAATATGCTCAGCCAACCAAAGCTACAGAACAGCTCCCAGTGCCGGTAACAGATGCCCTTTCACATTTAAAAACCTCTAAAAAGGGCGATGGCATGGCCCCAGTGAGGCCAGTGGGAGTTCAACGGGGCCAGGACTTCACCCCACACATGGCCCCAGTGAGGCCGGTGGGAGTTCAGCAGGGCCAGGCCTTCATCCCAAGTACCAGACTTTAACCCTGAGAGGTGCTGCAGACACATTAACAGGTTTGACAACACATGGGCCCAGTCCCACAAACACTTCAGCCTATAAATAAACCCACTGGCGTCTCACGAAGGGGAACGGGTGTAGTCATGGTACACGTGCGCTGGTGGCATCCAGGCGATAAAGCATGGGCCCCCAGGGCAAGCTGCATTGCCATTGGCCTTTGAACACCTCCCCCTCTAATCCAGCCCATGCGGGGCCAGGCGAAACACTTCACCTCCTCACGCAGCGTGAAAGAGCCACCGCTGCTCTGGAAAGGGGAAGGGGGAGGTTCCTCGCATTTGTAATTCCTCTGCTCCAATGACGCTGCTCTAAAATGCAGGCAGGCAAACCTCAGGCCTAGACCAGAGAGGGTTAAAGTCCATTTTCTCCTAACCCCCCAGGGCTAGACGCAAGTGATTTATACCCCCGGGGGAGCAGCTGCTGCAGACTAGCCCTGGTAGATCACGAGCCTGCAGGATTTAAAGTGGGATCTTTATGATTTACAGGTAAAATGTCTCGTGTCCCCCCCCCCCCCCCCCGCCCCTGATTTCTGAGGGTGATATGCGTGTGGCCAGGTGCCTCCACCCTCCCCACAGCATATGGACAGCTGCACTTCTTGACGTGGTTCTGCGCACAGAGGCCAATTCGCCTTGAGGCCCGTGGTTAACAGCTGCATTCAGCAGCCTTGCAACCCGTCTGGCCCAATCCCATACGCCCTGTTCCTCTTACCCCTCCAGCCCCACGCACTGCCCCGGGAGCAGGCCGGGGGGGCTGACAAACGGCCTTCTCCACAGAGGGAGATGGAGAGCAGCACCCTGAGCCCACTGCAAGCCCGGCGCTTCCGAGCCGTTTCCTCGGGGTCCCCTGTACAAGTTCCACGACGCGCAGTTCATTTCAAGAGGTCCCACCGCCCCTCCTGTCTCAAAGGCAATTACAATGGAACAGTCCATTGTACTGAAGGCTCCCTCCCTGTGGGGCTGCAATGGGCCGATCCATCACACCAGGCACCCTCTCGTCAAGCTGGCTGTTGACAGATGCTTGGCCAAGGAGCAGCGGGATTGGCTGAGCACCCGGAGAAGTGCTTTATAATTCCTGTCCCTGTCCCCCGTCCCCAATGTCTCCCGCGAGACACACCATGATGGATGGTGACATAACTGGCTGTTCCCAATCAAGGGAATGTAAGTAATGACAGCTGACGTGATTCCCGGAACGCGTGCCGGCTGTGGTCCTCGCTGCCTCGCCTACTGCAGTCCCAATGCCGCACTGTTCGAGGGGAGGAGAACCGGGGATGGAGGCCCTGAGGGATAACGGAAGGGCATGCAGAAGAGCTCTGAGAAGTACGGGGTTTCTCGGACCTCACCCCAGCGACTAAAAAACCAAGCGGGAGCCAAAGATGGGAGAATCCCATGTTGTTCTTCCAGGGTGAAATCAATCTATCCCGGTGCAGCCGGCCTGCATTCGGCCGAGCCTTCGCATCAACCCTCCTACACCATAAACACCGCAGAGACCTTGCACTAGCATTCTGCATGGCACGAATTCCACCCACCAAGGCAAGGGGCTTGGGAACATCTCCATGTGCTACTCAGAACTCCCCACCGCTCTCACTGCTGGCTGATAGGGACCTCAATCTACCCATCCACCTCAGGTTCAAGTTCTCCAGTATTTGAATCTGAAAACAGAAGCACTCGTGTAACAACTTGGAGCTCAATGAGAACCTCTCTCTAAATGCCTCAGATTAGCATCTACTTGTATTGGTAGCTAGCACACAAACAATGTCACGACACCCTCAAAGTGCTATTGTAAACCACAGCAAGAGACAGACAGAGGCACACAGACATGCCCATATGCAACCAAAGACTCAAAGGAGGAAAAATTCAATGCAAGCCAGCAAGCTTGCTATCTGTATTCCTCACTCAGTTATTGAAAATTAGTAGGCAAATTTAGCATGCAGAGAAGTGAGTGACTAATACCCTACCATTGACTTAAGAAGAACTTGAAGCTTTTATGCTTGAAGTGGGGAAAAAAAGTCAAGTACTTTCTTCTTCCCAAAATTTGTCTTGTCTTAAAAAGCTGTTGTACTCCGGAGAGAACCTCCTCCTTCGATAGAGATATATATTTAAGCACCACTCTGCTTAAGATTCTCTTTATAAGATGAACTGCAAAGGTTTTTGATAGAGGTTCAAGCTGTGTTTGGAGAATTCCAAAGAAGGAAACAAGCTGGTGGCTGTCTCAAAGGCAATTAGTGCCGCGTTTTAATAAAATCACCTCTCCCGATGCCCATTCTGCAGAGGTGCTGAGCACCCTTAGTTGCCAGTGAAATCCTACTCAGCACCTCGCCGGCTTCAGCCGCACTAAATCGCACACAGCCGCACCGGCAAAAGAGCAGCTCCGGCTATGTGAGCAATGATGGGACAGAGCAGATGTTTTACCACCCTGTGGCCTACACCTGCCCTGGGCCCTGTCTACACCAATCTTCGCACCAGGGGAGATTCCCCCCAAAAAGGTGAGCAGAGAGAGAGCCACAAGCCCACAAAACCTCAATTGTAGGCGCCCAAGTCTCCATGCCTGAGCAATGGCTATCACAACGACCACAGACAAAAATCTGAACTTTGCCCAAAGCTGGGAACGGGCGACAGGGGCTGGATCACTGGATGATTCCCTGTTCTGTTCATTCCCTCTGGGGCACCTGGCACTGGCCGCTGCTAGGAGGAGGATACTGGGCTAGATGGACCTTTGGTCTGACCCAGCATGGCCGTTCTTATGAACAACCCACCTCATTCCATATCCTGATTCCCAGTGCTTGCAACGTCCCTCGCTCCAGCCGAGTGACCAGAAAGTCACGTGTGCGTCCTTGCACAACGCTGCTGTTTACTTTGTTACACAAGGACAGGGAGAGGCTTCCTTCCTCTTTGGGGGAAATTCCAAATCTGCTTGGCGGGAAATTTAAATTGGTTTTCCTCTTTACAACAGCCCAGATTTTTGGACAGGGTCTACTTAACTAAGGCTCTGGCCTCTTCTATGCCCTCGGTCGGCTGCTCAAAGTGGCTGGTGTACAAAGGAAGGATGTTACAGATGTTTTTAAAAATAAGCTTGGTCTAGGGCGGTTTCAGACTGGGACTCCTGGGGCTTCTGTCACTCTGACCCTCGAATCTTCTGTCATCCTTGCCAAGGTGGGGGTCTGTTTCAGTTTGCCCACCCCTGAAAAGTGGGCAGTTGACCGCACTCACATAGGTGTGGCCAGGGCTAAGGTTTGCAGAACACTTTGAAAAGGATAAAGATTCCCAGCAGGGGCTTGTGGCTAAAGCACAGGATTAGGAAGGAGGGACTTCCAGCAATTCACTGTGACACCTGGGAAAAGTCACAACTGCCCTATGCCTCAGTTTCCCTACTATAATACTTCTTGCAGAGAGACCTGTGAGGCTAAATTCACTAAAGGATCTCCAAGCGCTTTACAGAGGGTCATCATCATTATGCATTATTTAAGCTCTGTTAGACGCAAGGCGAGAAGGTGGAAAAATGAGTGTCTGCACAATGCAAGTGAAGAGAGAATATTTTCCAGACTGTGAGCAAGTGTTACCAACAGGGAGAGCAGCACACAAACATTTTAGCACTGGAAAGTGTTTGTAAAGGGGGGGGGGGGGGGGAAGAGAAGGACAAAAATTATCTGCTGGAATGTGTTAAATTCCCAGGGGATTGTTTTCAGGGAGCTTAGCACAGAAACAGAAGCTAGAGAACAGTCATGTTAGCACCCAAGTCTGCTCATTCCCATCACAACAAGGGGACGGCTAAGCCAGGGCACAGCTGTTTGCAGAGTGAAGTTTGCATCCCCACCCCCTGCGCGCCCTGCAGTGGCTCAGCGGAAGAATACTTAAGAAGTTGTGAGTTTGGTCATAATGTGTAAAAAGCCCCTGAAATGCGACATCATTTACTCTTCGGTGCTATTGCTCAGCAGAGCCAATAAATCTTGCATGAGCAGAGCTGATTCTAATTTTCTAATATGAAAAGGCATTTGGATTGAGAGAGGGGAAGATAAAAGTGATTGAATCTCCAATAGCCTAGCGTTAGTGACAAGAAACATCCTGATACGGACCCCAAAGAAGAATGGCTCCCCCTCCTCCCTGAGCCACACACACTCACACATCCATTTCTCCCTGCGTTCTGCATGCTGCAGCTCCGTCTCCCCTACTGACAGGACGTGGGTTTAAACACAGTTACACAAGTTATCATTTCTGCCTTTTGATCAATCTGAGTTTTCAGGACAATTACCCTCTTAATCAATGATTGCTATCAGCAGCCCCTCGGATTCCTCACCCAAGTAATCACGCCGCCAGGGCAGACAGCATGTGCATAGGCAATGAAGCTGAGGGGAGGCGCTACCTATGCAAGTCCATCTTCCACTGACGCACTCGCCTGCTGGAAGGGTAGAAAACTGTGAAGGCCACTTCAAGGAACACCTGACGTACGAAATAAGCGGAAGGACTGAAAAGGAACGTTGTGCATGGAATCGGTGACACCACCAGACTAGACACTGGGAACCTGCGTAGACAACCATCTGAGTGAAGAATTAACAGCTAAAGCACGGGATTTACTGTACACCAGAAGCATACATTTAAGAGCTATCCATGACCAGCACTAGCAGCTCACAATGAGGCTAATAAAGTCAGTTACTAATTAGGAACCAAACCCCTTAAAGGAAGTAAAAGGCGGGGGAGTAGAAATCAGGTTATAACCATCTCCAACCTGCAGGGTTTGTTTTGCCAAGATAAGCAATTATTTACTGAATAATGCCAACATCCCCCTGACGGGTGGAAAACCCTCCCCACAGCTCTCCGGGGAAGGCTAGTCTCTCATAATCGATATTTGTACAGCACCAGGAGTCTTGGAGGATCCGGATGCTATTTACAGGGGAACCCTAACCCGCCACAGGATTGCAGCCAATTCTGCTCCGCAGATTTTAAGTAATGATATAACAAGGGAAGCCACAGGAAACCCTAAATCTGCAGAACATAATCGTGGAAGCTGCAGTTTGGCTGGGACACTGGACTTAGGATCCCAGCTCTTGCCAAGGGGCCAACAAAGCTTTCACTGGGGGGGGGGAGAGGAGGGAGAGAGATTAGTTTGCAATTTCTTAACCCCAATCCCAGTGTCATTTAAACCATGAATTAATACTTTGGATAAAGGAAGTCTGTGTTAAAGGTTCTACTTACACTACAAATCTCTTTGGGGCAGAGACAGCCTGCTGTTCTGTGTGCACACAGTGCCTAGCCTAAGGACTAGGGACCCTGGACGAGACTGCAGTAGAAATACGTAATAAAAGATCCAAACCCCTCAAAACAAAGTCCATACCCAGCACTAACTAAATCAGCCGTGTGCTTTCTCCCCACCCCCATCTGCCTGGGTGTTTTTACCCTGCATGCTTCTCGGGGGAGGGCGGCCACATCTTCCACCCCGTTTGGAAAGTGTCTAGCTCACACGGGGCATTGCCATGAGAACACAGTGCTGGGGGACCCAATGGGCTGGAAGGCGCATGGACTGCCCCCACACACACCCCGCTCGGTGCCTGCGGCAAGCAGGGGCGTTATTTCAGGGTAAGGGAAGCCAGAAGGGACACTGACCCCCTGCCTGGGCTGGCAGTAAGGAACACGAAAAGCAGCACCAGGTGAGTCTGACAGGACAAGTGGGTTCGCAGGCTGCTGGCTAGAGAAGCTCTCCCAGAAGCACCGTATTTCACCAGCTATTTTCCAGGGAGAATAGCTGATCAAAGACATCCCCACTGTGCACTCCAGAGCAATAAAAATAAAATAAAAAAAACAAGAAGAATTCTTTCGGCGGGTAATGGGCATTTTATTCCTTTTTATGACACTAACTATAGGCAGCTAGCATAATTACACCACAATAAAGGCATAATGTGCACCTAGCAGAACAAACTCAGACTTTTGATAATTAGGCAGAGCAAACGCAGTCTGGGATTCTGGCACATGGCTTCACTCAGCCACCTGGATCTGCTTCAGCCCTGATCCCCACAGCGCACCAAGCCCCCCGCCCCGGCAGTGGGCCCGCTCTCTGGGGCTGGGGCTGCTGATTCCGCAGGGACGGTTAACCAGCCGAGTGTGTCCAAGAGACACGCAGGGGTAAAATCCCTGGGGTTCCCTAAGAGCAGGTGAAGAACAGACAGCGAGGGCGGGTGAGGTGGAGGATATTAGCAGGCTTCACTGGAGAGGGGGCACACGCACCACAACTACCTGTTTGTCCCCTGAGAAGCAGCACCACAGTCAGCAATAGGCAGTCTGCCAATAAGGAAGTTTAGTGACCGCCATCTTGGTCAGTGGCAGGGATTGAACCGGGGACCTTGAGAGCCGAAAGCGAGAACACAGAGCTCAGGGGATATGTCCCCTAACTGGAAGCCTGAGCCGAGCGATAGGCTCTGTGGGGAGGGCACACCCCAGACACACGGAGCAGCGGGTTACAGAGGCACTGCCAGCAAATCTCAGAGCGGCACTGCGCGGGTGCAGAAAATCAGAGGCACAGGAGGGGCAGAGCCAACGCCCTGGCCGACCCAAGGAAGCCGGCGCCAGGGGCGCGGAAGAGCCACGACAAGCCCCTCAGCCTGATCGATCTGGAAACGAAGCTTGAAAACGAACGAGGCTCCCCGAGGTCCCGAGACGGGTCTAAGGCCTCCCTCTTGGAAGGGGTGAGCCCCCATCTGTCAGAGATTAATAATAAGCTCTTGGAAACCCCTGTTCCTCCATTGCTGCCGCAGCCCCCATCTCCTGTCAAGCATGCCAGAGCCAGCGAGCACTCTTCTGCTGCAAAGGTTACGGAGCCACAGCCCGCCGGCCTCCCCAGGCGAGCACGGCCGCGGTAGAGACCCTAAATGATCTCTAAAATATTAATAGCGTCAATCAGAGACGGCCTGCCGGAGGGGACACGCAGAGTTCCTGGAGCACAGGCAGGAGACCACAGACGTAATACCCAGAGTTTGTTTAAACTAAATCCCCACTCCACTTCCTTGTCATCTCTGGTAACAAATCATTCGAAAAACCGTCTCCAGGTGCACCGGGGGAGGGGAGCCCATTGCATTAGTCCTGGTAGTCCGGTGCTGCCATGCTACCGCTGGCACATGCGCTCCTCCAGGGCATTGCAACTCCACGCCGGGGAGGGTGGGACAGCCAGGGCTGGCAACAGTGCCTCGGAGGCTGCATCAGTCAGACCCGCTCTCGGGTGGAGACGGGAGAGCTTTCAGCCAGCATTTCGGCTGCAACAATTTAAAAGAAGCTTCATTTGAGGATTTCAGTTATTTTCAAAGAAAGAAGCCTGCGCTTCGGGTCCTCTAGTCCTGTCCCAAACTAGCTCCTTCCGGGTCACTCGTTCAGTATCCCACTGAAAACAGCCCTGGCGTTTTGGTGCCCAGGCCCTTAGGAGCAAGGAACCTAGAACACCTGAACCTTCCCGGAAGTGACAGATACCTGGATGCTAACGCGGTTTTCACCTTCCTCGGAAAGGAACTTGATAAGAGATGGGAAAATCCTGACTCTCCCTTCATTTTGGAATCACAGACCTAGCAGCTCATGACTGTACAAACCGGCATGGTTAGTCTCCAGGAAGGCGTCTCCCCCTTGTGCCCATATCGGATTCTTCTGCAAATTCTTACAACAAAAAACTGGTAAAGGACCAGGTAACCCAGGGTGCTCGCTTAGAACAAAACCTAGTTTATGCCTTTCCCCCTGACAACTTCTTATCTGATTCTTTTACTTTCCCATCTTCTCTCCCCTCTTTGTGTATTATGTTATTGTTCCAAACAGAAGCCCCCTCCTCTGGTAGTTTATGTCTGTGTTGTTTGACAGCAATGACAATGTCATTTAAAAAGAAAGGAGCCTGCAGCGTTCCTTCCCTTGTGCCAGCCCACGATGGTGCACACGCCACGCCCAATTCAGTCACTTGCCACAGCTTCACCAGCGCAACCCTTCCGCAGCATCCCAGAGTAACATTCTCTCCCCCCTCCCCATGGAGCAGCGGGCACTGAAGCCATCAGCCCACGTACTGGAGCAGCGGCAGGGGGGAAGGACTCATAGGTTGTAGAATGGAAGACATAAAAACATAGGAACGGCCACACTGGGTCAGACCAAAGGTCCATCCAGCCCAGTCTCCTGTCTGCCGACAGTGGCCAGTGCTAGGTGCCCCAGCAGGAATGAACAGAACAGGGAATCATCCAGTGATCCATCCCCTGTCGCCCATTCCCAGCGTCTGGCAAAAGCTAATGAGGCACTGCTGCCAGAGCGAAGGGCGCTTTGAGAACTCGACCCGGAATACGGTGGGCAGTGCCGGGCATGGCACCACAGCAAAGAGATTACTGGCACCACCGGGGTAGAACAAAGGGCAGGAGCAGGGGATTCCAATGACAAACCTACATCCATCGTGGAGTGTGGCTCAGGAAGCTCTGTAGAAGTCTTCACTGGGGGGCTCACAGAAGTGTTTGTACAGCCCCTCGCACAATGGGGGCCTTTGGGCACTGCCACAATTTCAATATTAAATAACAACAGCCCTGAACAAACAAACCAACCCAAGCCATTTTACAAAGCTGGAAATGTTTGCGGAAATTCTCTTTTCGAAAGCTTCCATTTCTGGCAAAACTGGAAAAGAGAAAAAGGAGTTGTTTCTGGTTTGTCATTTCCCTTTTCTCCCCCTTCTCCAGTGGCCAAATGGAAAAAGGAAAAAGAAACCAGCAAGAGAGGCTGGAAAGGAAATAAATGGGAGACCAGGAAAACCAGAAATGGGGGAAAATCAAGACTTCAACCCAACATTTTTCTAAACCAAAATCTGTCGCCAAGTTTTGCCTAAACAGGCATTGCTGTCCCGCTACCGTGCGGATCCCTCACAGAGAAATGCAGCAGCATGACTAGCCCCTTCGTTGGCATGCTCAGCAGAAAGGTAAAAACGAAGAGATGAAAGGGGCTCCTGGGGGAACGAACAGTCAGAGTCTCATCTATGAAACAACCTCTTTGGAAAACTTGATGCCCCCCCAGTACCCCAGATCAGGGCACCCCAGGGCCTGACTTGGGCTGTGCATCGCAGGGTGCTCTGCGGGACTTGCCATCTCCGTAGAATTAAAGTTTTCACTTTTTTAGAAGACAGAGAGGCCTCATTTACACTACGGGGATTATAGCAGCATAGCAAGGGGGCCATGGCCATGCCAGCATAACTCCATAGTGTAGACACAGCCCACAGTCAGAGAAGGGGTATTCTTGGGGCTGTAGGAACTCCACCTCCCTGAGCACTGGTAGCATTCTACCATCAACCTAGCTACAGCGCTCAGAAGGGGGGAATTTTCCATAGCTACATCGACCAACATTGTACATCCAGACTAGCCCTCCCCATAAACGTGACGCGTCACTGTGCCATGAGCCTGAAATCATAGAATCGTAAGACCGGAAGGGACCCCATGAGTTCCCTAGCCCAGTCTCCAGCCATGAGGCAGGACTAAGTATTATCTAGACCAGTGGTCCCCAACCCCCGGGCCGCGGACCGGTACCGGGCCGTGGATCGATCGCTACCGGGCCGCGGACACGTTCCCGGAAGTGTCCGCCGAAAAGCCGCAATTTCACTTTTCGGAGTGAAATCGGCGGCTTTTCGGCGGACATACAGCCGGTCCGCGGCGGCGAAGAAAAAAAAAATCCGGTCCGTGCCGCAAAAAAGGTTGGGGACCACTGATCTAGACCACCCGACAGGTGTTTGTCTAACCTGCTCTTACACTCCTCCAATGATGGAGATTCCACAACCTCCCCAGGCAATTTACTCCAGGGCTTAACCACCCTGACGGGACATTTTTCCTCATGTCCAACCTAAACTGCCCTTGCTGCAATTTAAGCCCACTGTTCCTTGTCCTCTCCTCAGAGGTTAACGAGAACAATTTACCTCCCTCCTCCTCGTAACAACCTTTTATGAACTTGAAAACTTATGTCCCCTCTCAGTCTTCTCTTCTCCAGACTAAATAAACCCATTTTTTTTCAGTCTTCTCTCATATGTCATGTTTTCTAGACCTTTAATTATTTTTGTTGCTCTTCTCTGGACTTTCTCCCATTTGGCCCCATCTTTCCTGAAATGTGGCACCCAGAACTGGACACAATACTCCAGTGAAGGACTAATCAGCGCAGAGTGGAGCGGAAGAATCACGTCTCGTGTCTTGCTTACAACACTCCTGCTGATACAGCCCACAGCGATGTTTGCTTTTTTTCCAACAGAGTTACACTGTTGACTCATATTTAGCTTGTGATCCACCATGACCCCCAGATCCCTTTCCGCAGGACTCCTTCCTAGGCCGTCCGTTCCCATTTTGTACGTGTGCAATTGATCGGTTGTTCTTTCCTAGGGGAAGTACTTTGCATTTGTCCTTATTGAATTTCATCCTATTTACTTCAGACCATTTCTCCAGTTGGTCTGGATCATTTTGAATTTTAATCCTATCTTCGCTAACACTCGCAACCGATTAGTGTCATCCGCAAACTTCGTAAGTGTACGCTCTGTGCCATTATCTCTAAATCATTGATGAAGACATTGAACAGAACCAGACCCAGAACTAGGGTGACCAGATGTCCCAATTTTATAGGGACAGTCCCGATTTTGGGGTCTTTTTCTTATATAGGCTCCTATTACCCCTCACCCCCATCCTGAATTTTCACACTTGCGTCTGGTCACTCTACCCAGAACCGATCCCTGTGGGACCCCACTCATTGTGCCCTTCCGGCTTGACTCTGAACCACTGATAATTAACAACTCTGTGGGAATGGTTTTCCAATCAGTTATGCACCCACCTTACAGTAGCTCCATCTAGGTTGCATTTCCCTAGTTTGTTTTAATACTAGCTCTAGGAGAAGGCTGAAATAACCTCCGTTCCCTCAGTGAGGTGTTAATTCTGAAATCTAATGATGGCAGGGCACGTGTCCTCCCAGTCAAGTGCTTCGCTGCTGATCATTTTAGCAGTACCACACAGCCACCCTGAGATTTGTGGGACTGAACTATGGGGGGAGCCTGAGAACCACCATTTTCCCCCAGACCTGAGTCCCTGAAGACTTCCAAGGGAGTTGGAGCATCCAAGCATCAGTGCAAAACGATGGAGTCCTTTTAAATCCCTCATATATGACTGACAGGAGCAAAACCCAAATATCCAGTCACTGGCTGTACTTCCATTCTTGTCTTTTCCAGAACATGAATCCTGATCTCTCCGGGCCAGGTCTAGATCAGGAAACTTTCCTCCAAACTTCCCACTCCTCCTACCATTGGCCCAGCTGCAGTGTGGGTAGCACCAGGAGAAGCTCTAGGGTACAAAAGCACTTCATGGCATCCCGCATTTTCACTACCATGTCATGCGAACCCGGCTGTCGATGCTGGCTCATTCCATACAGGACAAGAAATGCTCAGCTATATTCCCCATCCACACCCTGCTTGTCGTAAGCGTCTGAAAGCACATAGAGGGTCAGAGACACCACACGAAAACTCCGAAAAAGCCACCACATGAAAAATCTTTAATGCATTCAAAGCATCCCTGCAGCGGGTATAGAGAAAGGAAATTACCTATGGGTGCATTTCCCGCCCCCCTGGACAAAGCCTCTTTGTAACAGGATCTTCCTTCCGCCTGCCCTCCTCCAGGGTTCTCCCTGGCCCAGTAAAGCTCCAGGAGGCTTTAATGTGTAGCACCCGTGTCTTTATTATTTACAGAGTTTCCCACCACCAGTGTCCAGCTATATACAGGTTTACCAGTCTGTTTGGCTCCTTCTGGCCAGAGTCAGGCCCCAGTCAGCAGACAAACCTTCCCCTCTCTTCTGACTTCCTCAGCCTTTATAGTCCTCAGACCCACAGGTGTAGCCTATTCTTAGGCCAGGCATCAGGCTTTCCCCAGCCCCAATCCATTTCCCCTGATTGGGGCTGGATGAGCAGGTGCTAATTAGGTGCTTTTTGCACCAGCACCCTGCTACACTCTTCTTCCCCAACACACCACTCCAAGAGCTAAACTCCTGCTGCTGGGGAGCAGTGGTGGGCCTGGAGGCTTGAGTGTAGCAATCTAGACTGTACAACCTTCAGGATCATTCTCCTGCCTCTGCAAGGAATATTCAGGAAGGTACCATAGTTCCCGAGAGCCAGACGGTGTCCTGGACATAGCAAGGTATGTAAGGAAGGAGTGTGCTTCATCCACTGCTGTTTTAGAGCAACCAGGAGGCAGTGGGACAGGAAGAGGATCGAAAACCTAGGATTTATTTCATGGTGACAATGGGAGACATTACCAGGCTGCTAAAACAACTCCCTGGGCACTCCTGCAGACCTTTACTGTCTGGCTATTTCTAATAACTCATATAATCTCAGGGTTGGAAGGGACCTCAGGAGGTATTTAGTCCAACCCGCTGCTCAAAGCAGGACCAATCCCCAATTAAATCATCCAACAGATTTTTGCCCCATATCCCTAAATGGCCCCCTCAAGGATTGAACTCAACCCTGGGTTTAGCAAGCCAACGACAAAACCACTGACCTATCTCCACTCAGGACAGGATCTACTCCCCAGGTCTGATCCACAGATCTCCAACAAACTGCACCCAAACACAGAGCATGCACATGGGAACTTGTAAGCTGAAGGAGAAAAGGCCTCCATGGAATGTTTGAGAGGGGCCTCTCGGCATGTGCACGGGATGGGGAGCAGGGGCAGGAGAGTTTTAATCCTGGCTTTGAAACCAACCTGCTTTGTAACCCTTGGGCTGTCCCGTTGTTTAATGAATTACTGTAAAACACTGAGTGATGAACATAGGAACACAGGCATTCCAGGCACTCAGCACTTCCCAGCGCCCAAAGCAGCTTCTTTGGCTCATTTTATCGTGCCCACGCAAAGAGAAGGTAGGCCTCTCCGCCAGTGGCTCCAGCCAGTTACATGAACATGGCTCAGTGCCCCTCACAGCCACTTTCCTCTTGTGCAGCAGCAGCGCTAAGGTTTCTGTCCTCTGTGACAATGGCGCAGCTCCGCTGTGTTCAAGGGGTGGAACACAGCCACCAAGTGTTATGTGGCTCCAGGAGCAATACATTTATGCAAAATTAATGAGCCATTTTGCATATTTGCAAATAATTTAGGGTTGGGCACTTGGCCGGTCCAAAAATTACTGGTCTAGTAACTGGTCAAACATTGATCAAATATAGTTTAAAATGGTCAAATATTTTAAAGCACTAATTTATCAGAACAGTAACTAACTAAAAATAGAAAGACTTCATGATCTCCAATAGGTTTAGCCTTAAATAGATACTTATGCCTAATTACAAAAAACAAATTCCTAACAAGTTATTTTAACTCAGAAAAATGTGAAACGCAATGAAGTGAAATTCTAAAAAATGAAAGAATAATAATTACCACCTTTTCGGCAGTGTTAGGTTAGCATTTAAAAGTGCTTGTTAGTCAAGACTGAACAGTTACAAAAGAAAAATGAAATTAGAAATAAACGCCTAGCAACTATAAAAGAAAAAAGTCATTTTTAAATGTACTTGTTAAGCAGGCCAACTCTTCAGGCATCTTGCTTTTTTCTTTATCAGGTTCAAGAGTTTCAATCTGCGTGTATCTGCCATCATTAAACTCATCAGTATCTCCTGCTTTCTCATCTTCCATTTTCTTCTGTAATCTTAAATTGCAATACACTGCCATCACCGTCCCAGCAGTGGAGGTCTGTTTTTTGAATGGATGATTCCCCAAGCCAACCAATTTTGTTCTGCACATGTTCTACTGTACCTGGATGCATTAAAAGAATTTTTGCCACTGTGTGCAAGAAGGAAACAACTTGTTTCCCCATGATGAAGGAGCGAGCGGTTTAGATTTAACTGCTGGGATTGTAATTCCACATTATTTTAAGACTGAACAGGTTGCTTCAGGCTATAATTTGCTACCTTCATTTGAATTGTATGTTTGCTTGTATAGCCTTTAAAGTTTGCAACAGCCACTGTGAGGTCACAACTTGAACTAGATTCATCAGCAGAAAGGTCTTGGGCCTGGGAGCGTGGCTCAAGAAGTCAGGCAGCATTACGTGGTATTATCTTTTTCTCTTCAGTTTTTGTAAGTAGACAAATGTGTTTAACAACGTTCAGGAACTTGTCCTTGACGTCCCACAACACAGAACTATCATTTCCCACCTGCTGAAAAGACTGAGCGATAGGTTCAACCAGCCAAACTAATTTTGAGTTTTGAATTCAAAAGACGGTCACAAAACTGTCTGTGCGGATTACTCGGGGAAAACACCTGACCACCCCTTCTTCAACCTCCGAGAGCTGAGGCGCTGACTTGCATATCTGAAGATCTCGGAGACATTTAATAGAAGGGGCCTGTCAAGTATGACAAAGCTTACTCCGCGTGGATGAAATTGAGTGCAGGACTAAACGATGCTGGAAAAGTGGCTGCTGGTACTTGTTTGTTTTTTTAAAACTTGACAAGGCTTTTAACTTTTGACACATGATGAGAAAGTTGTCAGATCTTCACCATCATCAGTGAAAGGCGACATCCTATGGACAGCACATCCCTAACACAAGGTGCAGATACTCATTTATCAACAAAGCTCGATCTACTTTCATATTAGCCATGGTGTCAGTCACAACTGAAATAACCTTCCCTGGACCCAATTCACTGATTACATTTTTAAACCGGTCAGACATATATAGTGGACTGTCTTGTGATGCTCAGTTGTGCAATGGAACGAGCAAGAATCTGGAGTTGTTACCAGGAAGCTGACGACACCCTCATCATGAATATTATTCCATCCAGATGACACCGGAGATATGCAAGAAGCGTGTGCAATCGGAACACCAACTCTCTTTTTCACATTGTCTGCTTCAGCATTCAAAGAACTTCCTGCAAGCCAGTCCTTATTTGGTACTTTGTTAACTAGATGCAACTTATGAAAAAAATTCTAGCATAGAAGGATTTAAATCTATACAAAATGGTGTACTGCGAGCAAATGTACGGTCAAGTTCCTTTTCCTGGTCATATGACACTGTCCAAAAGCCTCTTAATACCAATCTGATGAACGTCTGAAGACTTTCCAGGAGCAGGAGTTTTCAATGCTGAAACAGATGAAGTAGCAAAATTCTTAGAAGATGAAGAAATGGACTTTGCTTCATTTTCATTGTCACTCATGTCACTATCTTCATAAAAAAATCCTCAATGTTTTGGGATGATGCTGCCAAAGACAAAGAAGAAGTAGAATTTGGATGCAGACCAGTTTTCCCTTTCTTGCTGTTGGACTGCAGTAATCTATTTTTGACAGTAGCTGGACACATCACCTAAACCGAAGTGTTGCTCCAGTTTGCCTAGATGTGCTGCATACACAGAAGAACCAAACTGCACATAGCTTTAACCGTGTTTCCAGGTGCATGTCTAGTAAAAACCATTCTGGCTTTCCCAGACTCTGCAGAATTTATCATGTCACTGTTATGAATGTCTCACTGCTTCTGGAATGCTCCCTAGATTATGAAGCATCTCTTGTATCTCAAGCAACCAGTAGCCGTTCAATTCTCTCTCTAATGGCTGCTGTTCCAGAAGAGTCCAGACAATCCAAATGTTTTCAGGCATGCTGTCCCCTCCTTCCCAGGACCATAATGGAGGGGGAGGGGGCAGGCAGCCCCTTCTCCTTGCAGCAAACACTAGGGACTCCTAACCAAATGCAGGAGGAGGAATGGAGCACAAAGTGAGGCCCACCTCCCATTAGCATAAAACTTTTCTTCTCCTTGGCAAGGTTTGGCTGGAAATACTCGGTGGAGGCTGGGGGTGTTTAAAGGGATTTTTGTTGGGGGAGTTTATTTACTTGGGCATTTACTGTGGGTTTTCTTTGCTGGCGGGTGTGTGTGTGTGTGTGTGTGTGTGTGTGTGTGTGTGTGTGTGTGTGTGTGTGTGTGTGTGTGTGTGTGTGTGTGTGTGTGTGTGTGTGTGTGTGTGTGTGTGTGTGTGTGTGAGAGAGAGAGAGAGAGAGAGAGAGAGAGAGAGAGATAACCGTGTTAAGGGAGAGGCTCAGTGAGGGTGCATCTCTTCTCTTTGCGTTGGGGGAATGACTGTGAACCCTCTTCTCCTTCCCAAGGGAATCTCTGTACGTTTGTCTAGACTGTAAACTCCTTGGGGCAGCACTGTGCCCTTTAACTTGATTCACGTGCTTTGCAGACTGCCACGTACACGCCTGGCCGGGAACCCAAACATGTGCCTCCGTATCCCGTTTGTCAGAGTCCAGCCAATCAAGATGCTCCGCTTTTGGTTAGCTCACATTGTCCCAACAGTGCTACAGTGAGCGAGCAGGATCTCTAAACCAGCTTTCTAACAGCCAATGCAAACAGGTGGGTCACCACCATCTGCCTCAGAGCATTCCTGCTGGCATCTTTGACCATGGTGTCACGGAGTGTGGGGAGTCCAGTCCCTGCACCCCCACTTCCTGGGATTCACAGTGACTCTCAGTGAGCCAGTGGATTAGAAGGTTTATTTGAGATGACAGGAACACACTCCAACTCAGAGCTTCTCAGTACAAACAGGATCCCTTAAGTCAGGCCTTTCTTGGGGGGCAGGGAGATAAGACCCCAGATTAGGGTTCCCTCCTCTTTCCCCAGCCAGTTCCTAAAAAAATCTAAACCCCCCACCAAAACTCTCTCACCTCCCCCCGGCCACTCCCGCAGCGATGTCAGCTCTCCTTCCCCCTTCTCATTTCAAGTTCCAGTCTCAGGTATTTCACTTCAGAGAAACCTTCCATCTCCAGTGACACTCCCAGGTCCCATCTCCCCTCTCCCTTCTGCATCACACCTGGTGAAACAACAGGTGCTCAGGTGACATCATGTGACCCACCAGTCACTAGACTGGCTTACCAAATCGAATCCATAAACGTTATGGACAACACGCCCACCTGGAGCCTGCCGGGGGCCAGGACTGGGCCCCTCTCTCCTGCGCCTTCCCTGCTATCCAGCACCATGCAGCAAGAGAGAGGCTGCGTGGTTGCCGGCCTGCAGCCCAGCAAGTATTGCAGTGGCCCAGCCCGGCCAGGAGCAGTGGCTACAGGCCCACCCCAGTGAATGGGTGACATCTCAGCTGGGCCAAGGGGGTTCCCTATGCCCGAGAGCTGTGCACCTAACTCACCCCGGAGCAATTCTGGGGCCCACATGGGATCCAGCAGGCTCCAGGTCCCTCCTGCACAGGACTACCTGGAACGCTTTTGTCCCTGAAGCTAGCAGACCTGACTCTGACCCACCTGGGAGAAAGGGGCCTGCTCCGGAGAAAGGGGCTATTTTCACAGTCGTGTGTTAGAGGAGAACTGCACTTAAAGCACAGTTTTCCCCGGGCGGGGGGAGGGGTAGTGGGGCTCATTTCCAGGACTTTTCCTAAACCTCCTTCCCCACCTCCCCCCTCTTCCAAACATGCACCTGACTAGGGTGACCAGATGTCCCGATTCTATAGGGACAGTCCCAATATTTGGGGCTTTTTCTTATATAGGCTCCTATTAGCCCCCACTCCATCCTCATTTTTCACACTTGCCGTCTGGTCACCCTACACCTGACTGACTTGCCGTCCCCTTCGCTTCCCTGAAGGTAAAGCTGGCTCCCGTGAGATGAGCAGGTCACCCTGCGTGGTGCCTTCCCAGTATTGTCACCACTCGAACAGAATCAAGTCAGCGGCAATTGGGAAGCAATTCTGGGCGCTGCTGAGCTGTGGGGGTGAGCTCACCCCTTCTCTAGACCAGCGGATTCAGGAAAAGGCCAGTTTTCATGCATTTCGCCATTGCCTCCCGCTGCCTGGCCTAGCATGCGATACACGTTGCAGGATTATTGTAAGACATGCCCTGCCTTTAATCCCTTCTCCTCTAGCCTTGCTCTGGTATTGACTGCGGGGGAGGCCGTGTCAGGTGTGGGGTCAACCCTGCCTCTTTCAACAGGAGGGTGCGGACTGCGCTGCAGCCTCTCAGTGGATTGCAGCACACAGGAAAACCCAGAAAAGCAGCAGCCAGGAAAACAATAACTTCCCCATAAGAGGGGTCAGGGCAGAGGACCCGGGGGCTGCTGGGGGTGTGGAGAGGGGCATGTGCTGGTCTGAAGGTAGGCTTTAGAAGCAAAGCGCTTGGGGACTCAGCCCAGCAGGGGAGGCACAGACATGACATTTCCTGGGATACAGAGCTCAGTGGGGCTTGCTGGCTCCTGGTTCTGAAGTGACAATTCAACAGCTGCTCCCAAGTTTACCAGAAAGGCCCAGGTAGAAGTGTCCAGAGACACGGACGGCTTCGTGCTGCTGGAATAAGGCCGTGTCCGAGAGAACTCCCACGTCAGGTTCCAGCGGGGCGTCAGAACGAGGGTTGCTCCCGCTAGCTCCATAGGACACAGTGATGTGCACAGAGCGCAGGGTCCAACAAATACACTCACAGCCAGGACACACAATGGCTGTGCACCCATTAGACTATCGGAGGCTGCACGGTTCGCTCTCATCATCGGGCTAAAGGCCGAATTCTGAACTCACTCTCACTAATTTATCCAGTGTTACTCCTGATTGAACCCAGCGTAAGCAGGAGCAGAATCAGGCCCTAACTAGTTCACATGTTCTTCCTGCCCCCTGAGGAAGAAGATTTCCTGGGACAAGCCCAGGCTGTTTGGATTTTTATTCTCCCCTTTGCCACATACACAAAGAGCTATTACAACATCCTGTTGAATGGGCAAAACCCGAGGACTCTTCGGACTCTTCCCTTCCCCGGACGACTGCAGGGCAGAGAGCAGTAGCCAGGTTCAGTGTGCAGAGGTCTGCGCTATGCAATTAACCCCAGCAGCAATGCAGCCCGTTAAATGGAGCCAGATGGGAACCGGGCAGTTCGTAGCACAGAAGAGAGATGTGAGGCGTGCAGTGTACACACAGCGAGGTGCCAGTAACACTACACATGGGCCTGCCTTTTGCCCACCAACTATGGCAACATGTTTGTATAAGAATTGTGCACAATAGCCCATGTTCTAGCCCCTCTGCATTTGAAATTTGAAATACCAAGGGAATTTTGGATATAAAACTGACAAGTGCCTACAGCTATCTGCTGACCACATTCCTACCTAGTGGATCGAGCACTGCACTGGGAATCAGGAGACTAAGCTCTATTCACAGCCCTGCCACCGACCCACTGTGTGACCTGGGGCAAGTCACTTCACCCCTCTCTGTGTCAGTTTCCCCTCTCACCACTTTTCTGCCTTGTCTATTTAGACTGCAAGCTCTTCAAAGCAGGGACCATCTCTTCCTTGGTGTCAGTGTAGCACACAATACAATGAGACCCGGATCCTGGTTACACACCACCGTAAGACGAATGATAAATAATACCACCAGCTGACATGGAATGTTACCTGACACAAACATCACCACCTGGGGCACATCACATTAGAAACGCAACAAAGAACATACACTCAACAAAATCTCTTTCCCAATACCGGTCAGTTACCATAACTATGGACGAGAGGCCCTTTGTGAGAACAGCCACCTTACAAAGGACAGACTGAGGGATACAGGCTGGGAACTCTAGGAAATCAGAGTTTGAAGGCCAGTGAACCCCATCCCTTCTCTGCCGCTGAACCAAACAACCCTGCAATAGCTGAGGCTAGCTTCGCTCCGTGGGGGCAGGCTGCATCGACAGTGCAGGGTTACGCCACCCTAGCCATGGCAGTAGTGCTGACACAATCTAAATCAAGTTGAATTGTGGCGCCAGCATTCCCAGCAGCCGGAGACTTGCCGGGCCAGAACCCGGCTTGGGAGGAAGCATTTGGATTTTTCAGAATTTAAAATTGGTATCAGCCCGGCTATTGTCATAGCCCAGAATCAGGTTATTCCGAGAAGGGCTAGAAGAGACTATGCTGGAACAGCGAGTCATGCTGCAGTGGTTGTCCTACCCTTAGCCCAACTAAGGGCTCGTCTTCAGCTGGAGAAAAGGTGGGTTTTAAAAACCCTAGTGTAGACACGGCGAGCTAGAATTCTACCCAGGGTTCAGCTGGTCAAGATAAACACTGGAGGGAGGCTAGTGTTCACCCAGCCAGCAAACACCTAAGGACTACAATTTGCCTTGTCTGCACTAGGATGTTACATGTTAAACAATACACCTTCTCCCAGAGTAGCCATGGCCTAGACACCAGGAGCAAACAGCCCCCAAAAGGGTTGTGTTTATGTGATTCAGGTGTTCCTTTTTGCACCGACGTAGCTCAAAAATGGAACTCTGTCCTTACAGTCACAGAGTCAAAACAGCAATCACATGTAAACTGGGCAGAATGGAAACGCCAAGTGCCTGATAACTGCTCCTCAAATAGAGTTTTGCTATTTGCTCCCCAAGCGGGGGCCTCTCTCAGAGGTTCACAGTGTTTAAGGCCAGAAGGGACCATGCTGATGATCTAATCTGACCTCCTGGACAACACGAGCCAGAGAATTTCATCCTGCTACTCCAGCCCCGTACAACCTCTTGGATCACTCACGTCTCTTGCCCACTCTCCAGGAGGTTCAGGCAGCGGGTCTGGGGCCCTGAGATGTGCAATTTTTCTTGTTCTTTAAGATTTAATCAAAATCCCCGGCCAGCAAACACAAATCTCTGCTCCATGCCACAGCACAGCTCTGATTTGAGCCCTGCACAAGCAGGAGTCCCTGGACTACCGCGGAGACTGTCCTTAACCTGCGGGCCGTGAAACATGCACTTCCCGCAACCCGCACAGTGTGTAAAATCCACCACCTTGGACCAGGCCTGGAAACCAGCGTGAGACCCCATCTCACCCGGGCAAGTGTTTGCAGGGTCAGGCTCTTACACTCCCTGTGATGAGCCAGCACACCAGCGACGACAGGAGAGTCCTTCCCAGGGGCTGATTCAGACACCCAGAGAGAACCACAGGAGGCCTGAAGGTCAGGGACTCAGGCTGGAACCGTCACAAAAACCAACAGGAGGGGCCTGGCCAAAACACAGATTCCAAACTCAAACACGGGGAGGTGTTTCCCCCTCAGGCCGTTTACTCAGCGCCACTAGGAGACTGAGGCACAAAGCCTGTGGAAACCTTCTGTGGGTGAGGGGAGGGACTTGTCCCCGCCCGAAATCCACCCACCTCCCGCTTTCCCCAGCACTGCCACTTCCACAGCAAGCCGAGTGACTGTCCCTCTGCAGTGGGACAGAGATGACTGTTCCTTTAAGGCCTCTCCTGCATGCCCTTTCCATCTCAGCTGACTATCCTCTGGCTCTCCGCTCTTCTCCTTCCCTTTGATTTAAGAGTTCGTCTCCCGGCCCTGACAGTAAGGTATTTCTGTCCCACAGATTATAACTCACTCTGGGCTATTATTCAGCTCCCAAGCCCTGGCCCTGCTGCATTTAGTCCAAACATAATATCCTTCATGCATATATTATCTGTCTCCCTATTATCTGGAATCATTTCGGAATTAAATTTCAGTCCTGCAATATTGGCTTGAAGAGCGGCTCGCTTTATGGGCTAGTCAAAGGTTAGAATACCAATCAAAATAACACTGCCGATGCAGAGAGACATTTTAATATTCCAAAACCCGGTAATTGTAAAAGGACATAATATTTTTTCCCTGATTACCCCAAAGGCAACACATGTTAACAAGGCGAGGGAGCGAGTGAAAGAAATTTCAGAGTTCAGACAGCTGTAGGACAGATTTAAAGGAGACGTGGTACAAGGCTGGCTGTGTTCAGTCACCGGAAGGCAAGAGGGCTTACCTGCCCTGTGGATCAGAGCCACGTACCTACGCCCTGCCAGAGATCAGCCTTTTTGCCATTTCCCTTGCGTTGTGTCACATGCTACCCAAGCGGGTCATGTGCGCAGAGCTTTGGCGCTCTTGGAAATCAAAAGCCTCCAAGAGAACCGTCGTTACAAGGAAACAATACAGCAAGAGGAGCGCGGACACAACACGGAGGGGCTGAGATGACAGACCAACGCCAAGCAACACGCAGCCAGAGCTTCAACGTTCCAAGAGAGGGACGGAGCGAGCATACCGCGGGCATGGGAAGAGAGCATCTCGCAGGGCTCTGCTAGGGATCGATCCTGCCTGGTGCTGAGCACTGTAGCTGTGATTCAGCAAAGCACATCAACAGGTACTGATCATTAAGCAGTAGTCTTTACTCACATGCTAAAAGCTAAGCAGGTGCTGAGGTGCTTTTCAGGATCTAGCCCTTACTGTGGGTTTAGAGGTTTGCTTTGCACGGGCTGTACCTTGCTTTTCTTTCGATCGCTTCTAGGTTCACCATGCATTTTATAAATGTCACAATATCCAATCACGAGAGACAGAAACAGCGAACAATCTGGACAGGTTCTCCTGGGATTAAACTTCCTGAAAGCAACTGTCAAGCACTCAGGCACAGAACAAACTTAAAGGGACCGTTTCTCAGACGCCCTCCTCAGCAAGCAGTTGATCTGCCTTCAACACTAACTGACCGACGTCCCCCCCGCATCCCCAAAAGAAAGAATTGTTAATCTAAAGGAGAGGACGACGGTCAGTTGGACAGATCTTAATACTTTCATCAATCAAAATAAAATGTAACTAGATTAATTAACCAAAATGCTCCCATCTTAAACTTTCACACTCCAATTTTACACAAAAGATCAACAACTGGACTGGAAGAGGTTTGTTCAGTGTGCAGACCTGTCTTCCAGCCATTGCTAGATCACACTGCACAGTACGTTCTCTGAGCTTTGTCCAGTTCAGTTTTAAGATGATCCAAGCAATGAAGTTTCACTCACCCTGTATATCTGATCTAATCTGTGCCTTTCTAATACGCCCATCGCTATTCAGAACAGATTCTCTCTCCTAATGCTTGATTGGGGGTTGTTCTTTTGGGGTTTTTTTTAACTAGAGACTGAAGTTCAGTTTACAGATCCCAGGGTCACTTTCCGGACCGGAAAGGGTCCCGGGTGCTGGCTGTTGATTTCACGCCTTGTGGGAAAGGTAATTCCCCCGACAGCACAGCGCCCCCGCTTGCCTCTTGTGCCACCCTACAGCACAACACCTCCTGCTGGACAGCTGAGACCCTATTTGCTTTTTTCCCTCTGGTAACTCCCTAGCTCCCCATGACTTTAAAAATAACTGTCAATGGGTTGGTAACATCACTAGCTAATTCCCGAGCTGCGCCTGTGAGTGAAAGCAGCCCTGTTCTCACACTACTGTAATAGGCTTTGTACAGAATGTGTCTTGTGGGGTATCGTTTGAAAACGAAGATCTTGCTGGTCAGGAATATCCTGGTGAAATGCACGCAGTAACAATGTAAGTAAAGGTAGGCCCATGAGCTGGGATCGTGATTGGAGTGTGTTTAACAGACAAGTCTGGGAAGCTGGTCAGGAATATCCTGGTGAAATGCACGCAGTAACAATGTAAGTAAAGGTAGGCCCATGAGCTGGGATCGTGATTGGAGTGTGTTTAACAGACAAGTCTGGGAAGCTGGTCAGGAATATCCTGGTGAAATGCACGCAGTGACAATGTAAGTAAAGGTAGGCCCATGAGCTGGAATCGTGATTGGAGTGTGTTTAACGGACAAGTCTGGGAAGCTGGTCAGGAATATCCTGGTGAAATGCACGCAGTGACAATGTAAGTAAAGGTAGGCCCATGAGCTGGGATCGTGATTGGAGTGTGTTTAACAGACAAGTCTGGGAAGCTGGTCAGGAATATCCTGGTGAAATGCACGCAGTGACAATGTAAGTAAAGGTAGGCCCATGAGCTGGGATCGTGATTGGAGTGTGTTTAACAGACAAGTCTGGGAAGCTGGTCAGGAGTATCCTGGTGAAATGCACGCAGTGACAATGTAAGTAAAGGTAGGCCCATGAGCTGGGATCGTGATTGGAGTGTGTTTAACAGACAAGTCTGGGAAGCTGGTCAGGAATATCCTGGTGAAATGCAGGCAGTGACAATGTAAGTAAAGGTAGGCCCATGAGCTGGGATCGTGATTGGAGTGTGTTTAACAGACAAGTCTGGGAAGCTGGTCAGGAATATCCTGGTGAAATGCACGCAGTGACAATGTAAGTAAAGGTAGGCCCATGAGCTGGGATCGTGATTGGAGTATGTTTAACAGACAAGTCTGGGAAGCTGGTCAGGAATATCCTGGTGAAATGCACGCAGTGACAATGTAAGTAAAGGTAGGCCCATGAGCTGGGATCGTGATTGGAGTGTGTTTAACAGACAAGTCTGGGAAGCTGGTCAGGAATATCCTGGTGAAATGCACGCAGTGACAATGTAAGTAAAGGTAGGCCCATGAGCTGGGATCGTGATTGGAGTGTGTTTAACAGACAAGTCTGGGAAGCTGGTCAGGAATATCCTGGTGAAATGCACGCAGTAACAATGTAAGTAAAGGTAGGCCCATGAGCTGGGATCGTGATTGGAGTGTGTTTAACAGACAAGTCTGAGAAACGGGGAAACCTTCTTCTCAAAGACGAAGTCCAAGCCGCCGCTGGCCAGGTGCCATCAAAGCAGCGCGGCCATCAAGGCCGTTCTTGGGCCTGGACAAACAGATCTGCACCTTACCAAACAACTGAGAAAACTTCCTCCTCACGAGGCTCCATATCTCCTAGTGATGACCTGGAAAGAACTTTGTCTAGGGCAGCGGTGCTCAACCTGCAGCCCAATCAGCACAAAGCTGCGGCCCATGTGACATCCCCAGGGCCATCCAAGTAGTACTGGATGTGGCCCATGTAACACGTTGTGGGCCACAAGTGCAGCCCACAATGGTCAATGGGTTGAAAACCACGGATCTAGGGGGTCGCTCTCAAGGAAATGCATTTCAAAGAGGGACTGAACTATAGAAGAGTGGGGCAAAACCACCCCAGGGTCTCGCTCCCTGCCCCCCTCTCTCTTTTGCAACTAAGATGACAAATGAATCCAGTTCTTTAACTTTGGGAGGGACCTTCCCTGAAGACTGGTCAGTAATGCAGTTGGAAGCATGTGGTAAGACTTATCTTGAACCAAGCCGATTTGTAAAGTTATAGTACGAGGAAGCATTTTATCTTTTTTTTTGGGTACCCATTTCTGACTAATTCCTTAATACTTGTACTCATGTTAGGGGGGTGGGGGGATAGCTCAGTGGTTTGAGCATTGGCCTGCTAAACCCAGGGTTGTGAGTTCAATCCTTGAGGGGGCCATTTAGGGATCTGGGGCAAAAAATCTGTCAGGGGACAGTACTCAATCCTGCTAGTGTAGGCAGGCGGATCCTGCTAGTGTAGGCAGGGGACTGGACTTGATGACCTTCAAGGTCTTTCCAGTTCTAGGAGATTGGTATATCTCCATTTATATTATTATATATTTTTATATATATAAACCTCTCTCTGTGCTGTTAAATACACCTTTTTTTGTTTTGTTTGTTCTTTAATCAAAATTAATCCAGTGTTGTGAATTGGGTGGGTAGCTCCATTTAAGGTGACATGTTGTTATATATTGTCCCCTTACAGCATCAACGGAGCTTTGCTATCTGAACGGTCTAGGAGAGGGCTGGGCAGTGCAGTACAGAATACATCTTTTGGGAGTGGGAGTGTGTTGGGGTCACCCTGCATGTGGTAACTAAGGCTGGGGGAAGGCAGAGTGGGACTGGAGTGGCTGGCAGGTTGCAATTATACACAGACACTCCGGCTGAGAGTTGCATGCTAGAAGGCGGTTTGTGAGTGGCCCAGGTGGGAGCTACAGCAGCACCTGGATCTGGGGATATAAATATGGTTACAAAAATTCTCCAGCAAAGAAATTACTGCACATTATCCTAGGTTTTTCTATAGGATCTGTCACTGAATTATCTTGGCACTGATGTAATTATGGGCCATGACACATGCTACTTGGAAAAGACTACATCACCACATACCCTGCACCCTGTGCAAGAAGGGACCTATCTCGGGGGGACAGTGGCAATCCTCATGGAAGTTCAGGTTGATGGAATCTAATAGGGGAATTTTCTGTGTCTACAGTGCTAGGCCTCAGACTGTTATCCCCTCACAGCCACCTGCTCTTTGTTTCTTCCTCACAGGATTGGGGCAAAGGGGTCTCAGAGAAGGAATCCGCTCCCCTTCACAAACATCCTCAGCCAAGCAGGAGGCTGCAGCTATTCAGACTGGCGGATACTACAACGGAGCGGTGGCTGGAACCCTTGTAGATGATCATTACAACAAGCTGAGACATCTCCAGAGGAAAGGATTTCAAAGCGAAGGGGGTTAAAAATTCTGGCCCTTCCCAAGGCAAAGGTAAAACTCCCACTGGCTTCCATAGGACCAAGACCAGCTGCATCTCATCACCACCTGGGAACGTTTACACGTCCTCACAAAACAAGCTCAAAGCACCAGGACAAGGTAGATTTTTGGAAGAGAAAATAAACACAGTCCGAGGAGAACTCACTAGTCACATTAGAGAAAACACTCCCCGACAGGCTTTGCACTTTACAAGAGCGATGAGAAGACAGCACATGTCTTTCTAACAGAGGACCAGCTTCTGCAATCTTAACTGGGGACTCTCAGATCCAAGTATTGTCCTACCTGTTCTCAAACCCCAGTTATGTTGCTATGGCCTTCACTACCTCTGAATTGTCCAGGCCTCTTTCTCTACTGTTCTCCTTGCTCAAGCCAGTTTTTAAAGAGTACCTGAGCGATCACACATTTCAGACTCATCATTAACTTCACCCCTCCCCATAAATAGCTGGGACTCCTTTCTCTCTTGGACTACACCCTCCTTTGATGTCTTTGTATAAGCGTTTACCCCTTCAGGCAGCAGTAACTCACTGCGTTGTCAGGCGGTTATTAATGCTGTCTTTCCATTTCCAGAACAGGTCCTTTGCTACCCCTTGCATCTCAGGAGACAGTGAGTTGCAGCCTAGCTTGATCCTGGCTCTAAATCCTTAACATGGAGGTTCCTCATGGACAGGATGCCCGACCTGGCCTAGCAGATCACTAACCTACAGACGAGTTGTCATGAGAAACTGCAAAGCCTGAGAAAGGAGCAGGAAGCAAAGCTAAGGAAAAGCCTTCCCTCGTGTTACAATAAATACTCTATACAGAATGATTTTTATCACCATCTAAGCTAGCTGATGATCCTCTTTGGGAAATAATTTCATTCCAGCTTGCTGGATGGGGCAGCTGTGGTTTGGTGCAGAGGTTCTCACACTGGGGGTGTGTGAGAATTCTTAGGGTAAATAACTTACTGCACACATTTTACCCACAGCAATGGATAACTAGCAAAGCAGATTTCTCCAGACCAGTGGTTCTCAACCAGGGTATGCCAAGAGCTTCCAGGGGTAGATCAACACGTCTAGAGATCTTCCAAGTTTTACAACAGGCTACTTGAGCAGCACTGTCAAAGTCAGTGCAAACTCAACTTGCATCAGACGATGACTAAGGCTCAGATTCGGTCAGGGGTAGTTTTAGTAAAAACTCACAGACAGATCACGGACAACAAACAAAAATTCATGGAAGCCCGTGACCTGTCTGTGATTTTTACGAAAAATATCCCTGACAAAATCCCTGGGCAACTGCAGGGGGGCGTCCGCCCCCCATGGGGGCTGGGACCTGCAGGATCACCCTGCTGCCCAGCAGAGAGGAGCTACTGGGGGGCCGCAGCCAACTGTGTCTGAAAGCTGTGGGGCGGACACTCCAGCCCTTGTGCAGAAAGTGTCCCGGAAGACTCCAGAAGTCATGGATTCCATGACACAATCAAAGCCTTAACGATGACTTGTTTCTACTGCTCTACGTGCTAGGTCAGTGTTTCTCAACCGGGGGGGGGGGGGTGTCACCATTTATTTTATGATTACATGGTAAAAATGAGAAAGCCAGGAATTTGTCAGTAATAGGGTGTTGTGACACTTGTATTTTCATGTCTGATCAGGTGAGCAGGTGGCTTTTAAGTGAGCTGAAACTTGGGGGTACGCAAGACAAATCAGCCCCTTAAAAGGGGGGCAGAAGTCTGGAAAGTTGAGAACCCCTGCTCCAGCCCCCTCGGGTCGTCAGATGGCGCTGTGCATTTGACTCTAGACGGCGCCGGGCGTTTTGAGGGATTTCTGTTAAGCTGGCCTAGCCCTATACAGTCGTTCCCGGCTGTACATTAAAAATCCATTTGCCAGGATGTGGTGTGTACATTTAATTGTAAGCATACCACAATCACAGCTTTGCTCTTGCTCTTATGACAATGGATCGTACTACAGATACTAAGAAGGGGGGGGTCCCATCAAATCATTTTGAGAGCCACTGGTCTAGTGGAACGAGCAGAGGGCTGGGAGCCAGCTGGCCTGCGTTCCATCTCTGCCTCACTACTGACTCACTGTGTGACCCTGGGCAAGCCACCTCACTTCTCAGCCTCGGTTTCCCCTGGCTGTAACATGATACACCCACCTCCTTGGTAAAGGGATTTGAGAGCTAAAGATGGAAAGCACTATGTAAGCACAAGAGAGATACTGCAGACTATGGTCGATAAATGTTGTGGTATTTATCCTGGCTAGAATTTGGCTGTAACGGAGTAGGAATACTGTGTGTGTGCCTCAGTTTCCCCTATGCATTTCTTGAGAGTCTATGTGAAGGAATAGGGGCTGATAGTGTAAGCAAGCAGGCAACACCCTCTCCCCTCTCTGCAGGTATGCATACCTGAAGCTGTAACTTGACCCCAGGGGGAGAAAGGGAGGTCACCTGACTGGGCTGAGCCAGGGGGGAGGAGGGACTGGAGAGGGAGTTTCGGTTTGGGGAATCTGAAGCTAGCTGGAGTCAGGCAGGGAAGGCAGAGGAGCTGTCTGGCTCTCTGGCCCCCAAAATGGATCCAGCTGAGGGCTCACGCTCGCTGTATGGTCTGGGTTAGGCCAGATAGAGATCATCGAATAAACCTGGGGGAGAAGCAGGAGCCCAGGATCTGGGTCTTACCTCCTAGCACCCCAGAAGGGCCTGACGGAGGGGCCCTGTTGAGACTGAGAAGCTGTGAGTTGGATGGTTCCTGACATCTCAAATAAACCGTCTATTCTGCTGGCTGGCTGAGAGTCACGTTTGACTGTGGATTTGGGGTGCAGAACCCATGGGCTCCCCCAGGACCCCGCCCAGGCGGGCTCGCTGGGGGAAGCACACGGAGGGGCAGAAGGTGCTGAATGCTCCGAGGTCAGACCCAGGAAGGTGGAAGCGGGTACCCGTGAAGCTCCTAGCCTTGGAAACAGGCTGTGTACGGAGAGGGGACACTTCACCCGAAGTCCGGTCTGGCTTCCTAGGGAGCGGTTCCAGACCATCGCCCGGGCACTCCGTGACATTGGCGCTGAGGTGAAATGCATGGCAAAGCTTTGCTACACCCAGCTCTGCCAGGATACTTCAGCCCTGACCCGCAGCACCTCTTCCAGTCCTGGGCCCCAGCCAACCACTCAACCCCAATACCCCTCACCCCTGATCTGTAAGCACTCTCCGCTACTGCAGTCCGGACCCCCGCCTGGGAGTGCACAGCTCAACCCTGACCCACAGAACCTCTGCGGATCAAGAAAAGATTCAGACAGAAGCATAATGGAGCCGGGTAGACGGTACAGCTCTGCTCGATGGCTCTCTCTGGCAAGGGGGCTTAGGGGCTATCTGATATACAGACACGTTCTACTAAAGCCCCTCTCCTTGGCAGCCCTCCCTGACTACTTATCTAATCACAGCAAAGGGCGCGATAAACTCCCTGCCCCGAGTCCTCTCTGCATTGACAGTTCACTAAAGATACAAGATCGCTCAGTGACATTACAAATGTCAGCAAGCAGCGATTAGGCTTGGTGGAGGGGACACATTAGCAGGCGGGGGGAGGGAGGGCAAGTCAAACTTCTGTCAACGCGTTCAGCTGCATGGGAGCGATTTTTCCTTTGGCTTTTGTCCTCAGTGCAAGACAGCTCTGCCCGTCCCAAGGCCCTGCGGCCCAACAACCTTCCCCAGTGGAGGAGAGCGAAGGAGATAGCAGTCCCCCAACACGGCTGGGACCTCAAACACAAGGGTTTCCTACAGAGCTACAAGCATGGGTCCTCAGCGACCCCAGCCCCCAGCCCAGCCTTTGTGTTGGCCTGAAGAGCAAGCCTTCGAACCAAGCCCTGCTCGTTCTGACAGCACACGCTGCCAGGCTGGTCTGTAACGTACACGTCAACTCTTGCATGGGTGCCAAAGCATTTCTTGCTACGTACACAGTTAAACTAAAGCTCTCAATTAAAACTAGTCTCTCTGAGTCTCTTACCACTGCAGAGAGAGAGCATCACAAATACGCTGGTTCAGAGAGATAAGAATGGGCAGGTGGACAACTCATCTTGCTACACGCGACCTCATTTGTGACACCATCAGCAGGGCACCCAAGGTCAGAGTGTGTGAGCGAATTCCCAGAGTGCTTTCAGAGTCAGCAGAGGGACTTTAATATCCAAGCAAAACGCTGGAGACCGAAGAGCAGCCTCAGCGGCCCAGTTTCCATTAAAAAGGCAAGCTGCAAACAGAGCGCACTCTCTGCCGAGTGGGTCCCTGGGTAAAGCAAATAAAACAACACTAACACATTGTGTGTCAATCTGGGGTATTATTGACGCAAAAGACAACGCTCCCCTCCTTTTCCACCCACAGCAGCTGAGTCCTGTACTGGGCTGTCTCTCTTACTCAACTCATCCCAATACACAATGCAATTTAAGACCCTTTGCCAGAGACCACCAATAAACGAAGTCCATCCCCCCAAAGTACTTGGTGCTGGAAGAAATTGCTCCCAACATGCACCTTGGGGCTTCTGCGACAGGACTCGTGGTTATTTTGGAGCAGTATATAAAGGCAGCTTTGGTAGGATTATTATGCTAGTATGGTACATGCATTTTCTTCAACCAGCTTCACTCCCTTCCAAGCCTAGATGGTAACCACAGGCTTGTGGACACTGTTAAGTGGGAGGCTTTGGGACTTGCATGACAAGGTTGCTGGATGCGGGAAGGTGATCAGAAAGTGCCAATGGCCCCGTGTCAGCAATGTACTAAGGCACATGCCCACGTTCAGGCACATAAGTAGGTGCACTGAAGTCCAGTGGAACTACCTGGCTGAAGTTGTATATCTGTGTGTGTGCGCGCACACACACACACACACACACACACACACACACACACACACACACACACACACACGCACTGAAATGCGCTTGTAATGGCTTAAGTCACGTGCTCCCATCTTTTGGAGTACTTAAGTTTGTGGCAGTGATTCCCTTGAATTCGGGAGTGTTCTCCATCACCAATGAACTCACACACAGGCTCAGGCTAGGGTGACAGAGCAGAGGTTTTCTCGGGCAGTGGAAAGACTGCTCTAGTTACATACTTCATAGAAACTCCAAGACATTGTCTTCTTAACATTCAAAACCCGAGTCTCTGCGTGAGCCACGCCCTAGAAACTGGCCATTTCACATAAATCCCAGCAGCTCCAGGGGATCAGGTCATAGGCCCAGGCAGATGACTCAGGAATATGACAGGAAGGACAGGAGGAGGGGACGTGGGGCTGTTTGAGTCACGGGGGAGGGGTGGGGGCTGTCCTGTTATTAGTATTTATATCTACTACAGTGAGGACTGGAAGTCCCAAAGGAAACCAGGTGCTGCTCAGACACAGAGAGCACCTGCCCTGAAGAGCTTACAAAGTAACGAGCCAAGGTGAAACAGAGACCCCAGAGGTGAAGGGACTTGTGTGAGGTCACAGCTGGGTCTCTCTATGCCCAGGATATTCCTAGGTGAGTTTGGAGCTAGGAATGTCTCAGAGAACTGAGCAGTTGGGAGGAAATCCAGGTCCCTGGATACCTCATACTCTCCCTGCAGTACGAGAGGCCACACCTAGGCCAGAGTTACCCCTCTCCTAAGCTCCCCAGATGTGAACACCCCTCAAGAACAGGGAGCTGAGAGAGGAGTCACCCCGCGGGGTGAAGCAATGATTCCAAAGAGATGAGCTTTCAGTCATGTGGAGAGGGACCAGCAACCCACTCCCCTCTCAAGCTGGGTTAGCTCCCCGTTGGGCTGAGGACGAACGGGACCAGCTAGTGAGCACTCACTGCCACACTCCCTGAAAGAGACGAGCTCCCGCCAGCATCCCCCTCACCCCCAGTCCAGGACCCCTCCATGCAAAGGGCAGAGCGGGAAGAGAGCTGCGTTCGGTGAGTCTTTCCCTCCCTCTCCCCCTGTGCTTTGCTGCTTGGCTGAGAGTGCTCAGCAAGGGCTTAGAGTATCAGCTGAAACAAGATCCATGAAAACCCCCTGCCCGCATGTCTAACTGGATTACGGTGAACCCAGACTCCTAACTTGCTAAACCAAGTAGCCTAAGACGACTGCAAAGAGCCATAATTTGTGTGTCTTCGGGCCGAGAGGCAGAGCACAGCTTGGGGCTCAGCCGGTTAACATCGAAGCGCAGAGGGTCAGATGTGGGGTTTGGGGTTTTGTTTTGTTTTGGTCTCTCTCACCCTGCTGGTTATATAGCTGCTATCCATTCACCAGAAGTTTAGTGAACTTCAAATGGCGATCAGTAATGGTCACTGAACTGCAGAATGCCCCAGTGTGCTTTCAGATTTCATTTACAGAGGCCCAGCAATCAGCCAAAAGATTTGCTCTGACAGCAGGGAATGCAAGATCCCCTTGACAAGTTCAGCGGGAACGTGCTGCCAGCATCCCTTGTTAAGTTCATGTTCTACCCTGTTTGATGGAGTAGATCATGTAAATCGTCCTTTCGCTGCTGCGCGGCCTGTCACTCCTCTTGTCATTTAAAACAGTAAAACAAACAAAAAGCCGACGTAAAACCCAAAATTCTGCAGAGCTGTTTTCCTGCAAGTTCTGTTTCCCAAGTCCCTAATTACCAGGACAGGATGAGTAACCAATTCAGTTCAATGGCACAAGCAGCCCCAGTGAGGCAAAAGCCTTTAAAGGAACGATTGCCACAGCTTTAATCCGCACACGGCCCTCCTGCCCCTCACAGCCCCTGCAATCACCCGAGTTTTTCTCCCCCTCCAATTTGCAGCACAATGCCTTTCCTTGCAGCAAGAGAGGCCGGGACAGGACGTCCTTCGGACCCCACCCAGGCCAGCCCTCCATCAGCCAGAGGGGGCGCCGCTGAGCAAGGCAAGCCGCTGCTGATGCTTTGAAAGCCTTACAACGGGGAATGAATCAAACCTGAGTCTCCAGTGTGGAAGTGCGGAGCATTCGCTGCGGAGCAGGGCCCTTCTGGGTCACAGGGTTTCATTTGGGGTGAGAGAGGAGAGGGGAATTGTTTTTTTGACAACGTGCATAAAGAAGAAATGTAGAAGGAAATGCACTTCAAGACTCCCTGTGCTGAGGAACTACCAACCAGGATCCAGCCCGGAGGGAATTTGATCTTAGGAACTCCAAACCCTTGGAAGATAACACACAGGGCGAGCAATGGACAAGCTGACACAACCTTCACGGGAGAGGTGCCTCCACGTGCTGTGCTATTGTGCATGGAGACAGACAGCGCTAGGCCTGCCAGTGAGATCCTCCACAGCTGCAGAACATATTCCATCAAGTGCAGTAAGACTCTATTAGCGGAGATACAATACGGAGCCGGAGAAGGACTCGCTCAGCCCCAGCCTCTCGGAGAGCATAGCTCCTTCATTTCAATGCAAAACAGCAGTAGTTATTCAACACCAGCTTGAAGAGCAGGAGAGGAAGGGAGGGGGGGGAGGGGATAGGGGGGGACACTGGGGCGATTTGCAGAAAAGTACCTTTTTCAGATTAATCCACTGTTTGAAGTAATCAGCAACCGGCAGCCCTAAGTACTGGCATTGTCCTGGTAACCTGTAAGAGAGGAGAGAGAGCGGGTTCAAGTCAATTACTGCAGCCTGACAACACAAACTCCAAGTTTTATGAAGCACTTTCGGTGCTGAGGAGGAGGAGGAGGAGAAAACGAGATCCTTGAGTCTACTTAACTGTGCTCACTTCAGAAGGATCCCAGGCACTTGGCAAGCACCTCCTGAGAGCTGGAACTCAGTTGAGACCTTAGGTCCCGGCTACGTGCCCGGTACGTGTGCAGGCTGCCAAACTATTCTCACGTGGGCTGTTTGTAACAAGGAGGGTGGGCGTTTTACAGGGGAGCCGTGTGTACCTTCGGCTGTACGCCCAGCCCTCCCCGGGAGAGAACATGGCTGGAGCATCTAGGCTGTCATGAACTGTACTCCCCAGCAACGTAGGAAAGGCAGCTCCCTGCCCCAGCGAGCTCACCTGCCAAAGAGACTTGACAGACCATGTGACAGATTTTTAGGCGCAGATATTCAAATATGTGCCCAGGTCATTGTGTGGCTAGATCCCAGGTGTTCACCGAGAGATCACCTCTCCCCTGACACACCCACAACAGAGGCACCACAGCTGAAGCCCCATTGGTAAAAGAGAGAGGGAGCCACAAAAGGGCTTTAGGGAACCAGGGCTTTGGAAGCTGCTTCCAGTCTGCAACAGCCTGGGCTTGTTAGCCTCC
This sequence comes from Sternotherus odoratus, assembly GCA_032164245.1. NCBI lineage: Eukaryota > Metazoa > Chordata > Testudines > Kinosternidae > Sternotherus > Sternotherus odoratus. The sequence continues at coordinate 90,882,925 of JAVMKO010000008.1, read as the reverse complement.
AGGGCACCAGCAAGGCCTGCCCTTGCCTCTGAGAAGGCAGGCCCTGGTATGGCTGGATAGCAGTGCCGGGGGACTTCCGTGCGCATTGCGAAGGGAAGTGAGTTCTATTTATTTTCGATCTGATCGGATGTGAGGTAATCAGTGGGCTCATTCATTTGTTGTTGAAGTTGTCCACAGCGCTGGGCAGGGGCTCTTTATTGGAGAGTAGAAACATTCCAGACAATAAATAAAGAGACTAATTAGACCCATGTGCGTATGCAATTACCACAGTCCCCGAAACCGCCTGTGAAGCTAACACAAGACTTGGCGTTCCGCAGCCGCCGTACAGTTAGTGGAGTCCAGCACCAGAAGAGAGTCAGGAGAGCAGCACATGGGCTGCAGGGACAACTCTGGGTTGTGGGTTCTGCCAGGAAATCCATGGGAAGATAATGAGGGAAGCTGGAAGACATCTGGGGAGGACGCCAGCCAACTGTGCATTCTTTGCACCCATTCAAGGCTGGCGTCCTCCCCAGCTGTCTTCCAGCTGGCTGGCTGAGAGTCACGTCTGACTGTGGATTTGGGGTGCAGAATCCACAGGCTCCCCCAGGACCCTGCCCAGGCGGGCTCGCTGGGGGAAGCGCACGGAGGGGCAGAAGGTGCTGAATGCTCCGAGGTCAGACCCAGGAAGGTGGAAGTGGGGACCCGTGAAGCTCTTAGCCTTGGAAACAGGCTGTGTACGGAGAAGGGACCCTTCACCCGAAGTCCGGTCTGGCTTCCTAGGGAGCGGTTCCAGACCATCGCCCGGGCATCTCCGTGACACGCTCTCACTGCCCCAACACAGAGAAGTGCAGAGCGGGGGTAGGAGAGGGGGGCACACAGCATCCTTCTGGACCAGGCCCAAAGTTACTCCAGATAAGAGACCCAAATGGATGGCAGGAGAGAGATCACTTGATCACCTGTTAGGTTCACTCACTCCGGGGCACCTGGCATTGGCCACTGTCGGCAGACAGGATACTGGGCTGGGTGGACCTTTGGTCTGGCCCAGTCCGGCCGTTCTTCTGTTCTTAAATCCCCTCAGCAGCAGTGAGCTTGTCAAAGGAGGAGCTGCCGGGGCAGCACAAGGGCTCTTATAAAGGTGAGTTACTGGTTAAGCAATAAGACCCGAAGTCCCTTCCTCTCTGAGCATGGCTTGTGTGATGTTAGAGCCAGCTGCCCTGAAATACACCCCCGGGGTCACTTGCAGCTCTTACCTAATAGAATTCACAGCCGGAGCCATGAGGAGGCTTTACAGCCCTGGGCATGACATCACTGAGGGCCAATCAGACAGGGCCACTGGCAGCCCAAGTTCCCGAGAAGCTGTTTCATGAAGGAAGCGGTTTTCCACTTGTTCCCAAATGAAAGGTGATTTCAGAGAGAAATGGAGCCTTCTCCAACAAAGACCCCGTCTAGCGGCTACACCTGTCAACTTTTCTGACTGCTGCTAGGTAACCACAAAGGAGCTTTACAGTAGGAAACAAGCAGGTACCCGGCTACAATCCATCCCCAGTTAAAGTACATGGCAACACTCCTTTGGCTTTCCCAGGATTCGGATCTGGCCCACAATAAAGGAACAGCCTGGTTTTCCTGGGCCAGCCTTACCTGCAAGCTAACCCCTACGGGATGTATCCAGAGAGTTTCCCCCACGATGGGGACAAGGGGTTGGAAATCAGGAGATCTGGCCCCTCCCGCCAACCCACCCCATGGGCTTGGGACTGTCTCTTCTCCTCTCCGTGCTCCAGCTCCGTAAATTGGCACCAGGGACACGACTTGTCTTTGTGAAACACCGCGACCCATCGGCAGGGGGTTCGGACCCAGGACCTCTGAGCCTCAACTGCCCGCTCCCAAGCACCAGTGGTCCAGCCACGAGAGGGAGGCAGAGAGCCCTGTTGTGTGAGCACTAGGGGCTGTGAGTGTTACACTGTGGGTCTGTTCTCTACCCGCTGGCCAGAGCCCACGCTCTGCTGGGATTCCGTTTTCCAAACAGGTTAGGGCTCATTGCAGCTCTAGTAAGAGCGGAGCAGGATTCTCTCCCAGGGAACTCCATGCCCTCCACTAGCACATCGACCCAGGTTCACTGAGCGGGGCAGACTGCGCAGCTCACCTTCCCTGCTGGAACTGAGCCAGCAGGACGCAGCTTCCCTCTCCCAGCCTGCCCTGCGAACCAGGGAGTTTGCAGACATGCATCCGCGTGCACTGGCGTGAATCCTTCCGGTTTGTCAACTGGGCCCCCAGTTCACACTCACGCAGACTGACACAGTGAAGTCACTCAACACTTTGCTGGCTGCCTGCAGCGCCCACCCCAGCCTTCAGCTTTCCCTTCCCAACCTAAAGCACTGCAGAGCGCAAACTCACTGCAGGATCTTCCAGCCCGACGCTAGTGAGGACAGGTGTGTACAGGAGCTGTCCTTTCCGCAGCAATGCTGCCTGCAGTTAAACCACCATGGCTCTCAAGAGGCAGGTCTGGCTGGGGCAGAGGGGTCTGGACCTGGGGTTGTGAAGGTTACAGGGCAGAGAGATTTTAAATGCAGGAAAGGACATGTGGAGCACACCGCCATCGGTCAGCCCAGCTTGCAGATTTGCTTTGGCTAGTGGGAGCAGCCCTGTACTGTTTTTAGGCAACACAGACACACAAGAGCAGCTCCGTTTTCCACCACAGCCCTGCTCCTTCTTACACTGCTAAGTAAATGGGGCTGAGAGGAGGCGTATGCAAATGAGAGGTGAGGTCACATGGCTTTATTTCTCCCCAAGCCAGTAAGAAGCACACAGCTCGGTGGTGATAAACGGCCATGCTTTAGCTATCACTTCCCTTAAGTTAAGGAGGGCAGGCGAGTGATGGATGGGCAGGAATTTGGTTATCAGGGAGGGCTGTCAGCTAGAGTCGCCTATCTTCGCACACATTTAGCAGGGCATCATTATGCGATGGCATGGAGTTAAAATATGACCAAGGGTATTGAAAGAAAGAAAGATGGGATTAAAAAATAGCAAATTGAGCAACAATAAAGGAGCGTGAGGCGAAGACGTTATCGTACGAGTGACACCTTTTATCTCGGTCTGGGGAGCTAGAGCAGGGCACAGATTGGTCCTTCCTCCACTATTGTATCCTCTTGTACAAACAGAGGCAGATAAAATGTGTCACGGGTGCGATAGCATATCAATTTAACCCTAATTATCCAGGGGGTCAAGTTAAGAAATAGGGGTTTCTCATTTCAACAGGTTCCTTAGTCTTTGCTATGAGCCACCACATGAATACTGGGGGAGTGGGGGGAGGAAGATAATTGAATTCAGTCACTCAGGTGGTCCTAGTGTATACAAAATTAATGCTCGATTCTCCTGACTAATCAGACTTGGTTCATGTCCATCTGCTTCTGGGTTCAGGATGTCAGAAGACAAAGAAATCGGGCCGGTTTCTACACGGAGGGTGAATTGATATTGAGCCAGTTAGATGAACAAGTCCCTTTTCAGGAAAGATAAAGGGACATTAAATCTCACTATCTATGGGCCTTTAAAAAAACACCCCATGCACGGGAGGCCTCGTTGTGCAACACATGCAGAATACTTTAATTACACTCTGCCATGCCCATGCACACTGAGAACGGGTGGGCAGCAGCCATCAGCATCTTCTCACCGTCCTTCTCCGGCCTTGCAATCCACTCCCCCTTGACCGCTTCCCCTCCCCAATGGTCTTAGCTCAGAGGGAAACGGGCAATGCTGATCTACGCAACATGGGCGCAGCAGCACAAGACGGAGCGGTGGGGAGGGGTACGGAGCAGGGTGACCACTCCCAATAATGTCACAGGGTTTAAAGCGGGGGTGACCAAAACATGGACTGAAGGCTCCTTGCAGAACAGGGAGCTCTGAATTTTAGCAGAGGGGCAGCCTAGGCCTACAGCCCCCAGGGTGCATTGCTCCATTTAGATCAGAAGGGGACTGCTCCGGGGAAGATGAGAGGTGCATGCTGAGACATCAAATCTCTGGTGGATGTTCTTCAGTAGAAAAGGGGAAGGGGCAGCAGGATGGTCCCATGCAAGACACGCCCCTTCAGAAGCCCCCTAACACAGATGGGGCAGTGGGGGTAGAACAGCCACATACAGGGACAGGTAAGGTGCTAGGTCTGACTGAGAAATGGGGGCTGAAAGCTGTGATTATAAAAATACTGCTAAAGATTGGTCTACACTAGAAAGCTGCACCAGTTTAACGAAAGGAGTGAATTCAAACCAAGCTAGAACAAACCCCTCTGGAGAGAAGGACCACCACATTTAATAGTGCTTTCATTTTGGTTCAGGGCGGTATGATTTCTACCAAAGCCATTTAAATCATCTGTGTTTTTCAACTTTTCCATCTGAACTTTGGTTATTTTCTAAAGAAAGGTGCACGCTCATTGGTCTCACAGCCATTTAAACATGTTGATTTACAACTAAATCGAGCCTGTGGACTAGCTTTGGTACAGCTTTTTGCTCCTTAGGAAGGTACACTAGAATGACATACATTAAATTAAGCAATTCTATAGCTTAATCTTTTCAGATTCTTATTAATTGTACATTTTAGTATGTTAGAAAATGGTGAATTATCTATTGCTTATTTACTACTATTGTGTCATATTTATAAAGCTTGACCTCAGAGGTTAGACTTTTCCAGCCTCTTTCTTTATATGGCAAGTCAGCCTTTAAGAAAGTTTTTGATGGAAGTTCATGGATGCAACATTTTTTATTATTATTTAAAATGTTTTAAGAGATAAATTTAGACCTTAACGTATTTTGCATTAAATTCAGATTTCATTTTAAACAGGTATATTTTTAAAAAGAAAAGCTTATTATAACTTCAACAAAAATAAGAAAAACCCTATTTTATCCAAAAAGTTCATCCATTTTTATCCATCCTGTTCTGATGTATCTTAAATTGACTGGAAACCTGTTTAAACTAAACCAAAATAAGCCCCTCCTAGAAGAGTATCCACACAAGGGGCTTTGCTGATTTTAATTAAACCAGTTTAAAAAAACAACTTCCCTTTGTAGACAAGAGGTCGTGAATATGGGCATTGGGACTATTGGAAAGTTCTCCCCTCGTTCGGAGGACCGTCGCGGTAACTTTACGCTCAGCTGTCCAGTGATAACACACACACACGGCTGCCTTTCAGCACAGATGGGAGTATCCCAGGCCTTTGACATACATACGACAAAGAAGCCAGGAAGCAATATGTCCCAATGAGACAACACATGCTGTGAAAGTCAATCCCAGGTGTAGAGGCAGAAGTCATGACCTCACCGGATTGTCATCTGTGACATCATAATTCCATAAAAGGGAGAAGGATTGTGACACTTGGGTATTGTATCTTGAACTAAATTCCCTCTGCTGATTCAACAGATACAATATTCTTCTGCATTTTTTTGGACAAAACACTCTCCCTTCACTGAAAAGCTTCACTCTCCTCTCAGGAGGGACACTGCTGTGGTGGATAACCATGTACACAGCAGGCCAGGAAGTGGAGAAACACACTGTATGCACCAGAAACTACAGGGAGAATTCAGTTCAGACAGCCAGTGTCTAAAGCTCAATGTGTCAAGTTCATCCAAACGTTTATTATTTTAATCCGGGGTAAGGGACTCCTGATTCACCCAACCCTGAAGCCCTTGCATTGTTCAAGCGACACTCTTCCCTGCCAATAGGGGATGATCCACCTTCATGCCCACCCCAAGTAGCAAGTGTTTCTACAGGCAGTGCACTTCACCTCCGCCAGATTCTACTGGGAGCAGGATTTTGCTAACATTTGGAGAGCAGAGGTGCCTAGAGGCTGGTTTGTTTATTTCCAGCTACCTATGAAACAAACAGTGAGCTCTGACTCACCAGGCATGCAGAACCCCCTTTGCTATTTGCACACTCGCTGAGCTACATCTAAAGCACACGGTCTAAATTCCCTTAGGATGCCACTGCTTCCTCCAGTCTTCTGCCCGATCTGCAGACGGGCAAAGCGCATGGGGCCAGCAAGGGCCTAGCAAAGCCCAGGTACAAACCTGTGGTCAAATTAACCACACGCAAACTCACTCCCAAGGGCAGAGCTGGAGCTCCACACACCCTCCCCCCCCCATGCACCATTTGGGAACAGAACAGAGGCAGAGGGAGAACGGGGCAATCTGCCCCTCTGTGCGCCTTTCCAGGAGGCTCCGATGAGTAACGACACATGCAGTTACCCACGTCAGACAATCGCAATCCGTTCAAACTAAACCCAGAGCTAAGAGACTTGGTTACAGTCACAGAAGCCGGACATCCCGCTCCCAAGACCTCTCTCAGAGCGATGGCAGGGGGACAGTGATCTCAAGGATGGGGCTCCCCGTCTCCCTCGCTTTCCGGGTCCCCGCCGGAGAGCAGCGCTCCACGCTAAGCTAGCTCCAAGTCCCCATCCTCCTGCCCCAATGCCAAGCACGCGGGAGAGCCTTTCCTAGCTGCACTCCAAACAGCAGTTACAATTCACAAGCGGCCGTTGGAGAAAGACGATACACTTAGGAGTGTCAAAAGAGCACTTTGTTTTCATACCAACCCAGAGACAGCGCCTTCACCCTCCCCTTGCCTTCCTCCCACCACCGCAGCTCTCCCCACCGCCCCCAAACTTGTCAGTCCAACACGCCTATACGCTGCACATCAGCTTTAAATACCAGTGTGCGTGAAGCAGGGACATAAGAGCCAGGAAGTGGGAACCGGCAGCAGGAGCCTCCATCGGCTGTCAGGGAACACTAGTGAATTTCAGCCCCTGCCTCGGATGGGCTGAGGCGAGGAGAGTTACAGGCTACTGCTGCCATGGCTCCTCGCTGTCTTTTTCAAAGCCCCATGGTTAATAAACGTCATCGCTGAGCTGGCAGCTGCAGTCCTTGAACTGGATGGGACGGCAGAATCCAGCACGCTCTCCTCCGCTTTACCACACCACGGCAGAGCGGAGAGAGATGCAGGCAGCAGAGTGCCTGACCAATATGGAGTCCTCTAGGCAAGAGAGAGCATCACGTCAGATTGCAGGGAGGGGCGTCCATCACCACCGCACCTAGAGAGGGTGTGCATGATTGGGGCCACATGCAGAAGTGAAGGATCTCTCTCAAATACCAGGCTTCATATTCTAACAGCATTACAGCAGCTTCTCAGTTTCTAAAGTATTTCCTTTAGACCAATAGTTCCCAAACGGGGGTTTGTGAACCCCACGGGGGTTGCAAAACATTACAGGGAGTTCTCGGGGGAAAAAATCCCTAATGGTGGACAGAGCTGTCCCTACGAACCCAGGACAGCCTTGAGCCAGCAGTCTAGAGCCCCTGGACTTCCAAGAGCGAAGCACATCAAAGCAAGCATGTCTTTCACACTGAGGAGATTTAAACCTCAAGAAATGGAAAGGGAGGTGGATATTTTTTGCTGTTTTTAAAATGATGATGAAGAACTAGTTTAAACTTTGTTGTTAGGTGCGTTGTTTGCCTGGACTGCTCAAGACCTGAATGCTTGTGTAGGAGGAACTCTGAGTTGGCTTCTTAAATCCTTTCCTGCTGTTTCACATCTGATAGTCCTGGATGAAACCTAGGAGCCCTGTCTTAGAACAGGCTTACTCAGAGTGATACAAGGTACGAAAGTGAGATCTTGGAAGAGTGTTGCTGTTTTCATAATGTAATAAAAATACTGTAATGATAAATAATAATTATAAATATTGTGTAATGAGCATGTTATAAAAACAAATTTTATCTTTCCAAGATTGCTGCTTTTATAATTTATACTCGAGTAAAGGAGAAAATCCCTGGAAATATTCATTTTTAGGAGGGGGTTAGATCCTTCCATCCACAGTAGGTGCTTCAGTAATCATTCTCCCTGCGATCAGCCCCAGCACTAAGCTCCACTCGATTCTGCTTCCAGCATCTTCGGAGCAAGCACTAGATCAAAACCCTGTCGTGCCGATGTATCAGTAGCATCCCCAACCAGACAGATGGATGCATGCCAGGACAGGCAGACGCGCCATTCACTTGACTGGACGTTCTGTAGGGAACAGCTAGGGAGACAGACAGATGCGCATGTTCCTGGCAGCCGTGAATGGGTTAAAGAGGGATCTGCCCCTGTGAAAAGGGATGGGATGCATTCCTGAGGCCCCAGCAGGGTAAAGGAGCCAGAGCCCAGTATATTACACGCACAACACGAAGGTCACGGAAAGTCTTCCTTACAAATGTCAACCTGTCACTTCCAGATATTAATGAGGGCTGACCAGCAGCTAAAAGGCATCCATGCTCCATTAGTAATAAGAGACAAGAGGCAACATGCAAGGAAGAGCACACAACAAGGCGTGCGGAGACAGACACCAGTGGAACTGCACGGCCCTGGGAGGTGTGGTGATGCACAAGATCATAAGCCTTGTGCCTGAGAAGGGAAGCTATTCCCACACAACCCCACTCACTGGAGTGCGTTATTGTTTTCCCTTCATCTTTAACTGCATTAGTGTAATGAAGCCAACAAGCCCAGACCTAAGCAATTATTCTAGTACCGTCACATTGGGAACCATCCTTTCCTCGGCACAGCTTGTTTGGGAAGCAATTTTTTTCTGCACATGCAAGGCACCTTTCTGCCAGAAAGGCCGGAGGGACGGGCTGTAATTCCCATGCTTGGGACTCTTACAGCTTGCACTGGGCAAGACATCTTTCAGGGGGCCATCCTGCATGGATCTAACAGTTTCAGAGGTAGCTGCCATCTCTCACCTTTATGGCAATACCCCTATTTTCTCCATGCCCCCTCCAGCTTTGCTAGGGACAAAGGAGTTTGGGAGGCACCTGAAAGTTAAACACTGGGAGCAATCAGGCAAAGGAATGAGGCAGTTAGCTCCAGGAGATAACAAATGCGATTCATGCACAAGAAAAGCAATTCAGCTACAGCACCGCGGCAGCAGGCTCTAGAAGTCACCATTACACTCATTAGCTTTAGGCCTTGTCCTGAAAAGCTCTGAGTGCCCTCAGCTGCCATTCAATCTAATGAGAGTAGAAGGCACCCAGCAGGATCCGGCCCCGTGTTGGTATTCGCCCTGTCTAGAATCAAGATGAGCCGTGATCTCAAAATTAAAAGCAGGGCTGCAACACAGCAGGTATTGAGACTCCGAGAGGAGAATGTTCATCAACAATTGCATTCACGCAATGCTACAATAAATCTGTGCGCTAACGCTCGGCAGCTTCTCTTAAGGAGATTCATAGCTCTATTTGCTGGGCCTAATTCTGCTTCCCTGTACACTGCGATGAACCAGGAGCAACTCCACTTGAGGCATTGGTGGATGCAAGATCAGACTGAGGCTTTTTGTTTTCATTTACCAGTATCATTACCATGGGTCTAGGTTCCTGCTCATTGACAGCAAAGACTTTGCACCCTTCCAAATCAATGAAGGAATGTCCAGGGGTTTCAAAGGAGAAGGAACTGGAGCTCTTCTAGATGTGTGTCCCCATGGGTGCTCCACTTCAGGTGCCATGGGGTTTTCGGTAGCAGCGCCCGTTCAGCCCATGCATGCACTACCCAAATCCTCCTGCCCCGTGGCAAGGATACATAGAGCTGCATGGGTGAACCACCTTCAATTCTTTCTCTACCACTAAGTCTCCTGAGAGAAAACGCTGAAGCAGAGGGGAAGGAGGGCAGGAAGTGAGGCACCCATGGGGGGACACATCTCAAAGAACTCCAGTTCCTGCACAAGGTGAGAAACCGCTTCGTCTTCAAGTCGTGTCCCTGTGCGTGATCCACTTCAGTTAACTCCTGAGCAGTATCCCCAAAGGGAGAGCCATTGCTAATACTGAAGACAGAACTGCATCGCCAACGGCAGCATCTGACCTAGAGGCATAAACCAAAGCCTGGTGTTTGTATGAAGTCCAGCTCTGCAAATGTCAACACCTGGAACATCTTTGAGCAATGCCCCAGAAATAGACTGAGACCTTGCAGAATGGGCTAGCAACTTAGACAGAGGTTGGGTATTGATAGACTCATAACAGGAGATAAGACACCCAATGATCCACCTTGAGAATCTTTGGGTGCAGATTGTGGATCCTTTGGAACTGTCCTGAGAGACTTTCTAAATGGCTTGGTTCAGTCCAGGCAGGTATGCAAGGCAGCATCTTCTCTAGTCTGATGTGGCTTCAGGAAAAAACTGGGCACTGAATGATTTAGTTAATATGAAATTTTGAAGACACTTGAGGTAGATGTAACTTAGGATGGGATTGTAACAAAACATTTTCCTTGAAAAACACCATAAATGGAGGACCTGCCATTAGAGACCCCAGTTCTCCAACCCTCTGAGCAGAAGTGATAGCCACTAAGAAAGCCATACTCCTGGATAGGTGACGTAAATAGCATGTAGCCGATGGCTCAAAGGGGTGTTTCATAAAACCACGAAGGACAAAGTTCAAGTCCCTTGTCGGGGAGGGTTCTTTAATCTATGGGGAAAGTCACCAGACCTCTGAGGAATCTTGTTATTGTGGGGTGAGGAAAAAACCCTCCACAGCCAAATGAAAGGCTGCGATAACTGCCAAGCAAACCCTGACAGAACTCATCACAAGACCTAGGTAGCCTAGGACGGTGGAAAGAGAAGAGAGAACAGGAGACGCGAAAGCTGCAGCTCCGGTGAAGCAGGCCCACTCGACGCTCAGTCCCGAGTCGAAGGGCAGCTGAGAAGGAACTGAGGACAGTTCGCCCACGCAGCTCTGTATTTCCTCACCAGAGGGCACATGGATGTCTGCAGCACCTACACCGGCCAAACGGGTACTGCTACTGGAGATCTCCGAAGACAGATGCAAGGGGTGCACCCTCCGGGGAGTGTCAGCAAGTCGTTTCCCTTCTTTCTCTGCCTCTCTTTTCCCTCCCCCTCTTTGCCGCTCTTGTAGACTGTAATCTCTTTGGGGCAGGGACTCGGAGTGAGAGCTGGAGCGCTTAGCACAACCGAGCCCAATTTTGGTGGTGGCTCTAATAATCCAAGCTCAGTCCCACTGGCCCCCCAGTCTCAGAGCAGTCAGTTCTCTGCCATGAAGGAGGCCTCTACACTCAAGAAGGCAGGTAAAGGAATGTGGGCAGCCCTGGGTCACTGGATCGGAGACTTTCCTGCAGTACTTTAGGTTTCTGATGATAGGGCCCGGAGCTTTGCAGCCCCGCTGCATGCAGGCCTGGGGCTGAATGGTTCCTATTGAACTTTTACAGCTCTCCCTCGGCAGACACTTAACCCTGAGTCCCCAAGGCGCACGAGGGGCCCCACAGGAAAAGCGACATCAGAAAATTCGTGACAGCTCTTCCAATTAAGTCTCTTTGGGCTTCCTCAGCCTGTGGCTCTCAATTTCAATTGGAAAGACTCTCCCCTCTAGGGAGAGCATCAATGGGGCGACCACTCATCAGTGGCCGGCTCAACAGATTCCCAGCTGCTCACGGAAGGGATGGGGAAATTTCTGCCCCTTAAACACAGATTCCCCTGCCTGGCGCACGCACCTGCAGGAGCACGGTATTTATCTACAGCAGAAGAGTTTCTGCTTTTGCATCCATTTGCTGGGCAGTCCCATGGTCTGAGCCCAAGAGACAAAGACCCTCTTCTGGGACCGCCCCTTGCCTCTCCAGCACCAAAATGCACAGCAAGCTCATCTCCTTTGCCAACCCAAGCTTCCCCCCTCCCGAGCAACGTCTGTGCCCCTCCCTGAGGCCCCCCCCCCCCCCCCGCCGGATAACACGGTCTGAATCTGATTTTCCACGGAAGCGCTAAGCCCCAATTTAGATCTGCGTGAGCATAAACAAGTTTGGCTTTCATTGCCGAGAGAGAACGCTCCTCCACCTCGGGAACAGGCTGCCATTAGCATGTGCTTCACCAGGCACAGAGCAGGCAAATCCTCCAGAGCAAAGGACAAGTGCAGCAATTAGAATGCACGGGGCTGCAGAAGCTGTTTAACTGCGCGACCTCCGAGGTCAACGCAGCTGACTCCCAGCCCCTGTATAAATATTGTATGAGTTGGCAAGCGAGGCCTTTCCCAGCGCCGTCCCTCCCCCTCCACCATCACGTTCTGCATCTAGCTAGACACGCCAGCCACATTATTTACAGATTTGACAGTCAGAAAAATCACTCGGGTAAATGAGAGAGAATGGGGGTGAGGGCTGCTTGCTGGAGCAGGCTACTGCAGCCAAGAGACCAGGGATCATAAGCACGCCCTGCTTTCCCCCTCACCATGCATCCTACTCCATTCATTATGAGCACGCCAGCACCTGTTGGTGTAATCAGCTCTTTGACCAGAGCACAAGCGCCCCTGAGGAGAAGGGGAAGGGGGAGCAGCCAGCGCTAGAGGAGAAGCTCTACCCATTTAGGCAGCAGGAAGGCTTTTGTGGGCCTTCCCTCTTCTTCAAAGACTGCCTGAGTGTGCATGCTGCTGGATCTCCAGTGCTCCTGGGTGGGACAGAGAGAGATGCTGCATTCCCTTCCCACAGCTCTCCCGGTGGCCAGGTCTACCCTGGGAGCACTGCACACCAGTATGCTGTACCAGCACGCCTCGTGTGGATGCAGCTTTAGACCAGCAAACTGCGCTTTCAGTGGTACAGCTTATTCCAGCTCCCCTCCGCCCCCCGAGCCAAGCAAATCAAGTTACATTGGCAAAAGCAGTTTGACAGGTGTAAGTGCGTCTACACTAGGTACGTTTCACAAACCACACCTCTGCACGCCCCACAGAGGCATAGCAATGCCAGCGAAACCTTGGGGTGCAGACTGGTCCTTCACCTCCCAGCGCAAGGGAACCCTTCACCAAAAAACTCGGTTTCCTCTCCTCGAAAGCCCTCCAGGAACCCCCCCAGCCCAGCTTCATCCACTCCACCCCTGAGAGGGACCTTAGAAATATTCAATGGTGGCTAAACCTACTGGCCTCCATCCTGATCCCTCTCACCCACTCTGTGTGAGACTCGCCATCATCTTAGTGTCTGAGAGACTCTCTCCCCTCTCCTGCCGACCCCTCGCAATGCTGCCTTCGGAGGGGCCGCTTGCTCCCCTGCCCTCCTTCTGCAGGGGTCCGCCAGGGCCCTGCCTTTTCCTCTGTTGCCCACCTTTCAGATCACTGTGGATCAGTGCAGAGCCTCTAGAGCACTCCTAACCCCTGCTGGACCACAAAGCAGAAACCAGCCCCAAATCCTGGTCTCCTACACCTTCCCCCTCACTCCCTTCAGCTCTTCTTCCCCCGCTAACCATTCCCCTGTGCTCTCAGCTTGTGTCACCAGGGGATAGCACAGCAGAATTCAAACATGCCCCTTCCTTCCACTCCTGGAGTCTCCACAGCACATGGCCAAATGTACCCAGTCAGTCACGCTCCCTGACTAGAGCCGACACACATGCACAGGCTCCCTCCTGCGTGTTGTCTTGCCTAGATTGTAAGCTCATTGGGGCAGGGACCTGGCCTGGTTATGGACCATTGAAGGGGCACACAAACTCAGGGCAAGAAGAATCATTGGGAGACGTAGAACCTGGAGCATAGACTGACACCGCCCCAGCTGCACAGGGAGCTCTTGCAGAGCCAGCCCAGCCGCGCCACACATGACAACAGAGTGTTTGTATTCTGGGCACCAGACAGAGCCAGCTCTGTGGTTTCATCACACCTCAGCCTGAGCTTCCCACCAGCAGCCTCCTTTTGCCCTGTGCTGGGCCACAGGGCCCGCAAGCCTGGCTGTACCACCCTGGCCTTACCCCCTCTGCTGGCAAGGGAGACATGGTGGATGGGAAGAGCGAGAGAGGGAAGGGGCGGTGGGGGAAAGGTCTAAGAACTCTCTCCCGAGCCCCGCGCTGAGCGCAAGCACCCGCACTGTGGTGCAGCTCCTGCAGTCCTGCTCTAATGCTCCCTGACATGCCTCTGAAGACTGCGAGCTGTTTGCAGTCAGCGCCGTGATTTGTTAGTAATTATTTTCACAGTGTCACACCGCTGTCACTCTCTTAACAAAGAGACAGGCAGCCCGAGGCTGCCTGCGAGAGAGAATCAGCAGCGAAAAGGGTCTGTCAGGCACCCGGCGACGCTCTGCTCCTCTGGGTTCTATAACCGAGCCCTTCCCAGGTTCTAAGGGAACGTCTCGGATGTGGCAAGTCAGAGTCTTATGACACCCTGGTCACAGAGATGGGAATTTCCCCCTCACTCAAACCCCCCGTGAGCCTGACAGGGTTAGATCTCCTTAAACCCTTCATGTGCTTCCAGCCCACAACCGCCATAGGGAGCTTTAGCTACTGAGGACGTCACGCTCTCCTTTTAAGCTCTAATTTCTTTTCCTGTGGCCGTGTCGTGAGACTGTTCTCTGTAAGCACAATAACCCTGCCATGAAATCCCACACAACCTCAGTGCATGCGCAAACACTGATCCGTTCACCCCAACCACACCGCTGCATTCCACATGGTGGTAACATTTCACTTGGCATTTCACAAGGCCAGGGGACCTTGGCAGCTTCCCCACACCTGAAATATACAGCCTAATGATTTGTTTCCCCTGCTACCATGCACACATCACACTGACATGCTGAGAACCTCCCTTAACCGCCTCCATCCATCTCGTACCTGCTATGTAACAGTTGTGATCCTTCCTTCAGCTAACTTGTCAGTCAAAGGTAATCACCCTTGCTCAGTAACCGTGGCGCCTGCTCAGGCCCCTGTGGAACAGAAGCTATTTTGGCACCTGATGTGTCACACCATATAAGCGTAGCCAGATGAAAGAAAGACACCTGGCCAGCTAGCCTTTAGAGCTCCCTTGATCTCCACACAGAAAGCTAGTGGATTTGCTTTTGAGCAATTCAAGGTTTCTATTACAGCGGATAGGAACAGCCTTCCTCCCGCTCTGCTCAGAGACAAAGCACAAGGGTCATTCTCTGTAGCAGCAAGGAGAGATGGGTATTAATTCATCCTCCGAGCACAGACAGAGTTTGGAGATATAGTATTAAACCTCATGATATAAGCAAAACCCTCCCATAATTAACTGCATGGAAGAGCACTAGCTCAGAGGGCAGCTCCCTTTCAGGGGTCTTTTTAATAACCAAGAAATGGCACATCTATGCTGTGAAGAATTAGGATCACCACTGGGAAGCTAAATGGTCCATAAAATGTAACAGCTCTCTTCAGAGTCGGGAGCGCAGCACGCTACCGCAGAGGAGAGACCCTGGCAGCCTCACCCCAGCCCCCCAGCGTGCAGACTGAAGAGGACATACATGAGATGGGGAAGTCAGTCACCCTTTGCCTACGGACCTCCTCTTGGCCAATTTACAGTCCAACCCCAGCACTGCCTCGGCAGACTCTGTGGTTCAACGTGCAGACAGAAGAGTCAATGTGGTAAAGGTGGAGACTACCTGGGGGAATCTGGGGAAGGGGAGGAAATGAGCACCTAAGAATGAGGGAGCTGTGAAGAGAAGGGAGGAGAAAGCCGAAGGCCAGAGGAGTTTTAGTGTCCAAAGAGAGGGCAATAATGCTAACTAGAGCGAGGTGCGTTTTCCCCACACGCCCCGTTGTTGTTCCGTATCCCTCTCCCTTCCCTCCTCCGCTTGCTCTAGATATCACAATCTGTCTTTTCGAGTCTGCCCCGGACGATCCCAGAACAGAAGGTTCTTGCATTGGAGAGCTCAGCTCAGCACCGCAAGACATCCGTGAAATAGTGACTACCAGCTGAAATGGATCATGTTACTCTGAAGGCTAGCACAGAATTCCACTTCCCTACAGGGCGGGGACCCCTGACCTCATGCCCCCAGGCCTCAGGAAATGGTGGAAGGCTGCGTGGCAAGGCGCTAGAGAATGCCCTGGAAGGGAAACGTTAAGATGGACTCATGGTGACTCAATAGGTTTTTGCCATCAAGGAGCCTGAAGAGAAAAGAGAGTTGAGAACACTGACCCCGTCTGGAGAAATGGCCCCCACGGCAGTGACGACAAGGAGAAAATACTGCCAAGCAAGTGTACGAGTTGCAAGTTATATTAGACCTCAACAAGCTCATGGTGAGAGTGGAGTCGGTTGAATGGGAGCGCAGAAATGCCAGGTCAGAAGGAGGCTCCCAATCCAGAGAAGCGATTTCCAGTCAAGCCGTTCGGAAGGCAGTGCCAATACACAACTGCTTCCCTTCCGCTTGGAAAGAGAGAGAGCTGGGGCTCCCAGAGTACAAAGTCAAGGCATTAAAGCGGTCTAGGCTGATGTGGCTGTCCGAAGTCAGACAATCGGATTCCTCATAGTAGCATGCTCCTCACAATCATGCACTACTGTAGATAGACTAGCAATGCTGAGGTTTACACTCCTGGGCAGGGTAACTGCTATAGAAACAGTTTCGTTACCAGCCTCTCCCCAAAAGGAATTCGGGAAAAGTTACACATCTCAGAGAAACCAGGCTCGTCACAGGACTCCTCCTGGAACCAGCAGCTCTCCAACAGAACTAGAAACAGAAGATGGCCACCAGAGGCAGTTCCTGCAAAGGGATAGTGAGGGCCAAGACTGAGACATTTGAAAGAAATATGGTGCACCTCGCCTCTGCCCTGCCACCCCCCAAGCTATCCCAGTCCCAGGCCCCTTCTGAGCTCAGACTGAAACACAGCTAGAGGCAGAGAAAGCAAGAAGGTTTTCTGCCAGGTTCCCATGCACGGTCCTGTCACTGCACCTAAATTGTGGCCTACAATACCACTCCCCCAAGCAAAGACTGCCTGGCCCTTTGTCATATAGAAGAGCGAACGCCGTCAATTCACTTTCACAAATGACCAAGCCTCTGGAGGTGAAATGCTAGGAAGTGCCAACCCACTGAACCACTAAGGTCCCGGATTTGAAAGAGCAAAAGCATTCCTCTCTTGAGCCTGCTGGGTAGGCCTCCGTCATCCCAACGAGGCCTGATTTGTTCTTAACGTGCAGCTGACTTGTCAGCATAACTCACAAAAGAAGAATTAAAACAGTAACATAAATAAAGAAACAGCATAATTCCCTGCTAAGAGTTCACTAATGTGTATCCTACGAAATGCACCAAGGGCTGTAAACATTTCAAGCCACTTCACTATGTTTTATCGCTGGGTTAGAAAGAGAGAATTTGCCTTTTACCACTAGCGTAACAAAATACAAAACTCCTGCACAAGGCGTGTTCTGTGAAGAAATGAATTCACTCCCGGGGATCTGCCATAGAAAGCATTACAATAGCACCTTTGTTCTGGAGTATACAGCAGCAACACCTCTGCCGGTGATATTCCCGCTACCTTCATGGATCTGATGACGCTCGTTATTTTGACGTAATCCTGTAACCATGCACAGGGTGAGACGGATAGTCTTGCGGTTAAGCCACTGGACTGGGACTCAGGAGAGTGGGCTCAATTCCCAGCTCTGCCACAGACTGTGTGAATGACCTTGGACATGGCACTTAATCTCACTGTCTCTCACTTCCCTAGTTATGAAAGGGGGGATAATACTTCTCAAGGCCAGATGGGTGTTAAAGGACAAATCCATAAAAGGCTTGGGGGGTGACGCGGTCCACATATGCACACAGATAAGACAGCTTTTTAAAAGAGGGGAAACACGCTAACCCACATCCCCTGCCCCAAAGAGCTTACAAAACAAGAGCTCAGCTCATCTAAGCATCCTCTATTTCCACTGAACTCACAACACAGCATAAGCTGCTCCCCCTTTCTGGCCCCTCAAGATGTATGTTCCACGTGTCATCAAAAGCTACCCCAGGGTAAGTTTGATCACTTAATGACTGGTGCAAGTTACATCTCAGGTGCCACACTGCTGAACCTGGGCCAAGGACTGAGCCTGCTTATACCAGGTCTGAGCACGGCCCTGCAGCTTTTCAACTCTTAAAGTCTCTCCTTGCAACAGGCTAAAGGAATTCTCCTGTTGAGCACACACAGGCCGGAGGACCTGTGTGCCTAACGAGGCTGTATCCTCACGCGTGTGTTTTAGCTTGGCAGGTCTGGTGCCCCTTTCATCTTTTGCTTCAGGTAGCTCTTCTTTAATTAATAACATTTCTGTGCCAACAGAGGGAACTTTACACCCCGAATGAATGGCCCTCTCTCATTAGAACCACTACTGTCATGATGTATTCAAGAGCAGGAGTAGGCTTCATTTCCTTGTCTGGGGACGGAGATTCTTTTTTTTTCCTGCGGGGTGGTGGGAGGTTTTATAATGAGTGACTTGTATTTGTTGAAGCTGATGTGTGACTGTCGGCTTGAATTGCCTTGTCAGGACAAGCCTTCAGAAAGGTGATGTTCCCACTCAAGAGGTTTTCCTCATTAAAGAAATTGCATCTTAACAAGAGGGAAGGGGAGAGGTGGGAAGAGAACAGCCGTCTCTCCCTCTCCAGTCTGGTTCGTGCTCATCACCAGTCGATCCAAACACAAAGACAGGATCAGCTTCTCCTTTTCCAGCCCCCTTTCGAGCTTGGCACTCTGCCTCTGCTAGAGATCTAATCCACCTAGGGAAAGCAAGGAGCCTCTCCCATCCTGCCACACGCCCTGGTGGGTTACAGCCCACCCCAGATGGCTGTGGCAGAGCTGGGCATCCTTATCAGCTTTGGAGAACCTCCACAGCCCAGCACAGAAGCTGCTGGGCCTTCCCCCACATCTAGGTTCCTGTGATTCACATGCCTGGCTGGAGAAAGCAGATTGGACAGAAAACCCCTGAGATCTGGGGTATTCCAAACAAGCTCCACACCACACGAAAAACCACCATTGGAGCCAAACGATCTCATGTCACCTGGAGGATCCAAGCCAAAACCCCAAACTGCAGGACTTCCACCACCTCTGCCACAGACCTGGGTTTCTCTACCCATTCGTGGAGCTCTGCCTTAATACACAGGAATTCCATTGGGTTTGGCAGGCTATCCACAGCCTACTTCTGGTTTTTGTTACCTAACTCTTTGACCCATCCCACCCACTCGGTCCCCATCTCCAGCACTGAAGTATCAGCCTTGCCCATATCTACCCACAGTCATCCCAATTCAGCCTGTTCGCTTGCCCACCCCGCACAGGACCCATACCCTGGGGCAGGGAGGAACGCAGTGCACAACCTGTGTTATAGCTACTGCGGTATGGATCCAGCCAAAGAGAAACGACCTCGGGCATCCATCTTCCTTAGTGCCCCTTCCCCCATCATCCTCTGACCCTAATGACCGGAAATACCCGAGACAGAGAACGCCTCAGCTCGCTTCCAGCCCAAGGGGGTGTGAATCACAATCTTGTTCCCTAATGATTCTTCCATGGGGCAGCACTGAACACTCCTGCGCCTGCTCATTCCCACTGAGCCTGACTGAATGCAGATCAATGGGAAACGAGAACACTGCACAGCAGGAGAAAGCTGGGTAAAAAGGCTGGAGCTTGCTCCAGTTGGCCAGAGATGTTGGCACTTGAGACTCTCAGATGAAAGGTGCTATAGAAATGGAACTTCTTATTAAAACAGGAAGCCTGGTAAAAGGAGAAGCGGGGCTGGAAACCAGGCCAGCCTCTGGCTAGGATCTCTGAAGATTTCATACGCAAGCAAGTGATGCTGCGAGAAATGGAGTTAATGACTCAGTAGGTGGTGTTCTTCTCCTGAAGGAGACGGGTATATTGCCAGGGGCACTCTGCAACCGGAGGTGCTGAGGAAGATGAAGGGGACCCGACCCTCTGTGGTTATAAGAGACCTGGTTTTCACAAGAGCGAGTGGGATTAGTCCTGGTATCCTGGGCAAGTTACACATGTCGCCGACTCCCCTTGGAGTTTCAGTAACCCGTCGTTCGAGTTCACGCCCCCTCGTATGCAGGTCTGCTAGCACAGAATAGCTACCACACTTCACCCCAGACGGGGTACGTTTCAGCAGAGTTGAAGTGATCCTTAGGCAGGGGGATGGGAGAAGACAGGTTGGGGCTATTGAGGATCAGTGATGCAGCTGGAGGAAGACGAGTGGTCAAAGGGCTATACACCAAAAGAAGATATTTTACTATTTCCCCCAACATGAAGATGCCTGAAAATATCGGGTAGGGCCTCAAACACATGCCCCTTCACTGCGCAGTGCTGATCGCGTTCTTTCTGACGCATCTGACCTAGTTTTACTGGCGTTCCTCCGGAATGCAAGAGGACTTTAGTACCACAAATTATCTCTGGAGCGCACTCAAACATCAAGTCCTCGACAGGCAGCCACCCCCTTTTCCCCATCTGGAGAAGTGCCAGTTATTTATACAGGCGCCCTGGACAGCCCTCCCCGGCGCACCCCACATCAGGCTAGTCTTTGGAATGGTTCCTGGATATGTTGCATCCCAGAAGCTGCATCTTTTTGTCCATATGGCCCGGCTGCCGTTCTCGGTTTAAAGAGAGATGTAGCTCAGTTCTGCTTTGCTAAACCCTATTTGGCAATGTGTCTAAACACATGCAAGCTTAATTAGTTCAGGAAGGAGATCTGGCATTTGAGGTGATGGATAAAAGTAATAGGAAATGAGACAAGCCCAAGCCGGCAGTGAGTTCTCACTCAAGCCCCATTCAGTGGCATGCTGCTAATCAGATGTGACGCTACACCTGGCTGGGTCCAATCAGCACCAGAGCACAGTGATGTGCTGTTCACTAGCAGGTTGAAGGCAGACGCCGTTTCCGTGAGCTCGGAATCATGAAATGCATTTTCCACTTTGCCCTGGAGAAGTTAAGAGATCAAATTCTTAACGGTTAAAAAAGAAAGACAGCCTAGCGAGAACCAAACCACTCGTTCCGTGTGAGGTCTTCCTTTCCAACTGGCTGGAAATGACAGGTCACAAATGGAGAGTTAAGTTTCCAAGCTCCAGCATGCTCCACAGCACCTCTGGCTGGCCAGCTCCCAGAGCATCTCCCCGATCCCTGCTGGGGAGAGACACCATTCACCCCGCTCTCTTCAGGGGGCTGTAGTTGAACTACTTCTACAGACCCTGTGGAATCAAATCAATGAGCTGATGGCAGCCCCTGGCAGACCTGAGGTAGGGTGCACATGTCATCGATACCACCGTGTCCGAGTCACTCTATCCCACGTACGACACATACGATCCAGGAAGAGGACCCAGGGACTTCCCCCAACTCTAGATGCCAAGGATAGAATCATAGGACTGGAAAGGGCCTCAAGAGGTCATCTAGTCCAATCCCTGCACTCAAGGCAGGAGTAATTGACTGTTCCTGACAGGTTTTGTCTAAAAGTCTTCTGATCTTAAAAGTCTGGAGATTGGAGATTCCACAACCTCCCTAGGCAATTTATTCCAGTGCTTAACCACCCAGACAGGAAGTTTTTCTTAATGTCCAACCTAACCCTCCCTTGCTGCAATTTAAGCCCATTGCTCTTTGTCCTGTCCCCAGAGGTTAACGAGAACAATTTTTCTCCATACTCCTTGTAACAACTTTTTACATACTTGAAAACTGATATGTCCCCTTCTCAATCTTCTCTTTTCCAGACTAAATAAACCCAGTTTTTTCAATCTTCCCTCACAGATCATGTTTTCTAGGCCTTTAATCATTTTTGTTGATCTTCTCTGGACACTCTCCAATTTGTCCACATCTTTCCTGAAATGTGGCACCCAGAACTGGACACAATACTCCAACTGAGGCTTAATCAGCGCAGAATGGAGTGGAAGAATTACTTCTCGTGTCCTTCTAATACATCCCAGAATGATGTTTGCTTTTTTTGCAACAGTGTTACTCTGTTGACGCCTATTTAATTTGTGGTCCAGTATGATCCCAGATCCCTTTCTGCAGTACTCCTTCCTAGGCAGTCAGTTCCCATTTTGTAAGTGTGCAACTGATTGTTCCTTCCTAAGTTGACAACTTTGCATTTGTTCTTATTGAATTTCATCCTGTTTACTTCAGGCCATTTCTCCAGTTTGTCCAGAACATCTGAATTTTAATCATATGTGCCAAAGCACTTCAACCCCCACTTTCCCCAGCTTAGTATTGTCCACAAACTTCAGAAGTGTGCTCTCTATGCCATTATCTAAATCCGTAGTGGGCAACCTGCGGCCCATCAGGTTAATTGGATCGTGGGCTGCAAGACATTTTGTTGACTTTGACTGTCCACAGGCCCGGCCCCTGCGCAGCTCCCGGTGGTTTGCCATCCCAGACAACGGGAGCTGCAGGAAGCTGTGGCCAGCACGTCCCTGCAGCCTGTCGCTTCCCGCAGCTCCCATTGGTGGGGAACGGCGAACCGCGACCACTGGGAGCTGTAGGGAGCCATGCCTGTGGACGGTCAAAGTCAACAAAATGTCTCGCAGTCTGCAATCCAATTAACCTGATGGGTCACAGGTTACCCACCACTGATGAAGATATTGAACAGAACCGGACCCAAAACTGATCCAAGAGGGACCCCACTTGATATCCCTTCCAGCATGACTGTGAACCACTGATAACTACTCTCTGGGAACAGTTTTCATGATGAGGCCGGGGTAGCATTTGTAGAGCAGATTCTGCATTTCACACTTGAGGCCAAATGATACGTGTGGGATGCTGAACGGCTGTTTGGGGCCTTGAAGAAAAATCAGCAATCCCAAAATAAAGAGACCACAGCCCTGTCCCCCTCCCCAAATTACAGCGCCTAACCACCAAACTTAGAAGGTAGCCTATTCAGTAGAGACACTAAGCTAGGCTGTACACCCTCCCTGAGAAGCAGTTACATGCACAGTGAAAGAGAGAGGAGGACATGAGCACCCCTCCCTATTAATACCAGAAGCAGTAGGATCAAGCCCTGACTCAATACAACAGTAAGGCACGGAAGAGCCAAGAGGGGAGAACAGATCAGAAATGACGGGTCAACACCCCTGAAGCCCGCTTTGTGCTGGTCTCTTGTGAAAGTTTAAATACAAAATTACATGGAAATTAACCCCCACGGCAAGACACATAAGGGAAAGGAGTCCACGTCACTCCTCAGCAGGGCCCTGCCAAAGACTTCTCTGTGGACACAAGGGCAAGCGAGCAATCAGTTCGCGTAGATGAGAGCAGATTTGTCGTCCCTGCAGGGCTGAGTTGCAACTTCAGTCTCCGTTTCTCAAGACCTCACTAACCAGAGCGCAAGCAGAGAAGGAGCAGCAGCTACGCCAAGACCCAGATTGTGAAACGGAGCCTTCTCCGGGGCTGGGTGCATTTTATTTAACCGTAACACCAGGGGAAACAGAGCTGGAACTGAAAACCAAGCAACACCAATAAGGAGTTGTAGACGTCAGTTCAGTGCTGGACGTGTCAAGCCTGCGCCTGATGGGCCTTTACCAGGCACTTCAACAAGGAAAAGCCACTGAGGTGTGACGGGTGCCCCAGTGACACTACATAGCCTACACTGCAGTTTGGGTCATTTC
The DNA here is from genome assembly GCA_032164245.1 of Sternotherus odoratus. NCBI lineage: Eukaryota > Metazoa > Chordata > Testudines > Kinosternidae > Sternotherus > Sternotherus odoratus. The sequence goes on along the minus strand of JAVMKO010000008.1, from coordinate 90,859,666 downwards.
CTTCTTCAATAACGAGGGCTACCTTTTAAATAGCAGGCCCAACGCGGTGTGCACAGACGCGTGCAGAATGGTGCACCGATATGCATGTATGCAAATGGCGACAGATGCCTCGATGGCCACTTGCAGCACCCAACAGCCAGTGTGTAAAGGTGACGGCAGTTACTCAGCGCACCAATCTAGTGTGCCAGCCTTGGACCCGGGTCTGTATTCTTTTTTTAGATGACGGCCCAACTGCTACCATCCATGTGGTACTCCAGGAAGATAGAGAAGGCCTTGACTACGAAAGCTAGCCAGTGGTCATTCCTCGATTCAGGGATACAGAACCAATGACCACCCTACATACGTACAGCCCTCTGCCCCCTTCCCCGCGTGAAATGGTAACACTCTTCATTCCCTGAGGCAGTGGCTGCATGCGGCACAACGGGGGAAATGGAACACAGTTTTCAGGAAGGGGCAGGTATTTACCCTAGAACCCTGCCACATGGTCACACTCCGGAGAGGGGCAGAGATCAAGTAGCCAGAGGACCAGAAGGGATAGGGACAGCAGGAACATCTTAGCACGCTGGCCAATTCAGAGGAGATAACGGATTAAAATGGAGCGATCCCAAAGCCCCCAGTTTAAACCCTTCAAGGAGTGTGGGGTCAGACTCACTTGCTAGCCTACCCAGTGACCGTGTACAAAGCTCTTCTCCTTGATCAATCTCCCTCCCGTTCCCCCTGCCGTTATCACTTCTGATTATGCATGGCCCTCAACGATCATATGATGGACAAAGACTAGGGGCATCTCGACACCTGTAGGCAGCTGGGGCTTGGAGGCAGACAGGGAATGCTGCCGGAATCAGGGTAGCACAGAGAGGACATGCAGGTTTTTCAGCGTCAACTGAAACACACTGTTAAGGTGGGTGTTGGTTTGAACTGAGCCAAGGCCCCTGCAGAGTGAAGACGTGGGAATTAACAGGGAGAGGAAATAATTGCCACGCTCTTTCCCTCCCCACCAAACAAAAATGTGCGTGAAGTTACACGAATCATCCCACTTCACCAGCAAGAGCCAGCCAATGGGAGAGGAGGAAACATATCCCACAAGCATGCAGTAACGAAACCCCGGGCAGCTCCCCTTTCCATACTCACATTACTTTCAAATCCCAGTCTCCGCAGGTTACAAAAATCGACTTGACGCTAGGATCTAAGAGGCCTTCCTTCGCCATCCACTCATCGACCCTCTGAAAGGAACGCAGGGAAAGAGGATGAGCTTTGTAGACAGGGAAGAGCCACAACAGTTAAACACAGATAAGCGCCTCGCAATCAGATGAGGAGTAAATTGTGATCTTATCCAGCAGCAGCCCCCACCCCTCTCTCCCCTTCTTCGCTCACGTCATCTCAACAAGAGCATGTTTGGACCTTGGAAGATTTCCAACAGGAAATAACAGGCGACCAGTGAAGAGAGGATCTTCTCAGACACTACAATGGCTCTGCTCACAGAATAGTAATCACACAGCGTTTATGGGACAATACAGCTAAAATATTACTTAGCTCCCCACCACCCTTTTCCCCTTCCCTTCATCCAATAAGCTGTATCATTATATTTTAGAGCTGTCAATTAATTGCAATTTACTCATGCAATTCACTCAAAAAAGTAAATCGTGATTAATCACAGTTTTAATCGCACTGTTAAGCAATAGAATGCCAAGTGAAATTTATTACATATTTTTATGTTTTTCTACATATTCACATATATTAGCATCAATTACAACACAGAACACAAAGTGTACAGTTAATATTTTTCATTACAAATATTTGCACAGTAAAGAAATAGTATTTTTCAGTTCACCTCATACAAGTATTATAGGGAAATCTCTTTATAGTGAAAGTGCAACTTACAAATGTAGATTTTGTATTTTTACATAACTGCACTCAAAAACAAAACAATGCAACACTTTAGAGCCTACAAGTCCACTCAGTCCTACTTCTTGTTCAGCCAATCACTAAGACAAACAAGTTTGTTTACATTTATGGGAGAGAAAGCAGAGCCCTGCACTTAGGATGGAAGAATCCCATGAACTGCTACAGACTAGGGACCGAATGGCTAGGCAGCAGTTCTGCAGAAAAGGACCTGGGGATTACAGTGGATGAGAAGCTGGACATGAGTCAACAGTGTGCCCTTGTTGCCAAGAAGGCTAAAGGCATTTTGGGTTGTATAAGTAGGGGCATTGCCAGCAAACTGAGGGATGTGATCATTCCCCTCTATTCAGCATTGGTGAGGCCTCATCTTGAATACTGTGTCCAGTTTTGGGGCCCACACTACAAGGATGTGGAAAAATTAGAAAGAGTCCACCAGAGGGCAACAAAATGATTAGGGGGCTGGAGCACATGACTTATGAGGAGAGGCTGAGGGAACTGGGTTTGTTTAGTCTGCAGAAGAGAAGGATGAGGGGAGATTTGATGGCTGCTTTCAACTACCTGAAAGGGGGTTCTAAAGGGGATGGATCTAGACTGTTCTCAGTGGTAGCAGATGATAGAACAAGGAGCAATGGTCTCAAGTTGCAGAGGGGGAGGTTTAGGTTGGATATTAGGAAACACTATTTCATTAGGAGGATGGTGAAGCACTGGGATGGGTTCCCTAGGGAAGTGGTGGAATCTCCTTCCTTAGAGGTTTTTAAGGTCAGGTTTGACAAAGCCCTGGCTGGGATGACTTAGTTGGAGTTGGTCCTGCTTTGAGCAGGGGGTTGGACTAGATACCTCCGAGGTCCCTTCCAACCCGGATAGTCTATGATTCTATGAATATACCCGTTTATACACTCAGTAATCCAACTGACCAAGAGACAGCCATATGACCACATTTATTTAACATCAATACTCTAATTAAAGAGAAGTTTTGGCACCAAAGCAATTAATTAAAGTAGGATCACATGGCAGTTGGGTAGCCTGTGTGATCCTGCCCCACTCCACAAGTTCTGCCTGGCTTGGCCTGGGAAACCTGTGGCTTCAGCTCAGATTCCCTCAGCTAAACGCCTTGCCTCCAAGTGCTTCTCCTGAGCAAGGGACTCTCCAGAAGCCCAAAGGCATCTCCTTCCGCTCCCCTCTCAACTTACGCAATGCTTGGCATCATCCTGGGCCCAGACACTTGACTGGCTCCAGCCATGCCCTATTACTTCTCTCCAGATCCGGTTTGGATGGCAGGTGCTGGCTAAGCACAGAATTCCCTATTTCACTGGCACTATCCTTCAGGCTGGGGATGGAACACGAGGCTCCTTTCAAGACCGGTCGAAGCAACTCCCTCAGCAGCAGGATCGTTCACCACTGAGAAGCTCTAGATGCTCTTCTCCACTCACCACTTCGAGTCCCAGGGGCTGCGGTATCCCCTCCCTGGCTGTCTCAGCACCACAGGGCCCCAGGAGCGAGAATGAGCACTTGTAACCTTTCTAAAATCCCTGATGTGAGTGAGCGTTAAAGCCTTTAATTTGATTTCCTTACATAAGAAATTGTTGTAATCATTCTGATTAGGAACAATTAGGCCACACGGCAGCGCAAATCCTGACAGAGACAACACATTGAACTGCGACCGGCAGTCAGAGTGGGCTCTTCTGGAAGAGGTTTCCCTCAGTATTTGACTAACAACAAAAGCTATTGATGGCAAAATACTTTCAAGCTAATTAATCCTAAATGCTGCAGGAATTCGACATTAAGCAGATGGCATTATTAGGACTTTATCCACATTTGCACATTCCACAGATTAGGTTTTAGAGGCCTCTACTTTGTGTATTATTGAGCATTTAAATAGGTAGAAGCATTAATTTAATGGTGGTGGGGAGGAGGGAACAGCTCCATGCAATGCTCTAAAGCAATGTCTTGGCTCTCTAAGATTGGCTCAAGTACGAATCGCCTCCTCTCCTGTCCGTGGGCAGGAGTTTGGACATCTTGTCAGTACCCTTGACATGAACAGCTGGGAATGACAGATCAATGGTTCAATACTCTCAACAGCATGTCACCAACGTGACAGCAAATGTTATTCTAATGAAGCCGTAATCATAGTCAAATTACGCGGTTCAATTCCCCGGAGGGGGAGAAGGAGGGGGAGCAGAGGTCAAAGTTCAGGAAGTAAAGGTTATCCTGCTTACCTCGAGCACTTGCTGGAGATTTGGCTGCCCATCCACCATGTCTTGAATAATTCCAGTCAGCTGAAACAAAAGAGAAAGAGAAAACAAGAGTCAGAGGAGCATTACTGCCATAAATAGAAGGTCTCCTCTCCTGCCCACCTTTCTGAAACTGGAATGTGAGCAATTTGGACAACACCAAGTCCTGTCACCCGCAGAGCAGCAGCCCTGGGAACTGCCCCACCAGCAAGAACACACCACACAATTCCAGAAGCTGCTAAGTAGCGAGTTCCTGCATGTAAGCTGTGAAACACCGGAACTCAAAGTAATACAGATTTGCTAAGGGGAACAATATAGAATTTTTTCCAACCCTGCAGTCCGTGCTATAATGGAATACCTCAACGCTCCCCATTTCAATATGGCAATCTTTTCAGTAGCAGTTCTGCTGCTGCCCTAAGTTACACCGCCAGATTTTACTACACACACAAGCTGTCTTCCAGCATTCCCATGAAGGGGTGATGACACAACAGAAATGGCTAGGAACAGATAAATAAAATAAACCTGTCTCGTAAAGTGAGGTGTGCAGGGGATTAGTTTGTCCTTCGCAGTGATTGGAGGAGCATGTATCCATTCTTTATATTAGTTTTAAATTCCGTTTTTACATTTTAAGTCAGGCTGTAAAAATATATATTTTTAAAAGTTTTTTTTAATGAAATCTGAAGAAAATCCATTTCATTTGAAAATACAACTACATTTTGTTTTTCAATAAACCCTTTGGGGTAGGGACGGACTCTGGGCCCAATCCCGCACACATTTAAGCCCATCAGTTGTTTCACTGACTTCCGTTGAATTACTTGCGCATTTAAAGATAAGCACCTGCACAAGCGTCTCTGGGGCCAAGGCTTGGTGTGTGTGTCTGCAAGGCGAGGTAAGTTACGTCACTCAGGGATGTGAAAAAGCCACCCCCTCAGCGATGTAAGCTACAGTGACTTCAAGTGGTGTCCAGCCTACGCTATTTCAGCAGACAGAGCTTCTGCCTCTCATTGAGGTGGTGTCGTCATGCCGACGAGAGCACGCTCCCTTCTTGGCACAACACGTCTTCGCCAGCCACACTAGAGTGGCACCCGTATAGGTTGGTAGCGTTGACTGGCCCTCAGACTTGGCCTACACCACCACTTATGTCGGTATAACTCCATTGCTCCGAGGGTGCGGAAAATCAAATCCAAACCATGTTCTTCCATTTAGTTTTCTGATCCTGTCTGAGCCCCAAATAAGGGAAGCCTGGATATGGCTGAAGACTATGTTTTTGTTAATACATGCAACATCCAGACTCACAGAAAGCCCCGGCAGTCTAGTCACGAGCTGCAGGCGGGAAGAATCCTAACCAGGAGCAACTCTTCTATTGCAGAAGATTTCAGCCCAGTCAGAGAACATGAGCCTTATGACAAGCCAAGGGCCTCGGCGCCTTATGAAACGGATGGCAGTCTTTGCAAGCTAGTCTACCCATGTTTCTTTGGCTGCATGGCTTACAGCATTGAAACTTTAAAAAAACCCAATTAAACTCCAATTAAAGTGTAATTACATTTAATGAATACCAAATTCCTGATGCACTGAATAAGCTGGCTCTAAGTGAGAAGATTATTTTCTTGTGGCGACTGGCATACAATGGTAATATATACCTTTTAGGGAAGAAATTTTCATTTTAAGAATGTCGAGTTCCTCTAGGTGGGTTTCTGAAGTTTATCAAGTCATTATTAGGTGGCATTTTAAGGAAGTGGAGAAACACAGACACTGTTATATTCCAGAAACTGTTTTTATATTAATCTGTATTTTAATTGTATAACAGCTGCTGCCTACAGACTTCCTATCACTAAAGGAAAATAAATGTAAGAGATTAACTGCACTGTTCTTTAGCATGGTGTTTAACTCACATTTTGCCTTCTTGGCTTGTTTTGTCCCTTTCTTAGTAGATGTTTCTCCCACCGCTCACCCAGCGTAGGTGGGTAACTCATCCCTCACCATTACTCTCTAGTGGGAGTGCTGGCCCCAGCTCTGGAAACTGGCTGAGAAAGAGTTGTTTTGGTAGGCGGCCGTAGGAAATCTCACACGGCCTGTGTCCATGTGAATGGCTTTCCGTACATCACGGGCATCTCATGTATTTAGTAGCTGCACCCATTAAAGGGTACGGGATGGGAGGGAGGCATGGCATGCCTGTGGCTGGATGGAGCCATGGCTGGATTACACTGTTAGGCGGAAGAGGAAGGTGGGGTGTAACAACAGGGTTGCACCATGCACAGTTAGGCACACTGGAGAGAATAAGGAGAGCCGGGTTCTGTTCCCAGCTCTGGCACAGATGCACTGGTATTACCCTGGTTAAGTCACCTCACTTCTCTGTGCCTCATGTCACGGTGCCGTGCAGGTGCCCCAGAGCATGGGTACCAACCTCAGGGCAGCCTGTTAAGAAGCAGGGCACCAGCCCCAAATTGCTGTGAGCTCTTCGCTTAGATTTCACCAACCACTCAGAAAATGTGAGCTCCTCAGGCACTGTAGTGGAGTCACAGACAGCCCCCTGGGGTGCTCCAACCTGTCTTGCCAACCCACACGAGCCTGCCTATCTGACAGATGGATCACAGCAACATTCCAGTTACTTCCCGTCTCCCATCACCTACCCCAGGTCAACTGCCCCTCATATCTCACACCAAAGACAATGCTTGTAGTCAATCCTATAATAAACCATCTAAAGATTTATTCTATAGGAAAATAAGAGTTATTTACAAGCTTAAAGCAGGAATAACAGAAACATGGTGGAACAGTAGTCATGACTGGAGTACAGGTATTGAAGGGTATGTGCTGTTTAGGAAAGACAGAAATAAAGGTAAAGGTGGTGGAATAGAATTGGATATTAATGAGGAGGTAGACTGGCGTGGGCAAACTTTTTTTCCCCGAGGGCCACATTGGGGTTCAAAATTGTGTGGAGGGCTGATTAGGGAAGGCCGTGCCTCCCCAAAAAGCCTAGTCCCGCCCTCTATCAGACTCACACACACCTCCCACCCCCTGACTGCCCCCCTCAGAACTCCTGACCCATCCCATCCAACTCCCCCCCCACACACACACACACTCCTTGTCCCCTGATCACCCCCTCTGGAAATCCCCACACCCTAACTGCCCTCCCAGGACCCCACCCCATATCTAAGCCCCCTGCTCCTTGTCCCCTGACCACCCCTTCCAGAGACACCCCCACCCCCTAATCACCCGTCCCTCATGCTCATTTGACTTTGGATCAGCCCAGATTGCCAGCCCATTTTAATTCCACCTCCCCAGGTGTAAGTTTTTCCCCTTGATCACCCTAGAGAGGCAGGAGTGTATGTACCAGTAATCACCATGCTCCCCGGGAAAGCAGCAAGCAGAGGGGAGACAGTCCAGAGAGCCATGCACATGGCAGACTTCACTGCTTTCCCTCCGCCGTTTATCTCACAAACCATCGTATTTCCACACCAAGACAGTTTGTTGATTACATAAGCACTTGTCTCTGGTGTACAATCTGATCATCAGGCCTGGTCTTTCTTTGTAGACAACGAGGCCAATAAATCTCACACTTTATAAGTCGAGGTGCCTAGACAAAGCCCTTTACTGGCATTTAGCAAAATGGGTTATTTTTCGGACAACATAAAACAGCGCCGAAAGCTCGCTTTAAGCATCACAGCTGTTCAGACCAATGCCTGATAAGAGCTGGTAGCTCCAGCAGCAGGAGGGGGAGCACTACAGACGGGTCTGGTGTGGTGCTGGGAACTTGGGAAGCTGAGTCGGACAGAGTGAAAGCCAAGGGTGATACAGAGAGTTAAGGTACGTACCACAGAACAGGACAATAGATGGTGGCATCTCCAAACACCCAATGCTGCCTCCATCAGTGGCTGCAGATGGCACAAGCAACAGGCCAGGGCCCGTACCTCTTCCCTTTTCACAAGGTCCCAAATCCCACAAGTTTCACGCTGTAAGAGCAGCCGCAGCAAAGGGTGTGTACAATGGAGCTGTGATAGGTTCACATGCTCCCCGTCCGCCCCCAAAAAAGGAGCTAAAGATTGTGTTAACTTAGTAAAAGAACAAGTCCGTGCCCCCCTGCTTTTAGAGAACATGCCTCAGAATCGTCACTTTGGGCAAATCTCACCCATCTGCAGAGGAGCTAGTGCCAGGCCTCCTTCGCCACTCATCAGATGACTAGCCCTTGTGCACAGGGGTCACGTTTTCTAACAGATGCTGCTCAAATAATTACTGTATGGAGGCCTCCAGCCTGTGTTCTACAGTAGGTCAGATACGAACATAAGAGTGTCCAGACTGGGTCAGATCAAAGGTTCATCTAGCCCAGTGTCCTGTCTTCCAACAGTGGCCAGTGCCCCGGAGGGAATGTACAGAACAGGGAATCATCCAGTGATCCATCCCCTGTCGTCCATTCCCAGCCTCTGGCAAACAGAGACTAAGAACACCATGGGTAGATGATCACAATGATCCCTGTTGGTCTTGGAATCTACAAATCACCCGTGAAGAACACTTAAATGACAGCAGAGGAAAGGCTGGGCTGCAGGCAGGAACTCCCCTCGGGCGAAGGAAGGCAGCTGTATCAAAACTTCTTGCTCATCCAGAAATGTGACTACATGGCTAGTCATCGTCTGATTGCCAAAAACTGGGGGGGGGGGGGGGGAATGGAGAAGATCACCAGTGATGGGCCTAAAATGAATATCCAGCCACACAAAATTCAAGACCTAGCTAAAGATGGAGCCAGGTGGCTTTCAAGCTGCAAGGAGGCTATGTCCCCCTTTAGGATCTGCCTCAGTGATCAGAGCAAAGGCCTGAGAATCTGACATCTCCGAAGGCAAAGGATTGCGCCTAACGCAGGGTTCAGGTTACACTTCACCTCCAGGGGCTTGTGTATAGCCAGACCACAACAAAAGCCATTTTGCAAATGCATTTTTCCTTATCCATGCTCTCCACAAGATCCTCAGATTATTAATACTGAAAAATTCTTTCAGTGTCCAGTGTCTTTGTGCGTACTGTGTCGGAGATTCCAAGGCCAGCAGGGACTACTGTGACCCTCTAGTCTGGCCTCCTGCATCGCACGGGCCAGAAAACCTGCATCAAGCTACAGCGTGTTATTTATTAAATTGTGGTGCCACCCTCGCACCTGAGGTGCTTTCCGAATGTGAGGACAGACAGACCCTGCATAATCAGTTCACTTCATGCATTTGATTAGACTCAGCTTGGACAAGGAAGCAAGGGTCAGTTCACCTGTGGACACCCAGGCAATAACACCCTGTCGCAATGTTTAGTTTGGAGAGGGAAAAGCAGAGGAATGTTCGAATCCCCACAGAACGGTTTTTATTGCAACTTTTAAAACTTCATGAGACTATTTATAGCAAATTTAGGTCAATCTGTACAAACCTATAGTTTGGGCCCAAATCCACGAGGCAATGTCCCTCTAAATATATAGCACATGCCTGTTGATAGATTTCTCTCTCACACACACGCGCTCTCCCAGAGCCAGAGTGCTGTTATTGCAGTTGCGATGTGTTTCCGCTATACGTCTGTTTTCACACGTTTTTTAATTTTGGAAGCACTCCCCCTCGTGCGATTCCATTTTTTATGCTTAGGGGGGGGTTATTTTTGGAAAGTTTGAACAAAATCCCTTTGGCTGGTTTTCAGTTATAGGACAGTGAATAAAAGAGCATTGGTTTTTACAATGGGGAAAAGGAGGAGGGATTAGCAGTCTCTGAGGAGGGTTTTCTGCCTGGCAGAATGGAGAAACAAGGTGTGGGAGGTGATATCTTTTATTGGACCAACTTCTGTTGCTGAGAGACAAGCTTTTGAACTTAGAGTCTTCTTCAGGTAGAAGAGCAGAGTGTGTGCCATCCATAGATCTCAATGTGTTTTACTAGTGTGGGTAAATTTGATCCCACTAAAGGGGAAACTGAGGCACACAGAAGAAAAATGACTTGCCCAAATCACTCACCGAGTTAACAGATGAGTTGGACTAGAACCCAGTCCAATATTTTAGCCAGTGGACCACGTAACATCAGAACAGCCCAAATGTGAAAGGAACGTAATTTAGAACCATAGGGTTAGAAGGCACCATAAGGGTCATCTAGTCTAACCCCCTGCCAAGATGCAGGACTTGTGTCTAAACCATCCCAGACAGATGGATCCAGCCTCCTTTTAAAACCTCCAGTGAAGGAGTTTCCACACCCTGCCAAGGGATCCGTTCCACTGTCCTACTCTTCTTACCGCGAGGAAGTTTTCCCTAAGATTTAATCTAAATCTGCTCTGCTGCAGTTTGAACCCTTTGCCTCTTGTCCTGCTCCCTGTGGCAAGAGGGAACAACTTTTCTCCATCTTTTTTTGTGCCAGCCTTTCAAGCATCTGCAGACCGCTATCCTACCCCCTTTATTCCTCTCTTTCCAAACGATAATATCCAGTTCCTTCAGCTTTTGCTCATGTGGCTGCATTCCATCCCTTTGATCATCTTTGTCGCTCACCTCTGGATCCTTTCCAGTTTCTCTACATCCTTTCTACACATTGGTGACCAAAATTGGACACACTACTCCAGCTGAGGCCTAACCAGTGCCCATGACTTGCATGCTCTATGCCTCTGTTAATGCAACTGTAGCAGGGTGGTCACCCCGCTCCTGCCCTGAAGGGCTTAAAGCAGCCCTGGGAGCGGGTTGTAGCAGGGAAAGGGATTAATAACAGCTGGGCTGATGGGGAAAGCAGCCAGAGCTGGCCCTGATAAGAGCAGTGGGCCAGAAGGACACACACTCTAGCTACACTGAGGAGGAGGACATGGCTGTCTGGGAAGCTGAGGAGGGTATCTAGGCTGGAGCAGTGCTGGGGAAAGGGCAGGCTGAGCTGGGGAGGCCTAAGCAAGGTACTGGGGTTAGGCAGAGGCAGCTGGGCCAAACCCCCTCCTTGCCTGTGATGACTGACTGACTTACACTACAGGCTGCCCCAGGGAGCAGGGGGACTGCAGGGAGCCCAGACTGAGGCAAAGTGAGGATTAGAGGGTTGGGGGTTCCCCAGGGAATGGGAGACCCAGAGGCAGAGTGTGGGGATATTGCCAGCGGCAGCACCCCAGGTAAAAGGGCACTGTGGTCCGGGAGGGACACGGGGCCAGCAGACAGCGAGACACCGGCCTGCAGAGGGCTCTCCGAAGGCAAGTGAGCTAATTCCCTAGACTGCCAGCAGGAGGCGCCGCAGGGGTGAGTCATCGCACTACAACAGCAACCTAACATTACATTTGCTTTTTTTGCAGAAGCATCACATTGCTGACTCATATGGAGGTTGTGATCCACCACAACTCCCAGATCCTTCTCAGCAGTGCCGCTGCCAAGCCAGTTATCTCCCATTCTGCATTTGATTTTTCTTCCCTACGTGTAGCAGCTTACATTTGCCTTTGCTGAATTTTAATTTGTTGTCTATAGGACGGGTTTTCTAATTTATCAAGATCCCTCCAAAGGATTGGCAACCCTCCCTAGCTTTGGAACATCTGCAAACTTGGTCAGTAAGCTCTCTACTCCCACATCCAAGTCATTAATAAAGATGTTAAGCAACATGGACCCAGAACAGATCCCTGCGGAACCCCACTTGAGACCTCTCCCCATCCTGACAGCATTCCATTAATAGTTACTCTTTGCCTGCAGTTGTTTAACCAGTTATATATCTACTTAATGGGAATTCTGTTGAGCCCACATTTCTCCAGCTTACTTATTAGACTGTCGTATGGGACCGTGTCAAAAGCCTTGCTGAAGTCCAGGTATATTATGTCCACCGCATTCCCCCATCTACCAGAACAGTTACCCCCTCAAAGGAGGAAATCAAGCCGGCTTGGCAGGATTTGTTCTTAGTAAATCCATGCTGGCTGCTAGTGGTCACCCCTCTATCCTCCAGGTACTCACAAACTGAATGTTTTATACATTGCTCTAGTAGCTTTCAAGGCATCAAAGTCAGGCTGACTGGGTAACACTTCCCTGGCTCCTTCTTTTTAAAGATGGACACCATGTTAGCCCTTCTCCAGTCTTCTAGGACTTCTCTTATCATCCATGAGTTTTAAATATTATTGCCAGTGGTAATATTATTTCATTTTTATAGATATACCAAGGAAAATCTTTGAAATATATATTAGTTCAAATTCTTAATTCTTGGAGTTAAATATGAGAGAGAACACAACAAATCTCTTCCTTTTATAGACCAAGGATCTCATGACTCAGAACCCCAGGTAATTTGCATCCTATCATTATGCACATTTGGGAAGAGGTGGATATGGAGTAGGGAACAATGGCTCTTAGTGGTGACAGTAATCAGATAACAAGAACACACAGTCAGATCCTGGAAAGAGACTTTTTTTTTTTAAAGTCCTTAAAAATGGTCTTATCACAAAGTTAGGGGGTTCTGGTGAAATCAGCCCACAGCAGTGACGCTCATGGGACAGGACATCAGATCCCTTGAACCACACAGCAGCACAGTGTTATTTATTTCCTTCCATTCGGAACATGCTCTGTTTAACCTTCCACACTAAACCGCTGTATTGGAACAGTGTCAACACTCTGACCCTTTCCTAACCCTTTCACTGCTCTCTGGAGAGGGCCCAGCCTCTCTGATGGCATTAAGGGACACAGAATTAAAGAGGTTGTCTACTGTGATTGTCTATTAGTTAAAACAAAAGATTGGGTACGAAAGAGTTTAACAACGTTTGTACAGTGCCTAGCACAAGAGAGTCCCGGTCCGGGACTCCCAGACACTATAATAAAATTATTATTATTATTAGACTCAACAACAAGGAGTTGGAGGGACGGTTTACGTTCACGCTGCACTAAGAGGCGCTACCCCTGACCCCATGCAAAAGGTGAACCTGTTTCCCGGTTAGAGAGAGACTCTTGGCGCACTGTGCAAAGTCCTTCGCGCTTTACCTCTGTACAGAAGGGAGTAAGCTGAGGGTGCACCACCGGCTGCACATACATGTGAAAGGTGGATTCAATCTCCATCGTCCTGCCATTTAGCTTCAGAATGGGGAACTCAATGATTTCCTGAATAAGGCACAAAAGAAAACAAGTTGTTATAAAAAGACGACAGCTGGGAAGACCCAAACCAAGCTCTTCGGGGCAGGGACCATCTTTTTGCTCTGTATTTGGACAGCACCTGGCACAGTGGAGTCCTGGCCCAGACTGGGCCGCCTAGGCATCACGGTAATACAGACAATACACTACAGGAAGATGGCACCTCCCCATTTTACGAAGAAACAGACAGCTCTAAAAAGGAAAAAGCTAGGATCAATGTGCACAGTAAGCAGGAGAGTCGCCCAGCAAGGAATGGAGTCACAACATTGCTATTAGGAAGGGTTACAAGTTTGCAGTTTATTACGGCAACTGCCAAAACTAGGCAGCAAGAACTTACTGCCAAGTAGCTAAGTCACAACAATCCCAAATTTTCCCACCAGGATCTGATCACCCTCACGCAGAAAGTCAGCGGGCCACTGCTCTCAAAATGCTACCCCCAGACACAGACAGCAGATCCATTGTCACTTAGCCAGTAGAATCCAGAAGCAGTACTCAGAGAGACCAACTTCTTAACCTTTACCAGGGGCTCTTCTGACAGATATGGGACGTTAGACAATTACAGCCAGGGCGCTATTGCACAAAGCGCCTCCTACTGGGAGAGGCTGGAGCTGAAGTAGCAATACGCTCTCCCAGGGCCTGGACTGCTAGGCCACGCTATAGATAGAGTGTTGTGATGAACCAGGGAGCCAGGCGCTCCCTCACCAATGCAATCTTTATGGTACAGAGCACTGCAGCAAACACCGGTTTATGCCTTACAGCGAAATTTACGCTGATAGGGAAATAGAAACGTTCTTCATCAGGAGAGTGTTCAATTATAGGAATAATCAGCAATCAAAAATTTACATGGACCTGTTAATAAAAAGTTTAAACAAAGCCAGTTACGATGGATTTCTCAATTATTAAAAAATATATATGAAATTAAAAGATCCAACCCCTGAATAAAGGCGATAAAATCCTTTGTGTTTGTCCCCCCCCGCCCCTTCCCCCAAGCTTAATGTAAGAGAAGTGACAATTTGTTTGGTGTCTTTAAAGAATAATTTGTCTCTGTTATTTAATAGAGATGCATGGCACCAGGGTTCTGGAGTGCAAATGAGCCCATTGAGTGATAACCATGCAACAAGCCTCTCAAATCACTTGAGGGGGGAGGGCGAAGAACGGGGGGGAGAGAGAGAGAGAGAGAGAATAAAAAAAATATTGCTTTTTAATATTCAAAAACAGTTTGCAAAATTTAATCAAAGCACAGCAAAAGCTAACATTTTTACCACTTTGACATTTTTATTAGCGCTTTCATAAATTTTTAAAACATGAATGGAATTAGTTTAACAACAAAAAACTGCCTGAAAACATCTGGAAGAGACAAATAAAAAATAATACAAAATAAATAAATAAAAAAGCAACTCTTGTGAGTAAAATTAGCATGTGGAAAAGGCAGTCGCTGCAGAGTGGTTCATGTAGCTTTCGGGCCCCGGCTGCAACCCCAGTGACCCAGGTACGGAAATTATTGTGAGGTCAAATACGAGATGACGACATCACCACACGCTGAAAGCCAGAGGGAATCGGGGGGTTGGGAAAAAGGGAACACCATACAACACGGATTTCAATTTCACATAATGTTCATGAATACACTGCTACAGCATGAATGACTCCTGATAGCGCCTGATCCAAGGACTTGGGGGGGTAAGGGGGCAGACTCAGGGTGGGTTGTGGTAAGGAACGAGGGAAAGGCACGTTAAATGAACAGAAGAAGAAATAAGTGCGACTTTTAGCCTGAATGCAAGGCAAAGGTGGAGAAATCAAGCAGCAGGGACTGCCAAAGCGAATGGCTCCCCCTGCCACATGACACACACCTAGGGTGACCAGATGTCCCAATTTTGTAGGGACAGTCCCAATTTTGGGGTCTTTTTTTAATATAGGTTCCTATTATCCCCCACCTCTGTCCCGATTTTTCACACTTGCTGTCTGGTCACCCTGCACACACCTCAAACCCACAGTGGGGCAGGAGGAATTGTTGTTTCCTGATTTTGGAATCTTTTCTCTGCCTCCGCACGGCCTGAAGGCTCAAAGTTTCTTTGTGCCCCCCGATCACTAGTAAATAGGCTTCAGGTAACACTCCTCAGCCTTTGCAACCGTCCCACACACCACTCAGCACTAGTCCCATTCCAAATCTGACCTCATCAAATTCAGCCATTTGAATAACCATCACAAAAAAGAGAAACTAGTGGTCAGACTAGGAAATGGGCTTTTGTTCTTCCCCTCACGTAATCCTGAGATGGCCAAACACCCTCGGCTCGACTTCTCCCTCCGAGCAGCCACCCAGCACTGCTGTGAGGTTCAGCACAGGAGGAGAACGTTGTAGCAAGTCTGGGCGTAGATGAGAAGGGAGTTACGCTGAAAGCACTGTGTAGCCTTAGCTCGAGGGAGAGCTAGCGAACAGCTAGTGTTCTCCTGCCCACCAGCCTTCCAGTCCCAAGCCAGAGGACCCCTTTGTTCTCTCCAAAGGACTGAACCCCTTCACACCCCACTGCCTTCAATGAGAGCTGAGGAAGCCCTGCACCTTTTAGGGTTGGGCACTACATGAGGCGCTATTGTCCAAAGGGGTATGTCCACCACAGGATGAAGGGAAAAGCAATTGCTCTCTCCCAGATGGAGAGACAGCCCCAGACGGTATGTGCGTTGCCCTGCGGAGAGCAGTCCTAGGGGAACAGATAGCTCCTGAGGGGCCCATCAAGTGCCCGGAGGTGAGGAAGGGCTGAAGAGAGCCTTGGATGGCGCTGCCCAAGGAGCTGATGAACAAAGGTGTCTGCCATTTGCTTCCAGACCAGAGGCAAAAATCACTTTCAGGAGGGTCGGTTTAAAATAGTTGGGAAATAAAAAGCTGAACTGAAACACCTGGAAAACGTAATGCTATCAAAAACGAATACCGGTCTATGGCCACAGAGAAAAAAACGACTAGACACTTAGATGTCTTGGGCGAAAGACTAGCAGGGTTTTTTTTTTTTGGCTTATTTGGTCAGGATTTTAAAGGAGTGGTGAGGACCTCCCCAGAAGGCTATTTATCTGAATGCTCCCTAGAGTGCAGATTTTTCCAGTCTCTGGCGATGTTTGCTCCTCTGGTATCTAAGGCAACAGATACCAGCCCCATGAAATCAGCTCCACTCCTCTCTAACAACATTAGCCAGTCCTGCAATGAAATTTAACCTGTGACACCGCTGTACTTTTCATTTAAACTTTCATTTGGAGAGAAGCAGTGTTCAGAGACCCTGCAGTTTGTCCTACTAATAAAGACAAGTGTTGGGGCCTTTAAAGCTGCCATTCATCTTTTGCCTTTATTAAATTCAATTTTCTTAAGCCCATGATGCATCATGAAATTAGGAGCTGACATTCCTGTGGAAACAAAAATATCTATCAAATATAAATAGGAAAGAAGTCCTCTATTACCAGGAACGTATGGCTTAAAGTTGATCTGTTTCCACTTTAAAAAAAAAAAAAAAAAAAAACCCACCACCAAGCATATGGCTTGTTTTCGATATCCAAAATGTTATTACAGATCTAGAATTTCATTGGTAATTATTATGAAATGGTGAGCCAACTCCTCCTCCTCCCAGACAGACTGCCATTCAGAAAAGCACGAGGGCACCTGTGTGCTCTCACAACTGGTTACATATCTAGTGTCAAACCAGTCTTGGGGGGGAAACATTCAAATTACAGGTACACTGGAAGCTGGCTAAACGTAAAAACTGCCCAGGGATCGCCACACACATCCACATCTAATTCTGACCTTAGGAAGCATTAATGCCAACTTCAGTGTCTCCCAGATCTAGTTCCACCAGCATTAGTATCTCTTTTCTTTTATCAGTTTTCTTAAAGATTTCTCGCAGCCCAAGCTGAACTGGTAACTGCAAACACGAGAAGGAGTTCTGAATGAGTTGGAATCATTTTGGAGGTATTTGGAGATTGCAAATAACCGTATTCTACCAGAATTCATACAATCCACTGTGTATGCCCATTCCCACTGCAGATGTATATTTTATTTAGTAGTGTAGCCTAACTTGAAAGGAAACCTGGAATTCAAATGGCTGGTGATAAATAATACACTCTTTATTTGCCTTTCCATTATCATGAAAAGTTGAATACATTTTGAATGGGGAAAATCTTTGGGACACAGCTGCAAATCCCTGGCACAGGCATTTGCAATTATATTGTGGGAACAAAGATTCTAAAATCAATTTTAGCATGTCTGAAAAGACACCACAATTTCCGCCCACTGTGCTAATATACAAATGTGGGAAAAGTTAAAATTAAAAATATCCGGTTACCAAATCTGTTTGCTCATATACATGAGTCTGCCGTTCTTTAAACTACACTGCATGATAGCTCACTGATCATTTTTGCCACCCCAAAAGAGACACCACATGCAAGCACTCTGAATAACCTGCCTGTCCCATGACAGTTCTCTTTGAAACAGCTGGTAGGCTGCATCACAACTAGCTGATTGTAAAGCTAAGAAGGACTTGCTTTTCTGAGGGATTAGGAAAATTCATTAGGGCCTGTGAAATCAGGTCTATAAATTCGGCCTTTTCCTGCTTCACCCCTCACTATGTGAAACCTCCTGACTAAAACACCAAACTGGAGATGCAGGAAGAGGGGGAAGGGGAAATAAGTAATTTTAATTCTGCTGATAATAAAAAAATTAAACAAACAAATTACACTCACTAAATGTGTTCCTATAATGGGGAAATCTTTTGGGTATACAAACAAAACAGCAAGAGCTACACTGCTATTCACAGAGGAATCCTTTGCCCACCCTGCTGGATTCTTGGAACCTCAACATTATTAGATTACAAGAATAAAATACAGAGCAAGATCTTCCAGGCGCATCAAGCCCTTTAACAAGAGTGTCTGAGTAAGGAGTGGACGGGGCATGCTCAAAGCCCCTTATTTATTTAGGTTAGAGACTACTGCCCATTCAGTTCAAAATCTACTCTGGAGTGCGATTTATTCCATCTCTGCCCCTCCTCTGAAGATGTTTAATAAATACAAACGATAAAAGATGCCAGTAAAAATTAGAGCTGACTGTTCAAAAAGCAATAAAAGCAAGTGGGTGCCGCCTCGGAGGGGAAAGGATTTTTCTGGTAAGAGAAAGGACAAAACTTCCTGCTACGACACAGACCCCCTTTTACACCTTCCCCAGGGGGTGGAGGCAGGAGGTCCTCCTGGAGGGGACACACGCTCAATGGCCGTGCAGGCTGTTCAACTGTTTTTCTTTCAAATTAAAAAGTCATTTTATGCAAAAAGAGCTTATTTCTTAAACAAACATTTGTGGTTTTGATTTACACCACGGGCTGCTCCTAAATAATTTATGGCGGGTTAAATTTATTGCACAGCCCTGGCCGGCTGCAAATTCGAATTGCCAAATAATTAGATTTTAGGGCAATGCTTATAAATTATCCGCCGATTTGTCCGGACTTGTTTGTCAGTTGCTTTGTGCTTCGGGTCATCTTTGGCATTTCACTGTTTGTGTTTTAATTGCTGATTTACACTTTGACAGATGAAAGTTGATGCCTCCAAGTTTCCGGAGCAGGGGGGTGGTAAGAGAGGGAAAATCAGATCCTTTAAAAAGCTTGTTTCTCCCTTTTTTCCAGGGCAATTAAAATAGAAAAAGGGACGGAGCCTGGACAGTACAAACCTAATAGATTTGTCTTTTTTTCCCCCTTCCTTATTTATTTTAACTAAAGCTGTTTTCAAGTTGAGCTGTCCTGCACTGGCCTCCAGGGGCGATCTCTCAGGTCTTCTTCCCAATACCTAATTTTAATCAAACTGACCAAAACACACACCATACAGACAACAATGTCATTGGGGGGGAGGAAGGGAGAGAGAATCACAGGCCACGGTAACTTTCTGAAGGATGGTCATCTAGCGCATGCATGTACGCACACACACACACACACACACACACACACACACACCAGTGGAATATTGCAGCACATGTTTTGAGGCAAGTTACTTGGTGTATTAGTCAACCCTCTTCAAGAGCCCTTTGGAGCAGCAGCAAACACCAAATTACTTCTGCTATAATTACCTGGAAGAAGACCGACAGACTGACACACTTGCCAGTTAAATTCATTTAAACAAATATATGCTGGGAAAGGAGCAGAGGAAGTATGTAGGTTGGGGGGGAATCCTAGACTTTCCCACTCAGCATCACTCAAAGGAAGAGCAAAAGGGGACAAGGGAAACCACCACAAGATAATGAATCCCGCAGAAAAGGCTGACATGATTCCAACTTCTGCTGCCAGCTCTTGGAATACCAGGGTTTTCTTCCCGCCATCCCTGCCTCTAGGATCAGTGTACTGCCTGCCCCAAATGTTCAGACCTCAGGAGTCAGGCCCCCAAAATCATGAGACTCTCTTGACAATCGTGACATTTGCTTTAGATGATCAACTGAGGTTCTTTTTCTTTAGTCTTCTGGGTTCGGAGCCTGTAAATCACGTGGGTCATATTTTCAGGCTTTTCTCCACAGCCATGATGGCGAGAAACTTTTTTTTATGATTATTTGTTTGTTTAAGTGAGACTCTCGGTTCTATTTAATCAAACGACTCCAGGAGATGGACCTTTAAGACAGACGCCAAACACTGCAAACTTGAAATTTGCAACACTGAGATTCACAGATTCTGAGGCCAAAAGGAATCTAGCCACAGAACATCCCCAGACAATTCCCAGAACAGATCTGTTAGAAACACATCTAATCTTGAGATGCTTAGAGCACGGAACAGACTCCCAGCGGCAGAAGACATGGTCCCCATTGCTGTAGATGGACCAGAAAGTGTCCAGCCGGGAACACTGCTGCCCCAGCACTCAGGGAACTACCGTGTTTCCCCGAAAATAAGACAGTGTCTTATATTAATTTTTGCTCCCAAAATTACATTACATTATATTACAGCGAGAGGCAAAACTTGAAGTACGTCTTATTTTTGGGGGATGTCTTACTTTCGGGGAAACAGGGTAAGTGGATGATCCACTTCTAATGTCTACGATCCCCAAAGTACTTCCAGCCCCAGAAAGAGGAGATTAGGACCAAGAACTGAATAGGAACCACAACCTCGATGACGAACAGCCAAAATCCTCCTTTTTAACCATTTTTTCCAATCAAGCTGATTGAGGTCCAAGGCCTCATCCCACAGTGGCTGTTTCTGCACCAGAGCATTATGGCTCCAGCTTCCCACCTTTGCAAACAGCCACGCCGCTCTGTCAGCACAAGCAATGACGGGAACACTAGTGTTCACAAAGCTTCAGCAGCCACAAGCATTTAAACCCACCATCATCTAACCCTGCTTGGGGCCCAAGTCTGCATACGGAGTCATCTCTAGAGCATTTCCTCAGAGATTTTCAAAGCCACCTAAGGCACCGGTTCCCAGACTTTTCACAGTCTCCATCCCCATCCCCAATGCTCAAATCCTATTAAAGGGAACTGGGCACCCAAATCCCTTAGGTGGGTTTGAAAATCCCGACGTAAGGCTCCAATTTAGCTATCTGTAAACTGGGATGTTTCCATTAGGAAACATGACAGAACCACTGACGGATCCCACATACAGACACCAGCTCACCCTCCTCATTCCTCTTCACTGGCTAAACCCACCATTTCCCATTCACTCCTGAGCTGATCTCTGCCCATCACACCTGTCTGCCTCCCACACTCACCCCAACTCCCACATACACAGGCTTTGAGCCTTCTTACCGCTCCTTGCCCCCAAACCATTAGCTGTACAGACTCTCCGCCCTTCCACATTCACAATCAGAAACACAGAAATACAAACGTCACCCGTTTGTTTCCTCAAAAGCTGCTCACACGTCTTTGACTGCCTGTTGTACAGGCCGTAGAGCTACAAGAGCTGAAGCTTGAATTCACGATGAAGATTTGCAGCTCAGACCAGACTGGAAGCCGCAGTATCACTGTATCACCCTGTGGGGCAGGGTAAGCCGGGCTAAGCCAATCCTTGCGCTTCCAGACATTAGCTTTTTATCGCAAAGGATGACAACCTAGCCTTTTTCAAGCTATGAAATAAGATGGGAAATGCTGGCGGTAGGAGCTGTTCTCCCCTCATCTCAGGCTCTTCGAACCATGCCCCTTTTCTCCCCTCAGCCACCGTCAAAACCAACGTACTAAACAAAACCCGAATGCACCGGAGCTGGCACTGTTCAGCAGAGGACGCCTTCTCTAGGGCTCTCCCCACTGCAGCCGGAAACAAACTTTCTTGTACTCAGGTCCAGAAATGTTTCCCTCCCTAGTTCTTAGGCTGCACAAATGATCCACGTTACCGATGCTGGTAAAACATGTGGGATGAGGGCGAAGGTGGTGTTTGCATGAACACCGGGCCTTATAGACATCCCAGCTAATAATAGGCTGCAGTGGATTTTTGCCTAGTATAAAGAGCGCCTACCAACAGAACAACTTTGCCAACAAACTGAAGACTAAATAGATAACAGAATGATGGCTGACAAGCCAGCCTAAGAAACAGGAGAGAGGGAACAAGGACAAAAATCTCATCACTAACAGGCTAGCTATTCCTCGCTCCCTGGGGCATTAGCCACTGATTTACAATGAGACCTTAACAGCACAAAATCCCACTCCCCTCATCCAAATTAGAGATCATGTATCCTATGAGCAGAGCAAGGCAAAGAGGAAAACCCGGACCCTGCCCAGCCCCTCTTGGGGACCCCACAAATGAACAAGTGAGATCACAACCTTATTTTGCAGCGGGCAAAATTGAGGCATAGAAAGGTTACTGACTAACCTAAGGTCACACCGAGGTCTGGGTTGGAGCTAGCATTAGAATTCAAGAGCTCCTGACTCCAAGTCTGTATCCAAACCACTGTCCTCCAGCTGCCTACAGCCCAAAGGATTTCAGTGGGGTGAGCAAAAAAGGGACCATGAAGTTAGATACTTTCTTGGAAAGTTCTTGATGCCTTTTTACTCTCTGAACTTTAGTTTTTCCTGCTTGGGCCGAGTCTCATTTTCTGGAGAGTCTGAAGAACAGCCACTCAGTTACATTTGAGTCAGACACGTCCTTCCCCTCTAGGATCAATCTGCAGGCTTTAGGCGACGTCTACATGACAGATCTTACAGTGGCACAGCTGTGAGATCTCCCATGTAGCCGCACTATGCGAACAGGAGAGAGCTCTCCCATCGGCATAATTAAACCACCTCCAATGAGCAGTGGTAGCTATGTTAGCAGGAGAGTGTTTCCTGCCGATAAAGCGCTGTCCACACCAGCGCTTTTGTTGGTAAAACATGTCAGGCAGGGATGGGGGCATTTCACACCCCTGACCGACAAAAGTGCTAATGTAGACAAAGCCTTAGTGACTGTTCAGATGCTCTGCTGAGCTCAGGTAACTTAAAAATACTGTTTGGCTTTAAAGCATCATACTTGGAAAGGACACAAGATGTCCTCAGCAAGCACAGACGAGTCAAATCTTACAAATATGGCTCTGAAGTACCTTCACTATGAATATTTACAGGCAGTGTTTGTACCCCCACACACTGCACACAATGGGGCTATGAACAACTGGCTACCACAGTATCGTAAGTGCACTAAGCTACTGTGCACATCTCCTTAGCCTCACGCTGCAAACGTGTTCAACTGCACATGGTGGGGGAGGTAATATCTTTTACTGAACCAACTTCTGTCAGGGAGAGAGACGAGCTTTCGATCCACACAGAGAGCTCTTCTTCAGATCAGGAAAAGGTACTGAGGGGGTCAGAGCTAAATACTAACTCCAACAGATAAAAGCAACAGTCTTGTAGCACCTTATAGACGAACAGATTTTAGGGATCATGAGCTTTCGTGGGTTAAGACCCGCTCCAACAGATAGTTTAGCATAAGTAGTTAGCACATATTCTAAGGGACCATTCAAGGAGAAGTGACCCATTGATAGAAAGGGGGGTTCGTGGGTTACAGTTTGTTGTAAGAAGTCATAAATCCAGTGTCTTATTGAGAGCAGGATTTTTAGTGTCTAGCAACGTTCTGAATTTAAGCTCCCAGGCTCGTCTTTTGAAAGCGCTGTGCGGGCATCCTTTGAGGATGAGGACTGAGAGGTCAGATACAGAGCGACAGCTTGTGAAAAATGTTCTCCCACTGGCGATAGCTCGCTTCTGATGATGAGCTTGAAGAGGCTGGTGGGTTGTTTGAGGACCAGAAGAAGGGGTTCAGGAAAGATTTATTTCAAGATGGGGTCCCCATCGAGTATGAGTTGTAGTTGTTTGATACCCCACATGGGTTCCAATATGGGATGGTACATGACAAATAAGTGTGTGCGATCAGAGGGGGTTTTCCTTGGAGCGGGTATGGATCTTCCTCCCCCCATGGGGAGTGCTGCTTGACTACCTTTTACTGTAACAACCACCCTATTTAACTATGCAATTGGTTACCTGCTCCATGGTTAATGTTTGCATAGCTAATGGCACAGAGGTCAAATAGCGCAGGGGTACCAGTGCACCCTGCGATAAGTTAGGACGTGTCTACCTAACAGAGTTAGGTTGACAGAAGGCAGCTTACATTGACCTAACTCTGTAAACATCATACTAAAATGCCGTTCCCACCAATGTAACTCGGTCACCACACTGACTTAACTCCAGTTCTGAGAGAGGCGTGGCACTTAGATTGATGTACTTAGGTCAACGCAGCGTCAGCACAGACACTGCATTGCTTACATCCACTGTAGCTGCCTTTCAGAAGCCGTCGTCTCACAATACCCTGACAGTTAAATACTGACAGTTAAATCCGTTCAAGCGCTCCTACTGAGGATATGCACCGCCGACACAAGGAGCGCAGTGTGGACATGCAAAAGAGATACAATTACTGCAGTGGCTGTATATCGATGCAACTTAGGTTGACTTAATTTTGTAGCATAGACTTGCCATTAGTCTTAGTAAGCTGCTAAGCAAAGGGGCACTGTGACCGCTTTAAAGCTGATGATCTTATTGGCCTGCCAATAACAGACTGGTCCAGACCTGCTTAGTTCTCAATCAGTACTCTACGGGTGACCACCTCAGTGCTTAGTATTCTAGGCTTGTTGCTATAGTAATGGTGATTTATATTTTTTAAAGATGAAGTTGCTTTGAATATTTTCATACATCAGCTGTCTTGCCTGGTGGTTTAGTGGTTGAGCTCTGCAGGAGACCTGAATTTGATTCCCGCCCATGTTATCTAGCTCCAAGGGCTTTAAATAAATACAGGTAATTCTGTAGCCTGCAGCCATGTCAGATCACATGGGTCACAGCAAAACTGTTCCCTCTTACTACTAGAATGGGGGAGGCCTCCAAGGTAAAACAACTGCCAGGGAGAACGTGTCTTTTCTGCGCCAGACTGCAGCTGTTATTTCATACCCTAAAGAACCTGTTCTGAAATTCTGGTTGCAAAACTTCTCCCATCTCTATCGATTTATTTTCCTTTTTTATTTTTCCTCCTTTATAGGAGGGAGATTATATGCAATTGATTACATTAAGATCTAAATTATAAGACTACACTAACTGCATAAGATAAGGTTCCCACAGCATTGCAACAGGGGCATGTGCTATATGGGAAAACATGGGACAAAGGAACTGCACCTTTTCTATTATTTTAGACGTATATCTGTAGCATGGTGTGTTTCTGCAGTTTATATGCTCTTAGCATAGCTTTAACAACAAAGCAAACCCCTTGGATCAGTTTATCACATGCATCTTTAATAGCATTCCTCCAGTAACACCACAGGAATAAGCTGAATTGGGAACTATTTGTTTAAACTACAAGTGTAACCTGAGCGGCATATAGATAAGTAATCATGTATTACTCCCATTGTAATAATTATGCACGAGGGAGCAGGGGTAAGGTCACCATGGGAAACAAGTCTGAATTTCTTTATTTTTGACCAATTAAAAATCAACCTTAATGTAGATTTTGTCAGAGTATTTACAATGCAGCCAAGTCCCGTGACCGAATGAAAACTGGGCTAAAAGAGCTGCCATCGGCCTAGGGATTCCTAGGCAGAGTAGGTGGCCAGCAGAACTTCTCCCTATCTGCAGTCCTGGGTTTACATTGGCACCAGGCTCACACACACACAAGCAGCTCCGCCCCCTGCTCCGCCCCTTCCCCTGAGGCTCCACCCATCATTCACTCCTCTCTGCTCCCTCCTCCCACCTGTGGCAGGATCTCAAAGAGAAGGGGCCGCACGGAGAGGTGGGGCAGAGCGGGAGGTGGGGCCTCAGGGCAGAGCGAGGCCCACAAATGATTAATCTGGCTCTGTCTGTCTGCATTTGGCTAGGACAGTGACCATTCCCTCTGACGCTGGCCTTGCTGACAATCTATTGCAATAGTCCCGTCTGGAGGCAAAGGCGGGAATACAACACAGTCTGCTTGGAGCGCCTCTTGAGAAGCACTGGAAGCTACTGCTAGTGCAGCACTCAACTGCCTGCCTAGTCCCTGGGCCCAGCAGCAGGGAGCACATTATACCCCCAGTATTCTTTGGAGTCTCCACTGATTCCACTGTGCAATTCAAGGTGATGCGTCTGACCTATAAAGCCTGACGAGAATCTGGTGTGGCTAGCACAAGACTTTCCCGTCTCCCGATGCACCATCCCCACAACTGAGATGAGCAGGGCCATAGATCTATGGCCAATCTCCAGCTCTGCTTGAAGTAGGGCTCGGTGCTGTGAGTAGGTGACCACTGGCTCTAGAATTACCTTCCCTGCTAGACTCAGAGAACCTGTGCCCGTTAGGTGACCAGATGACCCGATTTTATATGGACGGTCCTGATTTTTGGGTCTTTTTCTTATATAGGCTCCTAAAACCCCACACCCCCATCCCAATTTTTCACACTTGCTGTCTGGTCACTCTAGTGCCCACTGACCTCCACAGCACTATGCAAGGTCTCTTTCTCTCAGACCTCCTCCCGAGGGAATGGTAGGAAGGAAAGAGTTTGTCTTTTATCCTGGGCTGGGAGTGGAAGAAAGTCTAAGGCTGATATTGAAGGCAAGGAGTGCAGCATGCTTACCAATCTGTGCATGCACCCTCAGTACAATAATAAAATAAGGAGATGGGCAACGTGGATTTGAACCTGGTAGGCATCTCACACAGTTACCGGTACTAATGGGACTGACCACAGGATTAAGCCCTTACAACACAAGTTTAGTTTTAAAAGGATTTGAGGGCACTCTTGTTCCCACCTTGCTAACCCCTCGGTGTTGGACTGCTGTTTCAAGTGCTATGAGTCACGCTATGCCCTTTTTTTCCCTCTCAGACTTCCCCACGTTGCTGTCAAATCTTGGCGTTGGCACTGGGGCATGGGAAATTATAACCAACACTCTATTGTCCCTGGGCTACTCCGATCACCCATGACTACACCCACAAAATCCACAAACAGGTATGTTCTTCCTTGAACATTCTCACTTTGAGTCATCTTCAGTATCCAGTTGTGCATCTATGAGGAGCCATCCAACATTCAGGGAGTTTACAGTGATCCGACAAAACATGGGCTGGTTTGCAGCAGGGTTCTATGGCCCTGTAAAACATCCACCACCTCTCTCAACTGGGAATGTTAGAGAATCACAGCATCTGGAACAGGGGTGGGAGTTACAGGGCAGCTGCCACATATCACGTCACTCAAGCCCTCTGGCCAGCTAAGGAGCAATGCTATTGGTGCCTAAGGCAACCCCATTGACCTTAAACAAAAGGATGGCGGCCAGGACATAAGACCCCCAGGGGAAGTGTGAAAAGGGATCAAAATGAGGGTGTCAACCATTATAGAAGGGTAGCCTAGAATTCCTCCTTACCTGTAAGAGGTTAAGAAGCTCAGATAACCTGGTTGGCATCTGACCAAAAGAACCAATGGGGACAAAAGACACTTTCAAATCTGAAAGGGAGGGGAAGGCTTTGTTTGGGCTCTTTGTTTTGTGTGTTTGTTCGCTCTTGGGACTGAGAGGGGCCAGATAGCAATTCATTTCCTCCAAATAATTCTGAACCAGTCTTTCATATTACAAATACTGTAAGTACAGCCAGGCAAGGAGTGTTAGTTATCTTCTGTTTTTCACTTGTGAATTTTCCCTTTGCTAGAGGGAGGTTTATCCCTGTTTTGTTTTCCTGTAACTTTGAAACTAAAGCTAGAGTGGGTTCCTGTGTATTTTTGCATCTTTTGTTACTCTGTGAACCATCCTGATTTTATAGAGGTGATTCTTTACCTTTTCTTTAAATAAAATCCTTCTTTTAAGAATCTGACTGATTTTTTCCCATTATTTTAAAGATTCCATTGTTTTAGTTGGGGATTTAGTTGGGGATTGGTCCTGCTTTGAGCAGGGGGTTGGACTAGATACCTCCTGAGGTCCCTTCCAACCCTAATATTCTATGATTCTATGATTCAGGGGTTTGGATCTGGCTCACCTGTATCAACTGGTGAGGGTATTATTCAAGCCTCCCAGGAAAGGCGTATAGGGCTTGGGGGGATATTTTGAGGGGAATAGGAACTCCAAGTGGCCCTTTCCCTGATTCTTTTACTAAATCACTTGGTGGTGGCAGCAACCGTCCAAGGACAAAAGCAATTGTGCCTTGGGGGAGTTTTTAACCTAAGCTGGTAGAAATAAGCTTAGGGGGTCTTTCATGCGGGTCCCCACATCTGTACCCCAGAGTTCAGAGTGGGCAGGGAACCCTGACAGAGGGAAATTCGGGGCTCCAAAAGAGATCTGAAGAATCCAGTTAGGGATAAAAAAAAAAGTTAAGCATGAGGTGGTCACAACAGAGCACTTCCCATGGGTGACTATAGCTAGCTCTGCACATGTACCAATGCACCCTAGCAAGTTTACTGGGAGGAGTCAGCAGTTACTGAGAAAAGCAAAGTGATATTGTGGGGTAGCATGTTTACTATGCGAGAGACTTCTAGGTTTAGTTTACATGCCAAAAAAAATGAATTTGGCTAGCTGCCGCCACTACAAAACTGGAAGCTGCACAAGACTTAGCATGTATACAGCATCTTCATCTTCCAAGTGCTCTCCTGAGAACACCCCATTACCTCTTCATACCCGTGATGAAACTGAGGCAGAGAAGTTAAATGAGCTGCTCCAGGTCACAGAAGGAACCAGTGGCAAAGGTAAGATTAGGACTTGACTGTTCCTGGCTCCAAATCCTGTGCTCAGACCAAACCTCTGCCTCTCACATCACTACCAGTAAAAGATTCTGTAACTGGATCTTCCAGAATTGTCCCTAAAATACCTAAGTCGGCATGTTCACCAATAGCACTGAAGAGCCCAGAGAACTAACAGTAGCAAAACACATATGTCAGTAAACAGATGGCTCAGATACAGTGAATGGGAAGGTCCCATTTTTACATGGTTGCTTTTCTGGGGACACTTTCTCGAAGCCTTATCAGCTGTGCTGATTCCAGTGCAGTAAGAACCATAATAAGCATCATTTCTTTAGTTTTCAGGCTAATTTGTTTTTGCAGAAGAGGGGGTCAGCCTTGGCCAGACACGGCATGACGCAGGAAGGCATTGAACACAGATAATTAAAAAACAAAATCCAAGAACATCCCCACCTTAAAAGGTTCCATCTCACCAACAAAATATATAGCAGATCTGCACTGGCCCAAACCATTACTTTCACGGCAAGGACTCGGGGACAAAGCTCCTTAAAACAGTGGTAATCATATTCCACTCATGCTCCATTTTACTGCCAGCTGTAAACCAGCGCCACATGCCTCATGGTTTTGCATCAAAATGTGCGCAGACCAAACCCATATCAAAAAGGACAAGGTAGAACCAATTTACAGTTTTGACAGGTCTGTGCACCCGAGGCTGGGCATGCAAGAAATACCCTGACATCTCACTTGGACAGAGGCGAAGGTTTTCCCAGCAAAACTAGATGCAAAGCCACAGCATCACCTCAGGAAGACAATACCACAGGAGGCAATTTTCCTTTAATTTTCAGGTGAAATGTTTTCACAGACATGAGGAACCGAAAGCCCTGCCCAGAGCAAGACATTGCATAGGGAGATGCTAGGAATGCTCAATATTTTAAAAGTCTAATTCTAAGTAAAGATCCAGGTTAAAGGAGGTCTGTATCAACTAAAGAACTGGTCTCAGTACTGAAACGCCCTGAGCCGGAGTTGAAAACTGTTTAACTTTTCATTTTTATATAAATGAGACAAAGCCATTAGCATACCGTCAGTCACCCACCGCTAACAGCCAATGCCAGCGACTGGTCAAATTCCTAGTGTAGATGTAGTTTAAGGGAACCAAATCTTGTGACTATTTTGAGACGCTACAATTCTGGCTACTAATTACCACGCTGGGCCCTGGATAATATCTGAGTGAATAAAACTACTCAATAAAAACGGAAATCCAAGACCCACATTGATAAACTCTGGCAAGTCCAAGTAAAAGTATAATTAGGCTGGCCAAAAAAAAAAAAAAAAAAAAGAATTGAAGAGCAAGTAGCAAAAGACTCAAACATTAACTGCAAAAAACAAAAAAAAAGTTTTAATTACATCAGAAGTAGGAAGCCTGCCAAACGGTCAGTGGGGCCACTGGATGATTGAGGTGCTAAAGGAGCACTCAAGTAAGATACGGACATTTTGGAAAAGCTAACTAAATTCTTTGAATCAGTCTTCACTGCAGAGGATTTGGGGGAGAGTCCCACACCCGAGTCATTCAATTTAGGTGTTAACTCTGAGGAATTGTCTCAGATTGAGGTGTCAAAAGAGGTGACTTTGGAAGAAATTGATAAAGTAAAACAGTAATACGTCACTAGGATCAGATGGGTAATCAGTTAAGAGTTCTGAAGGAACTCAAATATGAAATTGCAGAACTATTAACTGTGGTATGTAACCCATCACTTAAATCAGCCTCTGTACCAGATGACTGGAGGATAGCTAATGTGACACGAATTTTTTAAAAAGTCTCCAGAAGTGATCCTGCCAATTACAGGCCAATAAGCCTATTCAACATATTCATAAATGATCTGGAAAAAGGGGTAAACAGTGAAGCAGCAAAATTTGCAGACAATATGAAATTACTCAGAGCAGACCGCGAAGAATTACAAAGGGATCTCACAAAACTGGGTGACTGAGCAACAAAATGGTAGATGAAATTCATTGTTGATAAATGCAAAATAACGCACATTGGAAAACATAATCCCAACTATACATACAAAATGATGGGGTCTAAATTTGCTGTTACCACTCAAAAAAAGAGATCTTGGGAGTCGTGAATAGTTCTCTGAAAACCTTCACTCAATGTGCAGCGGCAGTCAAAAAAGTGAACAGAATGTTAGAAACCATTAGGAAAAGGGTAGATAATAAGGCAGAAAATATCATATTCCATTATATGCCCACACACTGAATTCTGCGTACAGTTCTGGCACCCCCACCTCAAAAAAGATGTATTAGAAACAAAAAAGGCTCTGAGAAGGGCAACAAAATGATGAAGGGTATGGAACAGCTTCCATATGAGGAGACATGAAAAAGACTGGGACTTTTCAGCTTGGAAAAGAGATGACTAAGGGGGGGGAAATGATAGAAGTCCATAAAATCATGACTGGTGTAAGGAAATGTTATTTATCCCTTCACATAACAATGAAATGAATAGACAGCAGGTTTAAAACGAAGAAAAGGAAGTACTTTTCCACATAATGCACAGTCAACCTGTGGAACTTGTTGCCAGGGGATTTCGTGAAGGCCAAAACTATAATAGAGTTCAAACATGGTGTTCGTTTTAAGAACACAAAGAGGTGCCAATATGAGATTTCTAAAGAGAGCTACAGCACTCGATCCAGGGTTTAAGAATCTGAAGAGCCTTCCAAAATCTGAGAGGACGAGGTGTGGCACAGGCTTTCAGAAGTCTTAAAAGAGCAGCACTCCGATGCAGAAACTATAGAACTGAACCACCAAAAAAGAAAATCAACCTTCTGCTGGTGGCATCTGACTCAGATGATGACAATGAATGTGTCGGTCCGCACTGCTTTGGATCATTATCGAGCAGAACCCACCATCAGCATGGATCCATGTCCTCTGGAAGATTGGTTGAAGCTTGAAGAGGACATATGAATCCTTAGCTGTATCTGGCACATACATATCTTGAGACCCTGGCTACAATAGTGTCATGTAAACGTCTATTCTCACTTTCATGTGACATTGTGGACAAGAAGCGGGGAGCATTATCTCCAGCAAATGTAAACAAACTTGTTTGAGCAATTGGCTGCACAAGAAGGAGGACTGAGTGGGCTTGTAGGCTCTAAAGTTTTACATTGTTTTATTTCTGAATGCAGTTATTTTTTGGTACATAATTCTACATTTGTCAGTTCAACTTTCATGATAAAGAGATTGCACTGCAGTACCTGTATTGGGTGAATTGAAAAATACTATTTCTTTTGTTTACTACTGTGCAAATATTTGTAATAAAAGATAATATAAAGTGAGCACTGTATTCTGTGTGGTAACTGAAATCAATATTTGAAATGAAGAAAACACCCAAAAATATTTAAATAAATGGTATTCTATTACTAACAGTGTGATTAATCACACAATTAATTTTTTGACCACTTGACAGCCCTATTGAAAATATAGTTATTAATTCATTTTGCATTCCACTGTCAAGGAAACAACCATCTGCGAAACAACCATCTGCGGAAGACCCGTGTAGAGATCAAGATCTGATGTTAGTTTCAGGGGTGGGAAGCTGAAAGTGGTATACTCAAGATGCACCTAAAATCCCAGAGTAGTTGGAGGTTTCTATTTTAATTAGTTGATTATCATTAGATTTCACAGTTAAACACCCAGCTAAGATAAGCCTGGGAAAGTTCCCGCCTTTCAGAGCTATTACTACTAACCACCTGCAGACTCCAAAAAGCAACCCTCCATACATTCACATCCAGACTGGCTCCTTCATAACTTTATAGGCTAGATTAGAAACATGTTTTTCCTGCAGAAACGGACGGGGCCGCTCGGAGTGTGCCACGAATACAGTGTTCCCAGCTCAATCCACCCCCAAGCCAGAGAGCTGAGAAGCATTTAAGGCCTAAGACAGGTAAAGTTGTTCAAACAAATGTCTTTTCAAGGCTGTCTCCATGGATGTCAAGGTCTCTGGTTTCATTCCCTCCGGACTGATAGGTGGGCAGTGCTGCAGACGGCCATTTTAAGGGAGCAGGAATGCCTCATTTTGCTCCTCAGAAACCAGCTGGGTTGATAACAGCTGCTGAGGAAGTGTGTAAAGCTCAGAGCGGTTGGTAGAGATGTGAAGGGACAGACACTGCGTCTCACTTTACAGGTAGAGGCAGCGGCTTGCAAAGGGAGAATAAATGGGGCTGGATATTTACCTGAGGATGAATCTGTGGTTTGTCACAAGTGGCCTCAAAATCCAACACTAAAAAGTAGTGATATCTCTGTGGAGGGAAGGCTGACATTGCTGCCATGGACGCGCCAAAGCCGTGGGACGCCAGTTTCCTGTTTACGGTGGAGCCGCACCCCTGGAGAAAGCAAGGGAGGTGGTGGGAGCGCAGAGCTTGTCTCACCCTCGGAAGTAAGCTTGGAGGAATCTTTGCTGCTCCAGTATGGAAGAGTGCTACCATTGAACATCCAGAGGCATCTGAAACTTAGAGAGAGAGAGGGGCTGGTGTTACTAATGCACACACATCTCACTTCTATTGCCATCTCTTCAACTTAGCCATTTCGTAACAGACTCTCTCGTGGGCTTTTGATTAAAGGAACCACTAAGAAACCCAGGTAATACAGTGACCTATTGCAAATACACTAGACAGCATCTAGACCCTCTAGCAACCTAGAAATTAACCTTCGTGAATAGCTCTTCATTAAAAGGCAGACACACTACAGTCACTGCTCCAGGGGCCAGATCAGGCATCCGCATGCTACAGAACACTATGTAGACTGCTTAGGGGTCTGTGGAAAGACCCTTAGCCTCTTGATACATGTACAATGGTAACAGAAGTTGCACGTAACAGGAGTTAGGCACAATGAGACAAGCGCAAATGCCATCTGCTTGGCTCCAAGCTCCGCAGCTAGAGCTAAGCCAGACCCTTCCACTCCCCATGTGTTACTCAGCTTCTCTTCCCTCTCTCACCCCGTGTCAGCCTCTTGATCACATGCTTCCATACGCCATTCCGCCTAGTCGCCCTCAACAGGGCCCTGGTGCCATACAATCTCTTGCTCACGGGTTTTTTTTTTCAGGGCAGAGGGGGTAGAAACTGATCTAAAATGTTGACATTCAAGGGGTGAATTTTCCTTCCAACAAAATCCAAACTGCTTAGGTTTAAGTCATTGCTCCCTCCCCCTATAAAAATCCCACCCAGTATTTTATTTTTTATTTATATTCTTATGACTCAAAAACTTTGTGG
Organism: Sternotherus odoratus; assembly: GCA_032164245.1. Lineage (NCBI taxonomy): Eukaryota > Metazoa > Chordata > Testudines > Kinosternidae > Sternotherus > Sternotherus odoratus. The sequence goes on along the minus strand of JAVMKO010000008.1, from coordinate 90,826,109 downwards.
TAATTTTACAGATCGCTCATCCATAATGTGACCCTCTGGCATGTGGGTTTTTTGATGGGGGAGGATGGAGGAAGAAGTTTCAAGTGGTTTCTTTAAAAATAAAAAAGCTGTTCTCCAGGAATGCATGGGTCAGGGATGGGTAACAGAGTTTTCCAACTCTAGGATGCCTGTTCATAGCTGGCCCAGGTCAGTATTTGCTACCTGGCCTTTCAGTGGTTTATTTGAAATCCAGTTTCCAGGAGGGGGATCTCAGTTGCTCAAAACCCAACCACATCTAGCCCCCAAGCCAGCAACCGAGCAAGCCTGGAGACTGAACTCAGCTCAGCCCCTGCAGGTGGGGGATCCTTTCAGACGGGGCTGAGACCGTGCTGGGGCAGCCACTGGTGTCACTGCCTGTTCCACCGCTGTTCTGGGCACACAGTTATGAGTGTGCCTAGCACATACAGGGAGGCGCCGTCCATGCTTCCAAGAAGCTCACAAGCTAGAACGGATAGAAGACACAGGAGAGCAGATGTCTAGAGTCTAGACGCCGGGAGCGGTACAGACTTCCTTCCTTCCATGCAGGCAGGGATCCACATCTTGCTTTTGTTTAGTTTCTTAGTGCAGCGGAACTAAGCGCAGACTCCCTTGGGGATTTACACAATGTCTCCTGCACCTGCAGGGAGGGCAGGAAGCACCCCTGGGTGGATATGAGTAGCCAGATTTACACGACACCATAAAAACCGCCTCAGAGAAACCAGAGGACGATCATTCAGGAACACCACCAGGATTATTTGCACAGACAGCAACTGCTCCTTTGTATCTGCTAGTCTATCAGGTAAATAATGCACATGCCAAAATACACACTTAATGAGGCAATATGCCTTGAAGAGCAGCTAAAGCTGTATTTACCTGAGAGACCCAGAGAAACTCGGAAAGACCCGATTAGAAGATGACTGCAGCTGAGCAGGTCATGTGCATGAGGTAAATACACATTTTGTAACCTTCCCTTAGAAGGAGTTTGTGTTAAAGAAACACACACGCACACCACAGGTCGAAATCAAAGACTGAGGAGGTGTAAGACAGAGTCACTTCCTGCAGTCTGACTTTCATGGCATATACTCGCTGTACCTCCTGGCGTTAGCATTTGGGTGGCTGTATATTTTATTAAAGCAACACTGCAAGCAAGAGTCACCTGGAAAACTAAAAACCTCAGTTACAAACCCATAATAAAGAGCTGCCCTGCAAGCCTCACATTGTATTTCTCCTAGAGGTGTTCAGGAAGACCTACCACATTTCCATCTCGTGCTTTTATTGCCATTAATACATTCATGATAGCCAAATAGAAATCACTTCCATTCACATCTAACCTATCCTGAATAACAGATATTTATGTTTAAACTCTTCAAAGCTGCCAGCTGTGGATCTGAAGGTCTACACGATCAGATAAAACATCTTGGAATAAAGCAGCTAATAATTTGTTGTGGTAAAGACCGGACTTTAGAAAAGAAAAAGGAGGGGGGACCAGATCACAGTCTTCAAGTACGTGAAGGGCTGTTCTAAAAAGAGGAGAGTGACCAACTGTTCTCCGTATCCACTGCAGATAGGACAAGAAGTGATGGCTTCACCTGCAGCAAGGGAGATTCAGGTTAGATACTAGGAAAAACTTTCTAACTCTCAAGGTAATTACGCTCTGGAATAGTTTCCTGGAAAGGCTGTGGAATCCCAATCACTAGAAGTTTTTAAGAACAGGTAGGACAAACACCTGTCAGGGATGATCTAAGTTTACTTGGTCCTGCCTCAGCACAAGGGGCTGGATTTAATGACTTTGAGGGCCCTTCCTGTCCTATGTTTCTATGCTTCTATGATTTAACCTACTCTGAAAAAGAAAAATACAACTGAAGTGGGGAACAAGTCAGACAACAGGGGAGGGATAGCTCAGTGGTTTGAGCATTGGCCTGCTAAACCCAGGGTTGTGAGCTCAATCCTTGAGAGGGCCAAGGATGATTTAATTGGGGTTTGGTCCTGCTTTGAGCAAGGGGTTGAACTAGATACCTCCTGAAGTCCCTTCCAACCCTGATAGTCTAGGAAATCAAATACATCCAGTAACATAATATACTAGTGTAAAAGCCCGTGGACACGGGCCAATGGAAACGGCCCCCCACTCCCCCCCCCGCTCAGCCCCCTCCTTCCGCTCAGCTCCCGCCCCCCCTCTAACAACCCCCCGCTCAGCTCCCTCCCCCCACGACCCTCCGCCCCGCTCCCTCCCCCCCTCCAACGACACCCCGCTCAGCTCCCTCCAACTATGTCTAACTTTATATGTATAACTGCTCCTTGGTGCTCTAGCTCCGTATGAGTGAGGATCCCTCAGGCGGTCATGCGCGGCGGCCATTTTGTGCCTCCGAACTACAACCCCCAGCATGCCATTCGTCCGGGCCGTCTCTACTGCGCATGACGGCCTCACACAAACTTCTCTAGCCGATTATTATATAGGATATGGCTGGGTAAGATCAGCATTTCTCCAATGTATATTAATGTATAGATAAAGCTAAGCACTGAACAGAAGTATGGGAGGGGACATTTTGCTAATCCCCTTGACAGCCAGCACATGACTAGGAACAATCCAATAGCAAAAGTTTGCTCTCTGCTTTTTTGACAAGCAAAGTCTTAACTAGCGTATTAGCCAGACAGTACTCTAGACTTCCAGGTATTTTGGGAAGAGACTGTAATGTCTTCTTCTGCGAGTTCAGACTGCCTCACAGCATTAGGGAGCTGGTGATCAGATTCTGTTTATTAAAAACTGTGTAAAGCATTTATGGCTACTACAGAAGATGTAAAACATTACTAATTATCCAATATTTATTCCAACACACAGCAATGCAGATACTCAGAACAGCTTTGAAAAGAAAATACAAACCCTACTCTACCCAGATCAATTCACATGTTGAACGATTCAATTCCCAAACACAAATGAAGTGTGATATATGTATTTTATACACACAGGGACAGATTATAATCTCAGACAATGTCTGACTGCCACATCTGGCACTCAATCCAACGAGTTAAATCCTTCACATTAACCAGCTACAATTTCTTATACAGATATATATATATATTAACTGTAATGGGACCGTAAACTACGGCTGGACTTCATGAAGTATTTTGACAGATTGTACACAGACATAGGAAAATGTTACAACATTGACATTAGTAACTCCCAATAACATGGGAAATATCCACCTGCAGGGGCCTATAGCTTGGAGATAACATTAGTTTTATAGGCTCTACATTACTGTACGTCACACATGACTTCACTTGCTGTAACCGGTAACTACTGCTTACACAACACTGGAAGTTAGTCTGACCTGCAGTTATTCTGTCTCCACAATGGCATGGGACAAACCCAGGCCAGGCAGGTTTCTTCCTCATCAGTGTGCCATGCAAACGGTGGCAAAGCACCACAGCTGAGCTCCAGAAAGTAAGGTAAGCCAAAAGACAGGCAAGCACCCAGCTGTACAGGTTAGCTGCCAGAGGCCCCACTAAACCTAGGGAGAAGAATTTGCATGGGCACCTCTCTCACTTCAGGTCTCAAGATGAATGAATCTGAGGGAACTGCTCATTGGAAACCGCAAGTATCCACAAGAGCAGCATTCTTGAATGCAGCCACAGCCTCCTGGATGGAGACTGGGGGAAGCAGGGGCCCCGCCCCTGGGACCATCAGCCAGGAGTGGGCCTACCCCTCCAGCAGACACACAAATGCTGGAGAAGCAGGCAGCCAGGGAGCTCCCCATTTTCCCAGGGGCAGTGGGGTCATGCTTTAGCCCCGGGTTCCTGGGGTTGCCCCCACATCACTGCTGGCCCCCGCTGCCTCCCCTGCCCCCCTATCCATTTCCCCCATGACTTCTGGCCCCCACTGCCTCCCTACTATCTCCCTAAGCAGGGCTTAATTTGTTCCTGGACTAAGTAAGTCTCCTGTGAAAAGTGATATTTGTTAATATCACTTTTCACAGCAGACTTAGTAGCTTGCCTGGAGGTTGTGAAAAGGAATATTAACAGAGGTCTCATTTTTCACAGCAGCCGACTTACTTGCTAGCAAGCCTTAAAAAAAAGCAACCAGAAAAGAAAAAACCAACCACCAAAAAGACAAGAATGTGAAAGCACCTTATTTGTGTTTCTATTCTGTTTAGGTCCAGGAAAGAAGAGACACAATTGTACTTTTTAAAAAAATTATTGAGTCTGCAAAAAAAATAAAAAACCCTATGTAAATAAATTACAATTTGGACTTGTGTATGTGCATATTTATTTGTTTTTCCTGAAGTCTTTAGGAAAAACTGCCAGAGCGGCCACCAGAAAGAGTTGGTGGCCACACTCTGAGGTCACCAAAAATTTTGTTGTGAGAACCCCCGAGCTGAGGTTCCCAACTTTTTTTATTGCATACCCCCTTCCAGATCTACCAGCTTCCCAGACACATCTACCTGTCTCATCACTGACAGTGTGTATGTTCTTTTTAACACTACCTGCCTTGAGCCATCTGTATGTATTTCACTGTTAAGTACAGATATAGGTATAGCAGGACGTATGCAACCAGAAAAAATACCTAAGTTCCGAACTCGGACTGGACAGTTGCTGGGCAACTGAGCCCGCGCTGTATGGAGATTGGAGGTAAGGGCTCTGCATATCATGTGTCTGGGCTCTTGTTGGTACATCTTGAAGTAAACTAACTCCCCTATTTTATAAAACAAATTCCCAAGGAGATTCAAAGCTTCAGCTGAGTAGCCTATTATGGAAATGCAATAAAATAAATATCCACCATTACACAATTTTTCCTGCGTATCCCCCAGAGATGTCTCCTGAACCCTCAGGGGTACACATACCCCAGGATGGGAACCCCTGCACTAGAGGGATGAGAAACTAACAAACAGTGCCAGTCATGAAGTGATCAGGGCACTTTAAACAATTTTCTCCACTGGTAGTAGAAGTAGGAGACCTGATCCCACAAATAAATACATTGCATATGTATGTACGCCTTGTGGTTTGTAGGATGAATGGCATTCATGCCTGTAACTAATTTGTGCACAGAGAGACAAATTAGCCTATGAATCTTAGCTTTATGGGTTCTTTGTGCATAATACTAATATTTAAATTTTACTAATTAAAACAAATCAAAATCATACCAGGGCAAAATGAGACAGTCAGATCATTTCAACAGCCTGCTTTCCACCTAAGAGCAGACACATTCGCTGCTCAGGCTGACAGTCTGGAGTGATAACATAGCCTCAACTGGGAGAAGAGGAAGAGGAGAACTAAGAGCAAGCAAACCTTAAGTTAAGACAGCAACAGCAGCCCAGACTTAAGAGCCCAAGAATGGTCACATTTTAGTCAGCATTTAAAGCAGGGGTGGGCAAACTTTTTGGCCCGAGGACCATATCAACGTTGCAAAACTGTATGGAGGGATGGCTAGAGAAGACTGTGCCTCCCCAAACAGCCTGGGCCCCGCCCCCTAGTAACGCCTTCCCCCATCCAACCCCCTGTACTCCTGGTCCCCTGACTGCCCCCTCCTGGGACCCCTGGCCCTAACTGCCTCCCGGGACTCCACCCCCTATCCAACCCCCCCTGCTCCCTGACCGCCCCAACTCCTAGCCACACCCCCACCCCTAACAGATCCCCATGACCCCATCCCCTATCCAATCCCTCTGTCCCGACTGCCCCAACCCCTAGCCACACCCCTGCCCCTGACTGCCCTCAGGACACACACACACCCTACTCCCTGTCCCCTTACCATGCTGCTCAGAGCTGCAGGAGCTGCAGTCCCACCACCCAGCCACACTGCCCGACAGGAGTGGCGGGTCAGAGCACTGGCAGCACAGCAAGCTGAGGTTGCGGGGGGGGGAGGGAGGACAGCAGGAAAGGGGCCGGGGGCTAGCCTCCCCAACCAGGAGCTCAAGGGCTGAGCCGGATGTGGCCCACGGGCCAGAGTCTGTCCACCTCTGATTTAAAGGGACACTTTCAGACCAAACATGGACACATGTTTAATTTGGTACAGATGTTTCTCTCAGGTTGGGGCTTACATGTCCTTTTTTTAAAAAAAAAAAGTGAACCAAGTCTTTTCTTGCAGTGTTTGCCACCCAAATATTGCAGCACTTTGATATGGCCTGAGAATCAGAAAATGAAAGACGAATCAAAACTGGAGGTAACAAAGTCCTGTGGCACCTTAAAGACTAACTATAAAGTTTTGAAGCATAAGCTTTCGTGGGCTAATACCCACTTCGTCGGATGCAAGCAGTGGAAGTGTCCAGCTAGTGAGTCTAACGGCACTGTTCAAACTTATGAAAAAAAGAATAAATAAATAAGAATACATTACAATAGTATTCTAAAAGTTGTAATGATTTAAAGTGGTGGTAGAAAACCAGGTAAACTGATTTAACCAATTCATCTGACAGCATCCTTTTACCATTAGTTCAATATGTTTTACTGGTTTAATTACTTTGGTTTTTGGGTGGGTTTGTTTATAGCAATTTCTGGGAAACTTCCAATGTAACTTTCTCGACGAACTCCCCTGAAATGTCTGTGTAGTGTTCCGATTTGTTACTTGTCACCAATACAATTGAATATTGAACCTCAAAACTGTGCTTAGCCCTTCCCCTGTTCCAAAAACCTTACAATGTACAATCAGATGTGACAAGTGAGAACAACAGTGGAGAGGATGAGGGTTATTCCAGTGAGATCATGTGATTACTCATTTCAGGAATGTGTACATTTTACTTTGTTGACTCACTATGTGTAGGCATTTTGAGCAAAGTGAGTTAAGGAGGGATGTGAAGCAGAGGATTGACTAAAACAGGGAAGTAATTCCACGAGTAGGGAAGCTTTCTCCTATCTAACCAGCTTGCTCCTCCCACATTCCTTCAGAGATATGCCATGCCAAACCACTGCATAGACCATCAGAATTGTTTCCATAGTGATGTCACAGACACAATGTCTTGTGAGATCACAGGGACTGAGGAGGAGGAGCAAAATTCCGAAGAAGAGTACTAATGCATGGATAATCGTGTGCTGGGAATGAAACAAGTATCACAGCTTACTTGACATTGAGGTGAAACCTAATCAAAATGCAGCTCTCATCCGACCACTTATCTGAGGGCTGTCTCCTACGTATTTCCCAAAGATACAGGCTACAATTCTGCTCTAACTTTATTAGGTCAACTCTGCTAGGCAGCCAACTTTTGTTAGTTCCTGGAGTGATCTCTTAAAACACATTTTACTGTGTATTTTTACATTTTTCCCAAGAGCGGCAGTGGCTACACAAATGGATCGCATGCTGAAATCCGCAGGAGTTCTGCACATGGAAGGACAGCAGGACTACCCCTTAGTGTCAAAGTAGAGGAAGAAAAAAACTGAAGTGCACGAGTAGACAGACTGTAAGGCTACAGTGGAAGAATATATCTGGTACTTGGTATAGTGCCTTCATCAGATGACCTCAGTGTGTTCTGTGGAAAGGGCCAAGTTATATTTTGAATTGCAGTCCTTGGGCTGGGTTTATAATTTAAAGCCACATGCTCTCAATCCACAGCTGAGCTCCCACCAACAGCAATGGAGTTAACAGAGTTTCTCTTACACATAGCTTAATTTAGTGGAAATTAAAAATACTAGGCACTTTTAGAACTATGTCTTTTTACCCTTTAGTTATATGGTACCTGGCAGATGTGATTACCTGATTTGCACACACAATTGCTGTGATGCAAATCAGGTACACCAGGGATCAGCAATCTTGACACCCGGCATCCCAGGGTAAGCATCCTTAGTGGCCCCTGCCAGTTTGTTTACTTGCCAGTTTGCCAATCGCTGCTCCCACTAGCTGCGGTTCGCAGTCCGAGTCCAATAGGGGCTGCGGGAAGCGGCAGCCAGGCCAGTGGGAGCCGCGATTGGCAAACCGGCAAGTAAACAAACCAGCAGGGCCCGCTAAGGGTGCTTACCCTGTAGTGCCACGTGCCAAGGTTGCCGATCCCGGACGTACACAGTTGTGTACCGAAATTATTTGAAAATCTGGCTCTGTCACTGTCAGGCTCAAGAGTTAACACTCAACTGAGACATACAGGATGGTTCACAACTCAACTGTTTAATGCTGTCTACAGTTTGGTGTTGACAATTCTATATTGTTTTCTATTTGGTTCACATTCGGGTGCTTCTCTTTACAATCATAAGGTCTAGACATTTTTAAAGAAAGTTTGCATTCTGCAGAATCTAAAGGTCATAGGGTCTGGAAGATACTTCAAGAAGGCAGGTAAACCAGATTTTGTGAAAACACATCAATTCACAGTAATCCTGGAAAACAGACAAGGGATAGAGGTACTGCACAGAGAGTTTCCACAGGCAATGAAATCCAGCCATCTCTAGGGTAAAAACAGCAATGTTAACAATACACAGTAATACTGCCAAGAAATTTAGGACAGGAAGTGAAGAATTGTTATCCAGTTGAAAATGCAGGAGAGATTCAGAGACACAATGCAATTACCCAGTTGGAATTTGGCCAGCATCATTAATCACTCTATTCTTCGATTTAAAAAAAATTTATCAGAGAATATTTAGTGACTAAAATGGTCAGAAACCTCAGTTTTACCTCTCATCTACAAAACTACTCCCCACTTCCCCAAGTATCACAGTACCCTCAGCACTATGCTGTGGAAATGGTTCAGAACCAACAGAGAAAGCAACTCCTATGGCGCTTCTCCGGGACCACCACTTGCAGCAACTGTGTGTCCATCTCACCAACAGCAGGCTTCGAAATGTACATATTTGTTTAATAGTCACCAACATCCTCTTATGAATATAGTTTATGGTGTCCATTCCCATATGCTGTACGGGTTCAGTGCAGTTCATGCAAAGGTTATGACTAGATCAAAACAGAGGAAAAGCAAGTGCAAAAACTTTACATGCCAAATGTCTTTCAGAACTTTATTTCCTAGATTAAATAAAGGAAAAATTCAATACCTACTAAAAGTAACGCAGCCAAAACAAGACAGGCTTTGTAGCAGCAATAGCAATCCTCCTAAAGGAATCAAAGTCCCAGCTAAATATCTTCCATTCAAAACTATGAAAGTAAAGGTCATCTCAATCTGTGTACACTTATTCAGGGACTTTGTTTAGTGTCCAAATGAATTAGCATTTTCTTTTTAATGCAGTCCGTTGTAGTCTTCTGAATTTTGGTGAGAATCAAGTCTGGCTACATCCTTTTATGAAGCTTTTTTATGAACGCATGCATTATTGTATGCAGAGAAACTTATGCTTCAGAGAAGCAAAAGCCATGAAAAGGGTCTCTTGAGAATAGAAGCATTTCATCTACAGTATAAATTAACAGCCTGAAAAATTTCAGTTAGAGAGAACCCATCCCAAACTCAATAATTTAAGGTGCAAAAGTACATCTGAAGTCACTTCCACCACCCACCTCCACTCTGAAGAGTAAACCATTTGGATTTCTAAACACAGTTTATTTAAGAAGAAACCATTCTTGGTGTGAAATCTTATATGCCAGATTTACAATGAAAGTGCTATGAAACTTAATAGCATTGCACAGAGCATCAAAACTATTAAGTACCTTAAGTTACCATTCAAAATAGCAGCTTACAGTGTCTGACAGCACCAATTCCTTTTAGAAATACCACAACCCAAAGCATTTGATTAAAGCGTTCCTGCGTTCCTTATCTCTTCTGAGCTGAGATATGGTGAATCTAACCAATCAGACCAGCCCTTTGCACTGTGGCCTAAGGAATACCAGAGATCTTACTAAAATGAAGCCATCAATCCACCCTACTTCTAAAACCAAGAAATAAGAAACCCATGTCTGCATCAGATTTATTTCCTAATAATGCCCCATTGCTGCATAAAGCTACCAGACATAAGACTTGCAACAGACAGTGTCAGGAAAAAGGCACATCTTTTCATGCTGTTTGAGAGAAACAGCTGTAACACTAAAGTAGCAAGAAAGGAGAGAGGAGAAATTCCTGTGACCAGTCACACAAGTAAACACACATTGTATTTCTCAACTCTCTCAAGTTCACTTCTGAGTTTCAAGCTCTTTCACACTCAGAAGACACACAATCAGTGTAATCTCGTATATAGAAGTCAATCTATTGACTCCCTCATTCAAACCCCAAAAGGAATTTCCCAGATCCCTATCAATATTTCTTGCCCCTTCTAAATCCATCTCCCACAATACTCAGTTCAGTGGGCAATCAACTTCTGCTGCCCAAAGGCTGGACAGTAGTTTATCAGAATCAGTCTAGGATTCTGGGGAGTGACCACAAGAGCCACACACCACATATCTCTACAGAAGAACAACCAACTGCCCAGACACCAGGCAATTTAACAATGAATGGCAACAAGATGAAAACATCTGGGCCCCTCTTCCTTAGCCAGTTAGAGGGTCTCTCCTGCCTTCCTTACTAGAAGTGGGGCCACATGGGGAGATGAAGTACTCAACACACAGCTAGAAGGTCCAGTTCTGCGCCCTACTTCATAGCTGCAGGCTAACTTCTCAGGCTCGCCTGAGCCAGAGGGGGGAGAGTCGCTTATCCCTGGCTCTGGGGTGAAGGTCCAGGCTCCACTCCCCCCTTTGCTGCCCATCTTTCCTCTCGGCCGGATACCCCTCCCGCCCCCACTCCCTCCCTCCTCCCCCAGCCAGCCCAGCACCACCTCTCCTCACACCCTGCCCCGCTGAACCCCCCCAAACTCTTCCCATCCCCCCAGCCTCCCCGACACGGGACCAGCTTAACCCCCCGCCTCCACGCCCATCCCCTCATTCCCCTGCGGGGCGCGCCCACCCCCTGCCGGGCTCTGAGCCCTGCCCACCGCAGCCTGGCTCCGAGCCCGTTCCCAGGGCAGCCCCCATCCCAGCCGGGGGGGCTCCGTGGGGGTCGCAGCCCCGCCCCCGCCAGGCCCCGGGGGGCCGGCCTAGGCCTGGCCTCAGCCCCCGGGCCCCCAGCCCCTCCTGCGCCAGGGCAGCCCCCTCCCCCTGGCCAGGCCTGCCGGCCCCTGGGGCCCAGCCGGCCGCCGCCCCCCGGCCGGGCCCCGCCCCCCGCGGCTCCCCCTCCCCCGGGGCCGGTCGGGGTGTTTACAGCGGGGGCCGCGCCCGCCCTTCCCCCCACGCTCGGCACCACGAGTCCCCAAGCCAGCGACTCACCTCCGCGCACTCTGACCCCCGACCCCGTTCTGAGCGGCAGCCCGGCCGGCCAACCGGAGCGGCCGCCTCCGCCGCCGGGGGCGGGGCTTCCTCCCCGCCGACCCGGACGCAGGCGCGCGGGACGCCTGGTCGCCGGGCGCCCGCCGCGCGGCATCCTGGGGGCTGTAGTCCGGGGCCCCGGCGGGGCGCGCGGGGCGGGGCGGGGCGGGAACCGAGGCGCGACGCCTCCGCTGAGGGGCCCAGCCCAGGCCTCGCTGGCGGGGAGGGCAGTTGGCCCGGGCCCTGGGGGGCAGTGGGGCCAGGTCCCGTGGGGGGGGGGATAGGCAGGAATGGGGGTCCCAGCTTCGGAGGTCACTGGCGCCACATCTGGGGGCAGCCGAGGCGTCAAGTCCAAAGGGTCGGACACCCTGAGGCTGTGCGCAGACCGTCCCGTTCCCCCGCCGCCTCCGGGGTCCTGAGCCCTCCGGGGGTCACACTGCCCTCTCCCCCACCAGGGCCGGACACAGGGGGTCACACTGCCCTCTCCCCCACCAGGGCCGGACACAGGGGGTCACACTGCCCTCTCCCCCACCAGGGCCGGACACAGGGGGTCACACTGCCCTCTCCCCCACCAGGGCCGGACACAGGGGGTCACACTGCCCTCTCCCCCACCAGGGCCGGACACAGGAGGTCACACTGCCCTCTCCCCCACCAGGGCCGGACACAGGGGGTCACACTGCCCTCTCCCCCACCAGGGCCGGACACAGGGGGTCACACTGCCCTCTCCCCCACCAGGGCCGGACACAGGGGGTCACACTGCCCTCTCCCCCACCAGGGCCGGACACTTACCCCACATCTCCCTCCTGCCCCAGGCCTCCGGCGGGGGGCTTGAGAAAAAGACCAAATATGGCCAAACTCGCCATGAAATGGTGAGAGTTGGCAACGCGGCAGTGCTGCTGGGGGTCGACTGAGGTCCATGGGGACTAAGGAACCTGGGACTGTTTTATTAGACTGGAAAGTAGCATTGTCTGTAACGCTACTGCCTGTCCCTCTGCTTGGCGACAGGTCTTCGTTCTGCCCCGAACCTTCCCAAGCCCCTTCCCGCCACAGTTCTAAAGAAACAGCACACACACCATCACATATTCCCCCCCTTTACAATCTCTAACCAAACGATAGCAAATCCTGGATCCAAACACACGTCATCCAGCCTACCACACCCACAGATCTGGTCAGCAGCAGGCGTTGGAGAGGCTTTTGTCCAGGTGATTCACCTGGATCAAGAAAGCCGAAAGGTGCAGATACCTGTTTGTGAGATTTTGGACTCTTCTCAACAGGATTCTCTCCTTTCACTATGTGACTCTAGTGCGAGCACCATACTACAATTCAACCCTTTCTTCAACTAGCAGAAGATGCTGTCTATTCTCTGGTCTGAACCTTGGTCAGACTCAGTATTAGAGGGGTAACCGTGTTAGTCTGGATCTACAAAAGCAACAAAGAGTCCTGTGGCACCTTATAGACTAACAGATGTATTAGAGCATAAACTTTTGTGGATGAATACCCACTTCGTTGGATGTATCCAACAAAATGGGTATTCACCCATGGAAGTTTATGCTCTAATATATCTGTTAGTCTGTAAGGTGCCACAGGACTCTGTCGCTTGATCAGACTCAGTCATGGAGGTTATCGGAGTGCAGCTAGAACAGTGGTTCTCAAACCTTTGTACTGGTGACCCCTTTCACAAGCCCCTGAGTGTGACCGCCCTGATCAATTAAAAACACTTTAATCTATTAAACACCATTATAAATGCGGGAGGCAAAGCGGGGTTGGGATGGAGGCTGACAGCTCGTGCCCCCCCGAGGGGTCCCGACCGCCAGTTTGAGAACCCCTGAGCTAGAATCAATGACAACAGCTGTGATTGATTATATATATGAATAAAGGATACATATTGAACAGAGCTGCATTGGTTGACCTGAGCTTAGACGAACCTTAGGCTGCCCTCCTCCCCTCTTCCCTCAGTCATTGCAGACATGACCATCCTGTCCATCACTTAGGGCCATAATTAGGGCCCTTCCAAATTCACAGTCCATTTTGGTCATTTTCACGGTCATAGGATTTTAAAAATCATAAATGTCATTATTTTAGATATTTAAATCTGAAATTTCATGGTGTTGTAGGGGCCTTGACCCCAAAAGGACCTGGGGGGCGGGGTCACAAGGTTATTGTAGGGATTTCCGATACTGCTACCCTTATTTCTGACTGTTGCTGGCTGTGGCGATGCCTTCAGAGCTGGGTGGCTGGAGAGCGGTGGCTGCTGTCCTGGAGCCCAGCTCTGAAGGCAGAGCCGATGCCAGCAGCAGCGTGGAAGTAAGGATGGCAATACTGTGACACACAGCTCTGAAGGCAGCACAGAATTAAGGGTGTCAAAACTGTGACCCCCTAAAATAACCTTGTGAGCCCCCCCTGAAAATTCCTTTTGGGTCAGGACCCCCAATTTGAGAAATACTAGTCACCCTCATGAAATCGGTATATTATAGGGTAAAAGCACACAAAAGACCAGATTTCACAATGGGAGACCAGAGTTCATGATCCATGACGTGTTTTTCATGGGCATGAATTTGGTAGGGCCCTACCCATAATGTGAGTGTCATTTTTGATCTGGCCCCCTCTGTAGAACTAAATCATGCCAATTCTTTCTACATTATATTTCTAAGATACTGCCTTTCCACCCCAACCACACTGCTAAAACTTATCCTGCCTTTACTATCCAGCCACACTGCTAAAACTCTCAGCCAAGAGTTTTATTAGTATCTAAAATAATAATAAAAGGAAACCATCTCTGCTGTAAACATGTTCTACCATTTTGAGTTGTAATAAACGTTGTGTACTGTTTATAAATAGGGTGACCATCTGTTCCGTTTTGGCCAGGTCAGTCCCTTTAAGCCCTGTACCAACTTTCTTTTGCAAAAGTGGGCATTTATCCCGGTTACTCTTGCCGACTTGATCACTTGGCATGAGCAAACAGGACAAATGCCCACTTTTATCAAAAAAGCGGTGTGCAGTATGGGGGAACGTGCAGGGGGATGAGCGGAGATGCAGGGGCAGAAGGGCTAATACAGTGGATGGAAAGGGTTATAGTGACCCCAGCCTCATGAGAGGTGGAGATTGGAAAGGGACTTGGGTGAGCAGCTTGGGCCAGCCCTGGGTAGGGGAAGGGCACTCAGTCCAGCCCCATGCTGGGGTGGGGAGGAGAGAGAACTTGAGCCAGCCCCGTGCAGTCTCCCATTTTCCCTTGGGGAAATATGTCACTCTATTGATAAAGCTTAAAAATAACACAATTGCAAACTGAATCCTTGTTTTGAAGGTCCTCAAGGAAACCATTTTGAAGCAGTTGAAGGAGAGGAAGGTGTCATCATAGATTCACAAAGTGCAAGTCATGCCTGACCAAGCTGATTACCTTCTACAATGAGATAACTGGCTCTGTGGATATGGGGAAAGCGGTGAATGTGATATACCTTGACTTTAGCAAAGCTTTTGATACAGTCTCCCACAGTATTCTTGCCAGCAAGTTAAAGAAGTATGGATTGGAGGAATGGACTATAAGGTGGATAGAAAGCTGGCTACCGTGTTAGGCTCAACGGGTAGTGATCAATGGCTCCATGTCTAGTTGGCAGCCAGTATCAAGCGGAGTTCCCCAGGGGTCAGTCCTGGAACCGGTTTAGTTCAACATCTTCATTAATGATCTGGAGGATGGTGTGGACTGCACCCTCAGCAAATTCACGGATGACACTAATCTGGGAGGAGAGGTAGATATGCTGGAGAGTAGAGATAGGCTCCAGAGTGACCTAGACAAATTGGAGGACTGGGCCAAAATAAATTTGATGATGTTCAAGAAGAACAAGTGCAGAGTCCTGCACTTAGGAAGGAAGAATCTCATCCACTGCTACAGACTAGGGACCGACTGGCTAAGTGGAAGCTCTGCAAAAAAGGACCTGGGGATTATAGTGGACAAGAAACTGGATATGAATCAATAGTGTGCCCTTGATGCCAAGAAGGCTAATGGCATATTGGGCTCTATTAGTGGGAGCACTGCCAGCAGCTTGAGAGAAGTGATTACTCCCCTCTATTCGGTACTGGTGAGGACACATCTGGAGTATTGTGTCCAGTTTGCCCGCTCCCCACTACAGAAAGGATGTGGACAAATTGGAGAGAGTCCAGCGGAGAGCAATTAAAATGATTAGGAGGCTGGGGTACATGACTTATGAGGAGAGGCTGAGAGAACTGGGATTGTTTAGTCTACAGAAGAGAAGACTGAGGGGAGATGTGATAGCTGCTTTCAACTACCTGAAAGGGGGTTCTAAAGAGGATGGATCTAGACTGTACTCAGTGGTGGCAGATGACCGAACAAGGAGTAATGGTCTCAAGTTGCAGTGGGGGAGGTTTAGGTTGGATATTAGGAAAAACTTTTTCCCTAGGAGGGTGGTGAAGCACTGGAATGGGTTCCCTAGGGAGTGGGTGGAATCTCCATCCTTAGAGGTTTTTAAGGTCAGACTTGACAAAGCCCCGGCTGGGATGATTTAGTTTGGGTTGGTCCTGCTTCGAGCAGGAGGTTGGACTAGATACCTCCAGAGGTCCCTTCCAACCTGGATATTCTATGATTCTGTCATTTTTTAAATTAGCATTAGGGTCAGTGTTACTCAGTTCTAGTTTCTGATGTGAGTCTTACAGGCCATTCAAAATGGCACCCATGTGTATTTCCATGTAATCCCCAGTGTCTGGAGAATCTGGGCAACTAAAAGGACTCTTCCAAAGAGGGTGACCAGACAGCATGTGTGAAAAATCGGGATGGGGGTGGGGGTAGAGGGAAATAGAAGCCTATATATGAAAAAGACCCAAAATTCGGGACTGTCCCTATAAAATTGGGACATCTGGTCACTCTACTTCCAAACAACCCTTGATTTGCGTGAGGGCACACCACACACACTCTGTGTAGCCACTACACTGTACTCCTCAAGATCCACTGCTATGGTGGTGCCCGGCTAAACTGCCCTATGGTAACAGTGAACCTCCTGCACTCTTATCTGCTCCCCACCCAACTCTCTCTCAGCTTCCTGAACTAGGTACATCCAGACAGAAGAGTGTCTGGTCCAGACCACTACAAGGTTTCAATCACCTCTGGAACTGAAGTGAATGATTTATTCAGAGGTCTTATTAATAAACAAAAGACAAATAAAATGAAACTGCTCCATTGTGTAGTTCGCCCGTCTAGTCATCAGAGTAGGGGCTCAATGCAGCATCCTCCTCTTCAGTCAAGACACCACTCAACAGGTACCCCCTTCAAGATACTTTCCCCTTCCTAGAGCCAGCTGATTAACCTGACGAGCAGTTTCTCAAAAGCAAGTTCCCTGCAGCCAGGTCACAGCCCTGGTGTCAGGGACTCTACCGTTCTCCTTGAAGATTGCACTGAGTAGCTCTTCAGTCGAGACCCTGGCTCAAGTTGTCCTTCCTCCTTTGGTGCAGTTCCCACACAGGCTTTCTTGTTCGGCTGTTCCTAGCAGTCTAGTACAGCCCTTCCAACTGATACTTGCCAGCAGCAGGCTTCTGCTCCGTGCAGGCGTCCCTGCCTGGGAGCTCTCCCTTTACGGTTTCCCTGAACTAACTTCCCTCATACTTTGTAAGTCAATCAGAGGGCTGCACCTGAATGCTTACCGCCATCACCCTGGGAAGCAGCTAGGGGAGGGTGAGCCCAGGGCTCCTAAAGGGCCAGCCGTAGAACAGTTGCATTGGAAGCTAGGTGCACCCTGGGATCAGTGGACGGTTCTGGTCAACTTTGTGTCTTGCATTGCAAACTCTTTGGGGGCAGGGACTGTCTCAAGTTCTGTTTGTCGAACACCCAGAATAATGGGGCCCTAACACCGACTGGGCCACTGGAAATGCAAATGACTAATAATCCGCAAGGGGTCACCCACCAGGAAGGTCGTCTCTGGTTCATGTTCTACAATAGGCTTAAATAATCAGACGCATGAGCTGTCTAGCATCCGAGGAGGCCCTGGGGTGGGTCACCAGTGCCCTGTGATCTGCTACAAGCTTGAAATTACCAAGACCCAAAAAGTATCTAGTGAACCTCCTGCACTCTTATCTGCTCCCCACCCAGCTCTCTCTCAGCTACCCGAACTAGGTACATCCAGACAGAAGAGTGTCTGGTCCAGACCACTACAAGGTTTCAATCACCTCTGGAACTGAAGTAGCACCCCACCCAAATCACAGCTGTTGGCCTTTGCTGAAATGGTTGTAGCCTTTATGCCACAAAAGCTAGCTCCTGGGGCGGGGTCAATACCTGTGGGGCGGGGTCAATACCTGTGGGGCGGGGTCAATACCTGTGGGCGGGGTCAATACCTGTGGGGCGGGGTCAATACCTGTGGGGCTTTTTCTTAGATCCCTGTCCCCCTCTAGCCATCCCATCCACTCTGACCTTAGGCCAGTCCAGAGATGTGCAGGGGCTAAAAAGGCACCACAAGAGGCCAGGGGAGAATTCCTCTGCCCAGTGCTGCTCCCCCACAGTGCTTGATGCAGGACCACCATGGCCAGCACATGTCGGGGCAGGAGGGGCTTGTCCATCACTCACACTCCAGTGGAGATTCTGGGACATGACAGCTCATAGCACAGCAGGCGGTCAGCAATCACAGCAACCTTGACACCTGCTACAGTTTTGATGCAGCCCCCAGTGTAAATTAGGAGTGGCAAAAGGTGACTTAAAACTTCCTTTGCCCCCCTTTCTCCCCCGTCCACTCCTTGTGCTACACCTCGCAGAGGCACGTTAGTGAATTGGATATACAATCTATTCAAAGGAGAACATAAGAACGGCCATACTGGGTCAGACCAAAGGTCCATCCAGCCCAGTCTCCTGTCTGCCGACAGTGGCCAATAGCAGGTGCCCCAGAGTGAGTGAACCTAACAGGTATGATCAAGTGATCTCTCTCCTGCCATCCATCACTCCCCTCTGACAGACAGAGGCCAGGGACACCGTTCCTTACCCATCCTGGCTAATAGCCATTAATGGACTTAGAACTGAATAAATTAATGGATACATTTAAACAGGGTTTAAATTTATTTAAACCCTGTTGTAGTCTTAGACTTCACAACCTCCTCAGGCAAGGAGTTCCACAGGTTGACTGTGCGCTCTGTGAAGAACTTCCTTTTATTTGGTTTAAATCTGCTGCCCATTAATTTCATTTGGTGACCCCTCATTCTTATATTATGGGAACAAGTAAATAACTTTTCCTTATTTACTTTCTCTAAGCCACTCATGATTTTATAGACCTCTATCATATCCCCCCTTAGTCTCCTCTTTTCCAAGCTGAAATTCGTAGCCTTTTTAATCTCCCCTCACATGGGACCTGTTCCAAACCCCTAATCATTTTAGTTGCCCTTCTCTGTACCTTTTCTAATCCAGTATTTCCTTTTTGAGATGAGGAGACCACATCTATATGCAGTATTCCAGATGTGGGCGCACCATGGATTTATATAAAATATTCTCCGTCTTATTCTCTGTTCTTTTTTAAATGATTCCTAACATCCTGTTTGCTTTTTTGACGGCTGCTGTACACTGCATGGATGTCTTCAGAGAACTATCCACGGTGACTCCAAGATCTTTTTCCTGATTAGATGTAGTTAAATTAGACCCCATCATATTGTATGTATAGTTGGGGGTTATTTTTTCCAATGTGCATTACTTTACAATTATCCACATTAAATTTCATTTGCCATTTTGTTGGCCAATCACTTAGTTTTGTGAGATCTTTTTGAAGTTCTTCACAGTCTGTTTTAGTCTTCACTATCTTGAGCAGTTTAGTATCATCTGCAAACTTTTCGACCTCACTGTTTATCCCTTTCCCCAGATCATTTATGAATAAGTTGAATAGGATTGGTCTTAGGACCAATCCTTGGGGAACACCACTGGTTACCCCTCTCCATTCAGAAAATTTACCATTTATTCCTACCCTTTGTTCCCAGTCTTTTAACTAGTTCTCAGTCCATGAAAGGATCTTCCCTCTAGTTCCATGACAACTTAATTTACATAAGAGCCTTTGGTGAGGGACCTTGTCAAAGGCCTTCTGGAAATCAAAGTACACTACGTCCACTGGATCCCCCTTGTCCACATGTTTGTTGACCCCTTCAAAGAACTCTAATAGATTAGTAAGACACGATTTCCCTTTACAGAAACCATGTTGACTTTTGCCCAACCATTTATGTTCTTCTATGTGTCTGACAATTTTATTCTTTACTATTGTTTCAACTAATTTGCCTGGTACGGATGTTAGACTTACTGGTCTGTAATTGCCAGGATCACCCCTAGAGCCCTTTTTAAACACTGGCATTACATTTGGGAGTTAACCTTAACCTTAAGGAGTTAATTTTAAGCTTAACACATATTAAATATCGTGCATTTACCTAACATCCTCATGTCTTGTATTACAGGGATCGCTTTACTCTCAGAAAATATTTCCCATGCAAACAGCTTCCCATAACCATGACAATCTGCTAGTTCCTAGCTTTCAGCAGAGACAACGCTTGACCCTTTGCTAAGGTGAGGTATCAAGAAACTGGTTGGGCAAAATGTAATATGGGCAAGTCTGTGTCACAGTCTCCCATTCAGGGATTGACCTACCCAACTTTAATTAAGCTTCGAGATCTTACAGGCTCATAACATAAC
Organism: Sternotherus odoratus; assembly: GCA_032164245.1. Classification (NCBI taxonomy): domain Eukaryota; kingdom Metazoa; phylum Chordata; order Testudines; family Kinosternidae; genus Sternotherus; species Sternotherus odoratus. The sequence continues at coordinate 90,806,265 of JAVMKO010000008.1, read as the reverse complement.
ACCATATGATCTCATCTTAAAAGCAAGGTCTTTAAGTCGGTTTAGCTGCTTATGCTGAATGCAACTTTCAGACGTCTTATAATACGCACGTTGAGTAATCGTGTATCGCTATTTTCTGTTTAACAAGTTAATAATGTGACAACCCAAATCCTTCAGTTACTAACACCACCGGAGGGACTCATTAACCAACGTGAACCCATACTAGGGGAATACTAATATCCACAATATACATTTTTATATTCACGTTGTTGTTTCTTGTATCCATGACTCAGTTAATATATTGGTTTAAACATTTCCTGGCAGATGATTTTCTCTTCCTCTAAAGATTTATACCATGCACACTGCCAGAGCAGCACCCTGGTGATGCTAATGACAGCTTGTCATCATGCAAAGCTACTTCAGCTGTCAGTGGAGGGGTGTTTTGAAGGGAAAGCAAAACATTCAGCCCTCCGGAGAGCTTCCTGCTGCTCAACAGTGACCCCTTCAGGAGAAGCACTAACGATTCCCAGCCAATTCTCTTTGGCCAGAAAACTGGGGGCTGCCTGCAATGCATGGCCATGGGGGCAGTGGGTGGAAAAGCACAGAGGTTTGGAATGGTATAGAGTTTCTCCAGACCAGTGAGCACAGCCAGCCCAGAAAAAGAGACAAGAAATCCCAAAAGCAACTGAACATAAGAATTGGCCATATGGGGGTCAGACCAAAAGACCATCTAGTCTAATATCCTGTTTGCGGACAGTGACCAATTCCAGGGGCTTGAGAAGGAATGAATAGAACAGACAATCATTGAGTGATCCATCCCCTGTCACCCATTCCCAGTTAGTCACACAACCCAACGAACACCACTTACGTTAGCAGGCACAGTCATTATCTTCTTCCCCCTCCCCTTCATCAGGTGGTCTGGTCTGAGAACTTTCTCCCCTCCCCCACTTTGTTTTTCTAGGCTTTCCTTGCCCAGTAATAAAAATGTGCAGACTCAGTGGGGATTTGTTTTAACTTCCAATGTGCTGACTCAGTTCAAAACCAATCAGTTCAGTGGGTACCTGAGAGCCGGAATCAGGATCATGTTTCCAGCTGAAGTGAGGAGGCAGCTTGGAGTACTATGAGAAAGAGTCCTCCATGTGAGGAGACTTGAGAGGGTACAGCAATGACCATTACTGGGTTTACATGGCACTGTAGGGTTTCTCTGGCAGGAAACATACCAGTTCACCCAACACTTTGGGGGTGGGGTGAACACAGCTAGTTTGACTTGAGGGTAGGTGTCAGACAAGGCTGCCTACGCTCACTGACCCTCTTCAAGGGTTATCTTGAATTTAAGACATCCTAAGAAGAGACAGTGATGGAAGCCTACAGGAGGGTGTGTACCTGTCGATGGATGAACTATTATTCATCTGTGCTTTGCCAATGATATTGACCCGACTGGACCATTGCAAGAAGAGGTGCAAACATTTCTAGAGAGAGTAGCTGTGGAAGCAAAGAAGTTATGTCTAAAGGCATCACATGAAAAAGCAAACCATGAGCACTTTTAAGACTGTTGAAAAGGCGAAGGTGTTCCTCCCCAGATCTGAAAAGGCACTGGCGTGTGTTGAGCTCTTCAAATACTAGGGTAGTGCTAAATAGCATGTAGAGACCAGACTTTGCCCAGGTCTACACTGGGGGAGGAGGGGAAATCGATCCAACTTACACACTTTCAGCTATGAGAATAACGTAGGGTAACCGAAGCCGGGGTACTTAGAGTGACGTATCGCAGCATCTTCACAGCGCTGAGTCGACTGCCACCGCTCCCCCGTCTACTCCACCTGCGCCTCTCCTGGCGGTGGAGTATCAGGGTCGATGGGAGAGCGCTCAGGGATCAATTTATCGCATCTAGACTAGACGCGATAAATCAACCCCCAATAGATCGATTGCTGCCCGCTGATCCGGTGCGTAGTGTAGACCTGCCCATTGAAATGGACTCGTGACAGCTGCTGTAGTGACACCGAACCACAGAGAAGCAAAAGTATTACCAGCAAGTGTAAAATGAAACCGCTGCAGTCTCTTGTCTTCAGCATCCTGCTATATGCCTCAGGGGCACAGATGTTAAAGAAACAGGACATTAGGAAGCTTTTTGCCTTCAAACTGAAATGCTCCAGGCAATTGCTGCCCGTTAGCTCTATTTCACACACATTTACAGCATAACTGGCGTGATACCTGTTATTAAGACAATCAGACAAAGACCACTTGACTGTGTGGGACCCATGGGTTGGATGAGTGGAGGAAGATCGCTGAAGCAAGCTTGGCAGGGACTGGTTCTGGGGTAGAGGGCACCCATGGTGAGTGTGGTTCAGCAACGTGGCTGCCTGGCTGGGATGCAGGGTGGTGCATGTCTCAAGGCTGTCTGAGGACTACAAAACGTGCAGGAAGATTTCTGGCCAG